>CM075985.1:23157588-23420895 GCA_038087875.1 Malacoraja senta | reverse complement strand
AGACAGACAGAGAGAGAGAGACAGACAGAGAGAGAGAGACAGACAGAGAGAGAGAGACAGACAGAGAGAGAGAGACAGACAGAGAGAGAGAGACAGACAGAGAGAGAGAGACAGAGAGAGAGAGAGACAGAGAGAGAGAGAGACAGAGAGAGACAGACAGAGAGAGAGAGACAGACAGAGAGAGAGAGAGACAGAGAGAGAGAGAGACAGAGAGAGAGAGAGACAGAGAGAGAGAGAGACAGAGAGAGAGAGAGACAGAGAGAGAGAGAGACAGAGAGAGAGAGAGACAGAGAGAGAGACAGACAGAGAGAGAGAGAGACAGAGAGAGAGACAGACAGAGTGAGAGACAGACAGAGTGAGAGACAGACAGAGTGAGAGACAGACAGAGTGAGAGACAGACAGAGTGAGAGACAGACAGAGTGAGAGACAGACAGAGTGAGAGACAGACAGAGTGAGAGACAGACAGAGTGAGAGACAGACAGGTGAGAGACAGACAGAGTGAGAGACAGACAGAGTGAGAGACAGACAGAGTGAGAGACAGACAGAGTGAGAGACAGACAGAGTGAGAGACAGACAGAGTGAGAGACAGACAGAGTGAGAGACAGACAGAGTGAGAGACAGACAGAGTGAGAGACAGACAGAGTGAGAGACAGACAGAGTGAGAGACAGACAGAGTGAGAGACAGACAGAGTGAGAGACAGACAGAGAGAGAGACAGACAGAGAGAGAGACAGACAGAGAGAGAGACAGACAGAGAGAGAGACAGACAGAGAGAGAGACAGACAGAGAGAGAGAGAGACAGAGAGAGAGAGAGACAGAGAGAGAGAGAGACAGAGAGAGAGAGAGACAGAGAGAGAGAGAGACAGAGAGAGAGAGAGACAGACAGAGAGAGAGACACAGAGAGAGAGACACAGAGAGAGAGACACAGAGAGAGAGACACAGAGAGAGAGACACAGAGAGAGAGACACAGAGAGAGAGACACAGAGAGAGAGACACAGAGAGAGAGACACAGAGAGAGAGACACAGAGAGAGAGACACAGAGAGAGAGACACAGAGAGAGAGACACAGAGAGAGAGACACAGAGAGAGAGACACAGAGAGAGAGACACAGAGAGAGAGACACAGAGAGAGAGACACAGAGAGAGAGACAGAGAGAGAGAGACACAGAGAGAGAGACACAGAGAGAGAGACACAGAGACAGAGACACAGAGACAGAGACACAGAGACAGAGACACAGAGACAGAGACACAGAGACACAGAGACACAGAGACACAGAGACACAGAGACACAGAGACACAGAGACACAGAGACACAGAGACACAGAGACAGAGACACAGAGACAGAGACACAGAGACAGAGACACAGAGACAGAGACACAGAGACAGAGACACAGAGACAGAGACACAGAGACAGAGACACAGAGACACAGAGACAGAGACAGAGGCCATCGACTTTCCTTGTGGAGTCGTGAAAGAACACTCCTGATCAATTTAGCTGTGCAAGAAATGGGAAGCTCAGAACAAAGAAGCTTTCTTCATCCTTTCAGATTCCTATTACCTACAGCCAATGGTTAGTGAAGTATCTGCAATCTTCAGTATTAAGCAAACTTGGGTCAGGTGTGGAGCCAGCAAGCCCACTCTTGGTCGGGCATTAATCTTTGTCACCAAGAATGTGCTTTGAACACTTCCCACCCTCAAGGTCTTCCCAGGAGCATTATTCAATGTTGAGTTTTGATTCGAGCAGAGGAAGGCAAGAAAGTAATATTGTATATTTCATGAAAAATAGGCACGTACTTTGATAATACAGAACAGTTGAAATGCATAAATTAATACATAATATTACAGGTAATTTCTATTGGCAAAGTGCAGGGAATTGCTCAGATTATTTTCGTAGTAAAATTGAATGCACTGTCGATGGCTTGTTGTACTCTGTCACAGAATTGTTTATATATCAAATGTTCAGTCTCTCTCTTTTCTTCAGTTTTCTTTTCATCCTCAGTACAACTACACCTCTTTCGGGAAAGCACTATTCCTATCCCTCACTTTCAAAGTACCCAAAGTAAGTTTTCATGACCTTACTGCAACTTAGACTCACCTCAATATCAGGCAGTAACCAGAAATGGCAAGACCCTGATATAGGTGTACTTGATTTTTCTTTTGTTCTGCTCCTTATTTCTGTATAACCATACCAGTTTCATTTTTGCAAAAGAAAACATAACAAGTCATCCCAGTTGCACCAAAAGGATGATGTTCCTTTATATCAGCCATGTTTCCTCCTAGTAACCTTGTTAACTGCTCATAGGCACGATTGGCCAATTGCATTGTCATTTTGTCTGGGTTTTTTTTTTTAAGTGGTTAATCGGACCGCTCGTCCATTTATAAAGTAAAATGCAAATCTTTTGTCGTTCTGAGAAATAAGCCTGCTATCTACCAATTCACCTTTGCAGCTGTTGCTAATAAAGAAAGAAAACTAATGGGGTAAGAGAATTCACACACAGTAGGTGACATTTTTGGCAAGCAGAATTATTTATTAATACATGAAATTCAAACATGTTTTTCTGGCTTCATAGCATTGCCCTCAACAAAAGACAACCAAAATGCACAAAGCCCACAGCTTTATAAGAGATTAACGGTATACAATATGTAAATTAATATAAAAAATTATATATTCTGCAGAGAAGAATCAACCTTCGGCTTCCAAAAAGATCTTCAGTGGATCACAGAAATTAATTTGCCAATAAAAAGAACGTCACAGTCCATGTCTTTGAATTTGATTATTTGACAATAGTGTTTTATGCAAGTTATATTTCAAAGCAAACACTTTCACAACTTTCCCAAAATTCTTCAAACGGGGCAATAATGTAAAGTTCTGGAAATATGGCAACCATAATTTCTGCAATGTTTATTTGATGTCTGTAGCTGCTTTAAATACAAGAAATTGCAGCTCAAGCATTGTCCACTTCCTTAAGTAAAATGATTTTTAACGGGAGAATGGAAATAAGGAGACTAGAAAAGGGAGCTAAACATTGCCCCACAAGACAGTATCAGCAAATCACACTCAACTGGGAGTGGGGGGGATGGAAATCTAAACCTCGAGATCAGATTACATATTGAGATCTTGTATTGGACACAAGACTAGAATTCTATGATGCTGTGCTCCCAACAACTCTACTGCACGCCCTGCATGTGGAGAGGCAGCTATTCACCTGCTTCATCACATTACGCAGAATACCAATGCACAACTGCTGAAGCAAGTCGACTCTCCAAGTAATCCACTCAATGCTCTGGGTACAAAAGATAACTCCCTGCACCACCCCTATCCACTCCCTGGGATGTAGCCATTCAGAGATCCTTCGAGTCCTCTGAAGGCCTGTTTGCATGAGTTGAGATCAGCATCCAGTTCCATTATGGCTAATAAGCCATTTCACTCAGGCTGTGATCCCTTGTAGGATCCTTCGAGTGATGGGTCCTCTCAAAGCTTGACAACCAGTCCTTTGTACATTCTGCAAATGAAACAAAATGTACATTGTTTTAGAACAAAACATGAGTTTGGTTTCCTACTATAAAAAAAAATTTTAACAATCCTGCGTGAGCCAGCTATTTATTTTGTGATACTCTTAGCTGGACATCAAGAAAATGGGTTCAAATCCTCTTCCAAAACCTGAACACAGAAATCTATGCCAACATTCCAATTCAATAGTTTGGGATGCCACATGTGTTAGGTTTACTCAGATATGCAACAGAATTTAGTTTAGTTTATTGTCACGTGTATCGAGGTACAGTGAAAAGCATTTGTTGCTAACCAGTCAGTGGCTAGATAATAGATGATTACAATCGAGCGCTGTACACCGTTGGGAAATTAATTTGGGAGGAAACCTGCTGTATAAATAATGCACAAGCAGTTCCTATTGCCATAGAAGGCTGTGGAGGCCAAGACAATGGATATTTTTAAGGGAGATAAATAGATTCTTGATTAGTACAAGTGTCAGAGGTTATGGGGAGAAGGCATGAGAATGGGGTTAAGAGGGAAAGATAGATCAGCCATGATTGAATGGTGGAAATCTGCTCCTATGACATCAATTTATGAACTAAATAATCCAGCAATATCTGTAAAGGCAGGTGCTGGACTTTGTTGTTAGCTTCGTTAAAACTGGACCGCAATCAAACATCCCACAAATTTCAAGGAACAATTGCATTTGCTGTATAGTGTTACTTAACCTAAACCGTAACCAGTGTAGAAACTTAACTTTGGTCCATCACAATAAGAGATACATGGATTGGCAAGATAGTCTGCAATGTATTCAAGCCCTCTGACCCGGAAACAAAACTACTAACATTGTAGGGAATCTACTTTCTTCAGAGTGTAAATTGATCTTTGAGGACTTTTTCTTAAGAAAAATGAAAATTCCCTTTTTATCTATATTCCCCTCTTTTAATCCAGTTTCTCTTTCAGCAGCAAATAAAACAAATGCTCTGTTCCTTTCTTAGTCAATAAATATCACTATTTTATGAATGATTATTGGTCCCATCATTTAGCCAGGTCCCACGTCTACAAGCTCACACTTGCATTAATTTTGCACACAAGTATGAAGAAACTAAGTAGAGATTACTGGACCTCACACCCTTGTAGAAGAGTTTATAAGTGTTCTATTTCAATACTTTTTCCTCTTTGCCGGGGTATTACAAATACATTCCAGAACAAATATGATGATTTGATTACCCGCCTACCTTAAAACATGAGCTTGCTCGTGGCACAATCAAACTATGCATTAATGAAAAATATATTAGTGCTACTTTATCACACATCAAAACAAGATCTTATTCCAAGAAACAAAACAAAGTGTTGGAGTAACTCAGCAACTCAGGCAGCATCTCTGGAACAAACGGATAAGTGGTGTTTTGGGTAGGGATCCTTCTTCAGAAAAGAGGGATGTAGCATAGGGAGGGGGGGGGGGAGAGCTGGAAGCAGGACAATGCCTAGCAAGTGATAGGTGGGTACAGACAGGGGGGTGGGGGTTCATAGGCAGATGGCTGGACAAAGGATAGAGATGAAAAGACAAATGCTTTGCTCCCACTTTTTATCTTTTCATTTCTGGCCTTTGTCCAACGATCGACCAATCAACCCCCCCCCCCCCCCCAACTCACTCGACACTTGCCAGACTTTGCTTTGCTTTGTCCTGCGCTCACCTTTCTTCACCCCCCTCCACCACCATCAGTCTGAAGAAGGGCAACAAGCTGAAACATCATTTATCCATGTTCTCCAGAGACGCTGTCTGACCCACTGAATTACTGCAGTACTTTGTGACTTTTCTTTTAAACCAGCATCTGCGGCTCCTTATATTTCCATCTCATTCCAGAAGTTGTATTTGGTATTATAAATTTGACCTCATTAGTTTGGGATTTTTGATTTTGAATATTTAAAAAAAATGACAGTAGCCCAATCAAGTAATTTTAAGATGCATAACTTTTACAGGGTTTACAATTTGAGTGGGATGAATATTAAACAATTTATTAGATTCACTGTTCCACTTAACTCTGCACAGCAATCGTCTCAAAATTTATTTGAAAAATGCTTGTTGAAAAAATACAGAACAAGCGGTGGAGAGCGACTGAAAGGAAGTGAAATGTATTAACTTTTGTTTCCCATTTTATGGTTTGAATATTGCAGAACAATAAACCACCAGAATTTACAATGGGTTTTTCATCAGCAAAAAACCTGTTGCATTCGTACTGTGAAGGTTAGCCAAGTTGGGGCAATACCAGTAGGTTTCTTTATTATATTTGAACCATGTACTGAATAGTCAAAATAATTGCTTTTAAAAAAAAAACTGGAGGAAAGTTTTGGGACTGGTTTCACACTGGTTTGCCCACCACGTCCATCAGACGTCCATCAGACCATCAAAAATCCATTATCAGTACTTGGTATAAACCAATCAATGCCTTAGCTTTCAAGTGCTCATCCAGGTGCATCTTAAAATGTTGTGGAAGTAACTGTTTTAACCATGCACTCAGACGATGCATTCCAGATCTCAACAACTCCCTGGGTCAAGAGATACAACCTTGGATCTCATCCAAGCCTCTTATCCCTCCCCATAAACCTATTCTCTTATTTCAAACTCCTCTGCTATGGGAGTTTTTCCCTTGTTTTTCCCCTATAAAATGCCCTGCAAGATTTTGTACACTTCTATTAGCCTTCTCCATTCCAAGGAAAACAAATCCAGTCTACTCTTTTTCTCCACATAGCTGAAAAGTACCATGCCAAGTAACACCCTGACAAATCTCCTCTGCAACCTCTCCAGCACAATCCTGTCCTTTCTATAGTGTGGTGACCAGATCTGTACACAATATCCCAGCTGTGGCCAAGCCTATGTTAAAAATGTTGTGCCATAGCCTCTCTTATATTCCGTGCCCTGGTTAACAAAGGCAAGTCTTCTGGTTAGTCTTCTTCGGCAACCAAAGACATCCTTGAACTTGAATGCAAGGTCCCCCTGTTCCTCAGTACTCCCTGGGGGAGCTGCACCAATCACTGTGCAGTGATGTCCTACCCTTATCAGTCCTCCCAAAGTGTATCACCATGCATTTATCCGAATTACATTCCATCAGCTATCATGCTAATATGAGAAATGTCAGCCAATATATTTGTTTCTTGGACTTGAGCGGCATGCTCAGTTTGAGAAACATCGCCTGAAATCAAGAATGAAACATTCAGCCTCTGTGCTTGCGAAGATCTGGCCAAGCAAATCGCTCGGGATTAGTCCAAGATCAGTCTAATTTTATATACACATCAAGTGTTGGGCCTACAGGTGTAAAATCCTTCAACAGAAGTTGAAATCACATGGTGCAGCTCTAAAAGACTGCAGTTGTGTTTTTTACTGGACAAATTAATTGTTGTGCAGAGCTGATTTGGCTAAAGCAAAAAGCAAATCAACTTCATTCTTAGTGATACTTGTTTTAGATGAATAAGTAAAGTGCAATTCAACCAGTACTTCATTTATTATTATCCTCTTCACATGTTTTCTAAGAACTCTAATTACCCTGTATTTTAGATGAAGGTCTTGCTATTAAGAATATTATGTGTTAACAAGATCCACTGCAGCTCGAGTCAGGTTGCATGTACTACAACATAAATTCTCACAGTAACCGCCATTGGGAAATTTTCCCCTGATGGCCGATTTTTCCACATTTAGAGAAGTGGAAACCAAAACAGTATGCAACAGAATGCTCATTCCAATGAAGGTGATCTCTGTAAATATCAGTTGAAGAGACAAGCACAACAGCACTGTAGATGGGCCAGCTTAGAGTAACCAGGGAGGCTGGGATTATTTACTTTACCCAGGGAGAGGTTAAGGGAACATTTAGAAGGAGGCATTCATGGTCACATAAACAAGAAATATTGGTGGTGGCTGAAGTCCAATGGTGGCTGATGATCTATTGGTGGTCAATAAATTTGAAAAAATACAAGCTTCAGAGGTCAAGTCCTCAGGAAAAAAAAATTTCACCTATTCGAAAATAACAAAAAATGCATAATACTTTCTTTTAAATAATATTTGTATTTGAAGCAAAGACATATTATGATAAAAACATTGCATGTATATCAATCATACATTATTAATATTATCAATTGTGGATTGATTCTGCTTCTAGTTTTTTATAGATTAAAAGTGAGAAAGAAAGAGAGAAGAGAAAAAAAAGAAAACACAAATGTCAAGATAAAAAAAGAGTGGAATAATTTACTAATAATACATCATTGGAGATAGGTTCGTAGGTTATAAAGTATAACTTTTCATCTAATCCTAAGTTCAAGCTTCAGTTAGGTTCCCGTGCCGAACCGATCTACCCCTTCAAATAATCAATGAATGGAGACCATATTCTAACAAAAAGTTCTTGTTTGTCCATTAAGACAAGTCTGATTCTTTCCAGGTGTAGGGTCTCCGACATTTCCATAATCCACATTTTAATTGTGGGGGTTATAGGACCTTTCCAAAATTTTAATATTAATTTTTTCCCCAGTTATTATACTGTAATCTAGGAAGTTTCTTTGGCTTGTTGTGAGTGTTAGACTTGGTTCTGATATTCCAAGTATTATTAGTTTTGAGTCGGGATCCAATTTGGTATTGACAACTTCAGAAATTATTCTAAATTTTTTTAATTTTTATACAATTTGCAAAAGTATGTGTTAAGTTAGCTTCTAGATGCTGACATTTATCACAAATAGGAGAGATGTGGGAAAATTCTATTTAGTTTTGCTTTAGAATAATGTAATCTGTGTAATACTTTAAATTGTATTAAAGCATGTCGTTATGGGTTAGCCCAATTCATTTTCCCCATGTGTGTCTATATGATTCCATCGATACAATATGATTCATTTTCCCATGTGTGTCTATATGATTCCATCGATACAAAATGCATAATAATTTTTGTGGTTCTGGCATTATGCTGCAACTTTCAGAACAATGATGAGTTGTTATTGGAAATATTAGCAAATTCCTGGGGTGCACATTCTGAGGCCATGCAGGTTCTCAGTTCAACCAGTTCTTCTCCAGACCAGGAAATAGAATGAAGGCTGCAGTCATATTACAATTCTCCCATTGTTGAGTGGAAATGCTGTGACCACAGCAGGGTTGATTGTGCAATGGGAAAGGAATATGTTGACAGATTATTCGAACTCTCAATGTCTGTCTGGATATGAGAGGCAGCAAAGTTAGACTGCCATGTAGTTACTCGTGTCAGCATTATAATGCTGCAGGCCAGGACTCCCAGATATCAAACATGTCAAGAACCATTGAGCAAGTCACATCTACCTTCCACTTTGTGCAGCCTTTTGGGGGAGCTACACTGAAATTCACATCAGGATAATAACTATGGTTGGGTAGATATGCAAGGCATAACACTTGTTAATTATTTTGAATTTTGATAAAGATTGCTCTTTTAATACCTAGCGACCCCTCTGTTATCTGTGAATATCAATATTTGCCTTTAGCAGAACCATTAAGGATGGAAAGACTAGCTTTCAAATGTTAAAATAGGGGAACAAGAATTGTTCAATTGCACTTCCAAGAATTTGTGCCCAAGAAACTGTCAGAACCCAGTCATCTTTTGGAGAAACATGTGTTCTACAATGAAATTGTCCTGCATGTTGCAAATTATTTTCAGATGGAACTTTGCAGGAAGCCACCAAGCAGAATCATTCCTTATGACTTCCAAAAGACCTTCTCAATGAGAAATGTATTTCAGCTGTAGGTTTGTATATGGTGTAACCAATCTGCTTAAGTGGTTTCCTACCTATCTTATAACTAACTGTGCGAGAAACAAGACCAATCAGCAATCCTCGCACTTGCTATGCAAAAGGGAAAAGGCGGCAAGGAGGTAGATTGGTACAATATTAAATCAGCTTGCTTGGAGATAGACACAGATATGCCTGATTAATTGTTGATGACCATACCATAGCTGCACAATAGCAGCAGAAACCTTTGTAATTCATGACAGACGTTGCCCAGAGTGATACAGCTGCATTCTACAAAGGTAACGGAATGAGAAGCCTGCATTTCACAAAAAAATCCCAGAACCCGATCTTTTTATTTTCTGACATATGCGGCCAAAGTGACATATGTGGCTGAAGTATCAAGCTCAAGCATAAATTAATTGCAGGCTGACCAATGCAACCAACATGTCCAGAGGAACTTGGAAAGGATATGTGTTAGACAGAGCGATGCTGCAATCTGATTTTTACTTAATTATATGCAGTGTTAAAATCTGATTACCAATGACAAAATTAAAATCGCATCAGCTGGCATGCCAAAGGATAAACTTTCTCAAAATGGTAACTTTAGAATTCAGAACAATATTTGTAGAAATATGCAATAATAGTAAAGAAAAAAAAATCACATTTCAGAAACATGGCAACAATTCATTTCTGGAGGTATAAATAAAGTGGAACAATATTCTATGAATTTTGAGTAACTGAATACCCAAACTGTTTGAATTCATTCGCTGCAAAGGCAACATCCTAATCAAATCTTTCAAGCAGGAAAAGAAAGGACTGACTTGCGCTTTTAACTTTTCACTTGCTGACTTTTACTGAATACTAATGCACCTAGTATATTTCCATATCCCAAATTTTCAACATCTGCTTTATTTTTAGCAATGCTCAAAATGTTAATCTATACAATAGTCACATTTTTTGTTACAGAAATGTATAGATTTACTGGAATGATTCCAGCCATGTGGAATTGTAGCTACAAGGGTAGGTTGGAGAAACAGGAATCAAATGTGATGAGAGCAAGAAATCTTTTTTAAAATATACTAAATAATGCAACACGTCATAATGACTCGGAATCCACTGCAATGAGGGTATGCAGTGGATATGAAGGAAAATTTGAATTCAGAAGGAAACTGAAAAATGTGTGTGTGAGAGATACTATGGTGATAGAATGTGTGGAAAGGGACTGGTTGAATGGCTCTAAAAGGGGCAAGCATGGACTCTGTGGGCATATGGCCTCCTCGTGTACCACAATGACTGAATTAACTATGACTTTTATTCATAGTAAACTATGACTTTGAATATGCCAATTAACCCCAATCAATAACTTTCAGTAATACAATAAGCCTTCTGTCTGTGAAAACCTTTTGGTTAATGTTTGCAGGTCTATCCCGAGAGACATACCAAGCTCCCGGTCATCAACAGAGAATCCATTCTATTTCTTTGAAAAATGATAATTCAGCAACATCATAATCATACTATATTATCCAAGTATGTTTTGCAACATACGAGGAATTTGATTTGCCATACAGTCATACTAATAAAAAGCAACAGAACACACAAAATACATTTTAACATAAACATCCAACACAGTGTGACTCCTCCACATTCCTCACTGTGATGGAACGCGAAAAAAAGTTCAATCTCTTCCCTTCTTTGTCCTCCAGCAGTCGGGGGCCTCTAACCTTCCATTGACGGGACGATATTACTCCCTTAGCCAGCGGTGGGCCTCCTCGTCAGGGTGATCAAGCTCCTGCATCGGGGGAAATCTCAGCTTCCCCGTGCCTGGTGATCTTCCTCGGGTTGTGGCTAGTCGAACGTCGTGCAGTTTTGGAGCTTCCCGACTCAGTCTCTCCCAAGACTGCGAGCTCCTTGATGTTAAAGTCCACAGGCCGCGGTTGGAACGTCGATCCCAGGCAAGGAATCAGCTCCGATGGCAAGTTCATGCCCTGCGGTGGGGCTCAGTGAATCCCAAGCAAGGCCTCCAGCTCCACGATGTTAGGCCGCAGAGCGACCGGAAATACGACTCGGAAAACAATTGCATCTCCGGCAAGGTAAGAGATTGAAAAAAGTTTCCCCCGCCCCCCCCCCCCAACATAAATCAAACTAAAGAACATTAACACAAACGTTTTAAACACAATAAAAATAACAAAAAGACGAATAGGACAGACTGTAGGCGAGGCTGCTATCGAAGCGCCACCTGGTGCTCAGGTAAACAAAAATATCCGCTCTTTCTTTGCAGTAAAAATAGTCAATAATCAGCTACTACTACATTTTTTTTGTTCAAGGAGTACATTACTATCTAGCAGAGTACCAATTTAGTCTGTACACGCAGACCGTTCCTAACCGATTAAACAATCTGCACAGTTAATATGGAGAGACAGTTTTTGCTTACTTAATATATTTGATTCAAAAAATGACACTGCCCCATCAAATTTGGCTCAACAAAGGAAAAACTAATATGGCTTCTCCACAACACACTTCACTACAGATTTGTTTCTTAACATAGTGAATATTTTATTAGCACGATCATCTTGCCTTTTAAACTATCCTTTACTATTTCAATTTTTTTTAAATCAGCATATAGTTACATAAAAGACCATAACAACCTCAGGTCCAATGGGCCTTGTCCACTTATCCATCCAACTCATTCAAATCCATAATATGCAACCTGAAGAACAGTTTCAATCAGTTTATCAAGCTTAGATTTTACAGAACCACAACTCTGGGGGTCAGGCAGCCCGACCACACCATCCTTAATAATTTAACAAGGCAATCTCCATCATTATTTAAACCATGGGGAACATTTGTTAATGACATCATAGTTTAATATTACAGAATATAACATCTGGGACTCTGACTACACATACAATATGCAGGGCAAAATGATTACTCTGTGAGAAGCTCAAGGTCTCAAAACATTTAACAGTGCAGTGGTAACATTATTACACCTCCTGTCGCTGTATTTAATTTACGACAGGGGATTACCAGAAATGGATCCACAGAGCTTAAGCCAAAGATCTGAGGGGTGGGGGGGGGGGGGGGGGGAAGAGAATATTTTTATTTAAAAAAATAGAACTAGAGCTGCCAGCTGTAAGATTAGCAAGCACTTCACCAGGCACTGAATTCATACTCTGAGAGTTTTGTACAGAATGAGCATTGTCACACAAATTACCTTTCAAACTGAATTAGGCCTTGGCCTTTCAAACAAACGCATTGACTGCATTTTAAACGAAACTATAAATGAGGTTTGAAATACTTTGTTTTATTTTTAAACCAGAAATAAATCCAGAATCCCAGAGAGAAAGCTTCCTCCTCCCCGTCCCCAAAAGGATAAAAAGACTTATGTTGGCAATTTATTTAACAATGGGACAAATCTCCCTGGATCTGGTCTGTGGCCTGGATTTGCCATCCACAGTCCCCACCTACCCACAATCAACTGGACCAGATGTGGAGGACTAATCCTGCTGACCTTCACCACTCTGGGTTCAGGTAGCAAGGTCTCAGCAGCAGCCAGGCCTCAGGTGGCATAGTGCACATGTCCTGCCCCCAGAACACCAAGACAAGAGGGCAAAATGGGGGGACGAGGGGTCAAAGGGACCTTTGCATTTTGTCAAAGCCTGTAACCAATCTTAGCCAATTTAAAATGTTTCCAATATTGTGACGTTTAAAATTAACAAAACTGATGTAAATAAGTAAACCAAATTTAATATTGAATATTTTTAATACTTTTTTTTAAAACCACATTAAAACATTGCGAGTTCAATGGTTTTTAATTATTTTCTTCACCTAAATTCCGTACTTGCAAGACAAGTATCCTCATTGAAATCAACTACTCTCTCTAATTTCCCAGCATAATGCGTAGTGACAGATGTGGCATAATCAGTCATTCAGCATCTCAGAATTGCAGCACGAACACGCGATCCAGGACATTTCTGCTGTGACGGCTGAACATAGATACTTCCCATCTGAACCACCAGCCAAAGCCAAAAATATTCTCCCACGCCCCAAATGTGTTTTGTGCATTTCAGTGCACCAACGCTGCAACTATCCTAACTCACTGCATTTGTTTGTGAATATCAAAAATAATAGTTAATAACCTGGCTGGTAATTTGAAGATGAAAAAAAACTGATTTATAAAATTGTGGATCTTAATAGGCAAATATGAATGTGCAGCTTCTGTCAACTGAGAATATCAATTTAATTGCAACTTATATATATTAAAGTGGATATATTTAAGGCAGAGATAGATCTTGATTAGTACGGGTGTCAGTGGTTTTGGGGAGTAGGCAGGAGAATGGGGTTTCGGAGGGAGATAGATCAGCCACGATTGAATGGTGGAGTAGACTGGCCTAATTCTGCTCCAATAGATTTATAATTTAAAAACTAATGTTGACCAATAACTGGAAAAATAATCTCAACTAAATCCATATGGCCGTAGAATTATACAGCACAGAACTGTATACACCTATGGCATTTGTCTGCTTTAGGTCCTATTTCGTCCATTCCTTGCTTATTCAAGTGTCTATATAAATGCCTCTTAATTGTACCTTGTAATTGTAATTGTAAACTTTCCCCTCAAATCTATGACAGCAGCAAACCTTCTTAACATTTCATTTAACTTTTAGCCTCTCAATGGCCAAATGCTACTCCAAGATCTATTCCTCTGGCTGCTACTCCCAGAAAAGTTGGCAGCTTATAATTTCACTTCATGTTCCTACTAAGTAATCTGTTTCAAATATTCTAATTTATTCTAATTACTTAGAATCAGTTTAAATTACTCACCTTGTGTCAATTTGCCATGCCTTACTTACACCTTCATCTGTGGAAGCACTGCAGTGCAACCTTACGCAAGGGTATAATTATAGAATGACCAGTTTACATGGCAATCTGTTAGTCTAGTTTAGAGATAGAGCAGAAACAGGCCATTCGGCTCACCAAGTCCACGCCAACCAGCAATCCCCGCACACTAACACTATCCTACACGCACTAGGGACAATTTACAATCTTTACCAAAGCCAATTAACCTACAAATCCTATACGCCTTTGGAGTGAATCTTCATTATATTCACACATGCAAAACTAACAGCAAGATACAAGTTTCAGGAAACAGCAGGTGCATACTGATAGAAGCTTGGAACTTTCTGCAGACATGCACCCTGAAAATGGTGCCCGACATTATGCCCATTTTGTCAATTGAAAATTGTCAGTCTTATTAGCTTGTGCTCAAGTGCAAAACTCGTGAGAAATCGGACATACTATTGGTGCTAGTGAAAAGTACCAAACAAATTAATTCAGTGCAATACAGCGCATTCATTATTAGTGAACATCATGCTTAGTTGTTGGGCATATTCACAACTGCTAGATTTCTGGGGGGGGGGGGGGGGGGAAGAAGGAATTTAAAAAAAAATGGGATGAGCATCAGAAACAGGAAATTTGGCACAATCTGTCCACACCAACATTTATGCTTCATTCGAGAACTTTCTTCCATCCTGCAGCAAAACCCAGCTATCCCATTTCTTATCCTTGTTTGCTCAACCCTTCCTGCAATGCAACTACACCATTCCCTCCAACCAGTCCCCGACAGTCCCACAGTCTCAGCACACTTTGTGTAAGGGAGCTTCATACAAATTGTACACTCTATTTTTTGTATTATCTTAATCTAATGCTCTCTAATTATCTTCTTAAGCAAGCAGAAATAAACCCTTTACCAAATCAAAACCTCCCATTAAAAATAGATTCAATAACCCATAGCCTTTTCAAGAGAGGTTTGGCCTGTTCAGCCTTTTCTTGTAAATCTCTCATTTCCAATTTCATCCTTGCAAATCCTTTTCACCCTCCACAGTTCTTCAATATTTTTTTCATAAATATTTCAAGACAAACACTGCATAATATTCCATCGATGGTCTAGCAAAGATTCCATACAGATTAACCATAGATCCTCACATTTCAATACTACCCTTCTACCAAAAACACCCCGTGCCTGGTTTGTTTTTGCTTTAAAATTGATTTCCCAACCCAAGGAAGTGAATTGGCACATACTCCAAGGTCTATTTATTGTTCTGTTACATCTAGACTTGTATCTTCACATTAATTTGGCATTCCCATTCTTACTACCAAAAATCTACAAACTTGCATTACCATTGTGGAAGGTAGACAAAAATGCTAGAGAAACTCAGCGGGTTAGGCAGCATCTATGGAGCGAAAAGAAATAGGCCTATTTCCTTCACTCCATCGACGCTGCCTCACCCGCTGAATTTCTTCAGCATTTTTGTCTACCTTCGATTTTCCGGCATCTGCAGTTCCTTTCTTAAACTTACCATTGTGGAATGTTATTTGCCAAATATTTGCCCATTCTGCAAATCAATTAATGTACTTTGTTAATTTGTCTTCTTCGGCATTCCAGCCTATCTTCAAAATAAATATGCTTGTCATTTTGAAATTTAAATTGAGGACCAATCTTATTAAGTGGTGCAGCGGCCTCAAGGGTAGCTGTTTTAATTCTGCTTCCGTTTCTTATATTCTGCACATGACAGTTTAGATGATCATCTCATTGAATATCCCATTCCATCTTCCAGCATGACCATGAACATTCAGCTGAATATGTTTATTCCCCGCACATCCCTTTATTTACAGCCACCCACACCATTCTTTTGAAGCTTGACAGAACCTTGAGACAGAGCACCTCATATCTCAGTTGGTTCCTTGCAGCTTTCTAAGTACTGCACAATTTAGGATCACGGCTCTATTCTCAGCCAGCAAATGGTAATAAAGATTCTGCCGCATTTTGATAGTCACCATAATCTTTACTTCTTGCATCACAATCTTTGCTTTATTTATTTATTTATTTGTTTATTTATAAACTTTACACCCCTTTGGCCATTTGAAATTACATCTTTCTCCGCTGACCCCTTTTGTTTTTGCTGCCTTTCCCATCCCCAACCATAAACCAAATTTCCCTGTTCTGCACCTCCTGCTACATTTGACATTTTCCAGCTTTCTAGTTTGAGGTTGCAGTGGTGAAAGAACACAGTAAAATCCTACCAACTTGATCCTTACAAATATGCATGGGAATTGGCTTAATCCAGTTCTTAAAATATCAGAATAAAACAATATTAATTAAGGTAAATTGTAAGAAAATGCATTAATAAAACAACAAATCTCACACCCTTCTAGTCATCAAGTCTTCACTGATTTGAGCACCAGTCAGTAGGAACAAGTCTCACGGCCCTCTGTCCATTGGAGACGTCTGGTTTAGAGAACTCTAAGGTCCTAGCACCATTCCTGAAGTCTTCCTCTCCCCCTGCATCCTCCAAAGGTGGAGTCCAGTGAGCTCACATTTCTACCCCAACGTACAAATCGCAGTGGGCCATGTTTTCAAAACTATCTATTCTTCTTGTTACTGAAAACGAGGGTTATTTATTACATCCGGCGTCAAGTTTGTCTTGAATGCCTCCGAGAAAGAAAAGTTTATCTTATCTTCTTGCTCGACATCTTTGTAGGTGGCCCTATGGTTACTGGTTCTTCTAAGTGAGCCAAAGCATTTTCCCAAGCATCCAATTCGTTTTCTAACCAAGCCTACGGTGCTTCTCGTAGACAACTCCATATTGGCTGAAACGTCAATATCAGAGCGGAATTTGGCCAATCAGCCCATTGAGTCTGCTCTGCCATTCGATCATGGATGATCTATCTCTCCCTCTCAACCCTGCCTTCTTCTCATAACCTTTGATGCCCTTACTAATCAAGGATTTATCAATATTCACCTAAAATTACTCAGTGACTTGGACTTCACCCCGCCATCTGTGCAATAAATTCTCTGGCTAAAAAAAAAAAATCCTCCTCATTCTAAAGGTAGGTTGTTTTATTCTGAGGCTGTACTCTCTGGGCCAAGACTCTTCCAAGACTGTAAATATCCTCTCCACATCTACTCTAACTAGGCCTTTCATTATTTTGGTTGCTTTCAATGAGATTCCTTATCCTTCCAATCTCAATAGAGTGTACTGATCTGGTCCTGATCAAGTACAGGACCAGATCCATCAAATGCTCCTCATACCAATCAACCCCGGGATTATTCTTATAAACCTCCTTTGGACTCTTTCCAATGCCAGCACATCCTTCCTCAGATATGGGGTCCAAAACTGCTCACAATATTCCCAATGTTGTCTGACCAACGATTTTGTCGGTGGGGACGCTGCAAGTCGGCGCCCCGTCAGCAGCGTGTCCATTTTTTTCTGCTTTAAAAAAAAATTTTAGTATGTTTTAGTGTATGGTTTTAATGTTCCTCTGTGTGTTTTGTGTAGCTGTTTTAATTCTGCTTTTACCCGTCTGGACTTTTACCTGTCTGCACTTCTGGACGCCCGCAGCGACGGCTGCGGAGAGTTGAGGCCCCGACCACGGGGGAAAATGGAGGAGGACTGGCCAAATTTTGTGCCTTCCACCACAGTGATGAATGCTGTGGTGGATGTTTGGGTTACATTTTTATTGTGTATTGTGTGTTCTTTATTATTGTACCGCTGCTGGTAAATTCATTTCACTTGCACTTTATGTGCAATGTGATGAATAAAACTGTATTGTATTGTAAAGTCTCAGCATTAGATCCTTGCTTTTATATTCTGGTCTTCTCAAAATTAATACTAACATTAACTTTGCCTTCCCTGCAACTGACTCGGCCTCTAAATTAACCTTATGGGAATCCTGCACCAGCACTCCCAAGCCCCTTTACACCTCCAATTTCTGAACCCTCTTCTCATTTAGAAAATATTGTATGCCTTTATTCCTTCTACCAAACTGTATGGCTGCACAGCTTGCTACACTGTATTCCATTTGCCCCTTCTGTACCCACTCTCCCAACCTGTCTAAGTCCTTCTGCAGACTCTGTTTCCTCAACACAATCTGCCCCTCCAACTATCTTCATATTATCTGCAAACTTGGCCTCAAAGCCATCAATTCCAGTTTGTAAGGGTAATGTGTCAACCATGTACCAATGAGTTTATCTATCTTTGTACCACTGTGTAAAATACAGCCATTAACTTACAGTGCACTACAACTAGCCCCCAAGAGTATCAACAGCAGCAAAACATGTTCTACCACATTCTGCAAACTCATGGCTCACCCTGTTAACCATTAAACTGAAAGGAGTATTTACTGAGCCTTGTAGCAGGTCTTGCTAAAAGCAGTACGAAGTGTCATACAAAATGATGAGATTACAATGCGGATCTGCGTGCAAGCTGTATCTGCCTGATGCAAGCAATTTCAGACCCAATAGAACTGATCAATACTTAGCCATGTTGCGCATCCTTTCATGAATGGGGCAGGCCACTTAAGCTTACAAGCAATGTTCCCTGATAGTGGAGTCCAAGGATGAATCCTCCATAACTATTTACAGGCAGAAAACTGAAGTGATCTTCTCTGGCAGTCCTCACCATCATCATGATGACAGGAAACAGCCAAGTAGGCTGAATACAACAAGGGGTTTAGGTATCAATTTCATCGTGACAAGATGCACGAAACAGCATTGCAAAATATAAATGGAAATTGGTGGAAACATTCAGTAGGTTAAGTATTTACAGCAGATGCATTTCTATTTAGTTTTTGTGCCTCAAACAAACTTGTTCTGGTGAAGTTATAACCCTGGCAATCATCCAGCAGAACTATATTCTACAGTCAAGATAGACACAAAATGCCGGAGTAACTCAGCAGGTCAGCAGCATTTCTGGAGAAAAGCAATAGGTGACGTTTCAGGGCGAGACCCTTCTTCAGACCAAGAGTCACGACTGAGACTATCTTCAGTGTAAACCAGCATCTACAGTTCTTTCCCACACATATGTTCTAGAGTGAATGATATTCACCATTTTAACAAACTTCCCATCATCCCATGGTCAGAGTGAGGCCATTCAACGACTGCACAAAGTTGAGCTCCTTTTTAACTTCAGATAGGTTGCATAAATACAAAAGGAGTGCACAACATGAAAAACTGGGATTGAAAAGTGTAAGTAACAACACACTAGATGAGCAACATGCATTATCAATTTTTAGCAGAAAAGTTTAACATCATTCCTTATGAGTTAATGGCATTCTCTCATTTGCATCCATCATTCTAGCAGCCACCATTGTAACTATACTGGGCAAACCAAAGGACAAGGACAAAGGACAAAGGACATTGATTGTCACATACACCAAATGGTGTAGTGAAATTTGTCTTGCCATGCAGCACAAACTAGACACAACATTAAAGAAAGAAATTTAACATAAAACATAAAAACATCCCCCACAATGGTTCCCACTGTGGGGGAAGGCACAAAGTCCAGTCCCCATCCCATGTCGGCAAATTAATGGAAAGGATACTTAGAGATAATATATATAAGCATCTGGATAAACAGGGGCTGATTAGGAACAGTCAACATGGATTTGTGCCTGGAAGGTCATGTTTGACTAATCTTCTAGAATTTTTTGAAGAGGTTACTAGGGAAATTGATGAGGGTAAAGCAGTGGATGTTGTATATATGGACTTCAGTAAGGCCTTTGACAAGGTTCCTCACGGAAGGTTGGTTAAGAAGGTTCAATGGTTGGGTATTAATGGTGGAGTAGCAAGATGGATTCAACAGTGGCTGAATGGGAGATGCCAGAGAGTAATGATGGATGGTTGTTTGTCAGGTTGGAGGTCAGTGACTAGTGGGGTGCCACAGGGATCTGTGTTGGGTCCACTGTTGTTTGTCATGTACATCAATGATCTGGATGATGGTGTGGTAAATTGGATTAGTAAGTATGCAGATGATACTAAGATAGGTGGGGCTGTGGATAATGAAGTAGATTTTCAAAGTCTACAGAGAGATTTATGCCGGTTGGAAGAGTGGGCTGAAAGATGGCAGATGGAGTTTAATGCTGATAAGTGTGAGGTGCTACATCTTGGCAGGACAAATCAAAATAGGACGTACATGGTAAATGGTAGGGAATTGAAGAATGCAGGTGAACAGAGGGATCTTGGAATAACTGTGCAGTTCCCTGAAAGTGGAATTTCATGTAGATAGGGTGGTAAAGAAAGCTTTTGGTGTGCTGGCTTTTATAAATCAGAGCATTGAGTATAGAAGTTGGGATGTAATGTTAAAATTGTACAAGGCATTGGTGAGGCCAATTCTGGAGTATGGTGTACAATTTTGGTCGCCTAATTATAGGAAGGATGTCAACAAAATAGAGAGAGTACAGAGGAGATTTACTAGAATGTTGCCTGGGTTTCAACAACTAAGTTACAGAGAAAGGTTGAACAAGTTAGGGCTTTATTCTTTGGAGCGCAGAAGGTTAAGGGGGGACTTGATAGAGGTCTTTAAAATGATGAGAGGGATAGACAGAGTTGACGTGGATAAGCTTTTCCCATTGAGAGTAGGGAAGATTCAAACAAGGGGACATGACTTGAGAATTAAGGGACAGAAGTTTAGGGGTAACATGAGGGGAACTTCTTTACTCAGAGAGTGGTGGCTGTGTGGAATGAGCTTCCAGTGAAGGTGGTGGAGGCAGGTTCGTTTTTATCATTTAAAAATAAATTGGATAGTTATATGGACGGGAAAGGATTGGAGGGTTATGGTCTGAGCGCAGGTATATGGGACTAGGGGAGAATACGTGTTCAGCACGGACTAGAAGGGTCGAGATGGCCTGTTTCCGTGCTGTAATTGTTATATGGTAATTGTTATATGGTTATATGTCCACCCATAGTCGGGCCTATTGAGGCCTCCACAGTCGCCTTCACGGAGGCCCGATGTTCCAGGCCGTTCTCGCTGGGTGATGGTGCTCCGGCGTCGGGAGAATCCTCTCAGCGGCTTGGGACACCTGGAACGGCCGACTCCTTACTGTAGACCACGGCTTCCGCGCTGAGTGGAGCTCCAACACTGGCGATCTCGGCGAGAGATCCCAGGCTCCCGATGTAAAGTACAGCACTGCCGCCCGCGGCTGGCCGCTCCACAGACCTGCAGCTCCGCGATGTTTCACCGGCGGTCCCAGCATACCGGAGTTCCAGCGCTGCGACCCGGGCAAGGCATCGCCCGCTCCGCGATAGTGCTCCAGCGCTGCGCCGCCGAAGCCGAGGCGGTCCCCTCAGGAAACGCCGCTCCAGGTCCGCTGGTAGGCCGCGAGGACGGGTCGAAGGTGCAGCCCGGAGAAAAGCTGCCTCTCCGACCAGGTATGGACCCTAGAAAGTAGTTTCCCCCTTCCCCCCCCCCCCCAGCCCCCACATAAAAAAGAATAGAACTCCTAAAAAACAAAACCACTGGGATAGATTCCTTAACAGGTCAGACGTTGGTATTCCATGGAAACTGCATCAGTCTTGATCTAATAAACTATTGACCCACCTATAAAGGCACATCAGTTGTGTTGAGTGCAGATCCAGAAAAAACAAGTTCAGCATGATTCACAATTAAACAAATACTTAACCACCAGATTTTCAATATCTTGCAATTTCACTCTCTCCGTCACTCCCTCCTTGAATTTCTAGGGCTAAAACTCACCAAGCTTGCTTCATCAAGAATCTCACATATTCATCGTATTTCAACTTTGTGAGCTTCATGGTACAACTTTGTGAACTATGTGGTCCATAAGAACATTGCAGACTTCTGCTTCCCTTCTAAGTGCTTCTCCATTTGCCTTTGACATATCATCATTCCCTCAATAACACTGTGTCAAAATGTCCCAACTTAATAAACCTGTAGACTTCAAGGCTCCCTATCAGCCTCAAGGGATGCAACTGTTAAACATCACAGCAGATCCTCATATCCATGAGTGAATAAATTAAAATAAACATCCCTTAGGTACACAAAATCTTTTCCAAATGGCACTGTTAGCTCAGAACTTTGTAAAATAGCTTAAATTGCACATGAAAAAACATTATTCCGTCTCTTAAAATTCTGTAAAGGGAAGTCAATGCAAAAGTAAATTAAGTACCAACAATATTCTCTAATAGCTTTTCAAATAGAAGGTTCTTAAAACTGAATAAATTAACAAATGACAATTGTGCTGCTATTTGAAAAATACTTTAAGAAGTATCCCACCTTTGGAGTTTAGTAAAATTACTTAATTTCATCAAACCTAGTTTCATCAATGTATCTTTTCATTGCTTTGAACACCGCAAGCATCAATATCAGATTAGGCATATTATTGCCAGGATTATTGACCAAATGGGGATTAAATATCAGATAGAATATCTTCAAAAGACACAGATCATATTTTCTGAGTTAATACTAATTCAGATTTGAAAAGACTTCATCAGTTTATGAGCGATTGTGTCTGAATCAGAAGACACACGTTCATTGTGTTGATTAATATCACCACTGTATCATTTTTCTGGTATTAGCATTGAGCACACACTGGAGAGCCCAGGTCAGCCAAAAGGCTCCAGGTAATTTTCCAAACATCAAAGTACTCCCACTACTGCAACAGTACATGTCTACACCAGCCATTATTATGGCTTTCCACGCAAACTTTCAGAATCCTGAATATTTTTTTACTCTTGACGTATCACAAGGAAATGCAGATGTTAACTTACCAATACTCATTTTCGAAGATGATATTTTAGATTGAGGGTTGCACAAGTGAAAGGAAAGCAGACAAAAACTTTGTACCATCTGATTGGCATAGATTTCTTTCATATTTTCAATAAAAGCCTTCCTAAATATCTTTAAATAACTACTGCTACAAAGATAAAAATTAGACAACAGATATTAGTAAGCCAAGTGCCACCCTGTCTTTGAGTAAATGTCCACCTCAGTCGAATATGGAAATTCAAATTTCTCTTCAGACAAGTGATGGACAGATACTAAAAGGAAATGCTGCATATTCAGAAACGTCATGTTTTCATTTAATCCCAGGTTTGGACAACTAATAGACACCTTTGTGGATTGTTCCGACAGCTTACGTAAGATTCTTCTTTGTCAAAATTAAAATAACCTTAAAACAATTTATAGTTTGGTGTGTACATCAATTTTCTAGCCAAAACTGGCTGCAATGGCTCCCAATATGAAAATGACAGCTTCTCACAAAATAAACATTTCAAACCAACTTATGGCCAATTTGTAACAAGATCTATTTGACCCCACAGATGAGCACCACACCTTAATATCACACACCATTTCTGATTTTATTCCATCAAGCTCGCTGCCCTCTAAATCCTCCAACCTTATCATTCCCCAACCCCGCAGGCCAGATTTTATCTTCTCCCCAAAATCCACAAACAGAACTGTCCTGACAGACCGATTGTTTCTGCTTGTTCATGTCCCACCGAATTAATGTTCACATACCTCAACTCCATCCTATCCTTCCATACCCCCCCCCTCCCCCCCCCCCCCGGGTCCAATCACTCCCTACCTATGTCCAAGACACCTCACACGCTCTTCGTCTCTTCAACGACTTCCGTTTTCCTGGCCCCCACTCCCTCATCTTTATCATGGATGTCTAGTAACTCTACACCTCCATCCCCCACCAGGAAGGTCTTAAATCCCTCCATTTCTTCCTCGACTGCAGAACCAGCCTATTTCCGTCTACCAATACTCTCCACCTAGCAGAGCAGGTCCTTAACTTCAACAACATCTCCTTCGACTCCTCCCACTTCCTCCGAATCGAAGGCGTAACTATGGGCATTTGCATGGACCCCAGCTATGCCTGCCTCTTTGTAGAATATGTTGAACAATCACTGTTCCAGGCGTACACTGGCCCTATCCCCAAACTCTACCTCCGCTACATTGACGACTGCATCGGTGCTACCTCCTGCACCCATGCAGAACTCGCTGACTTCATCAACTTCACGACTAATTTCCATCCTGCACTCAAATTCATTTGTACCATCTCCGACATCTCCCTACCGTTTCTGGATCTCAATGTCTCCATCACTGGAGACAGACTATTGACCAACATCTACTACAAACCCACTGACTCCCATAGCTATCTAGACTATAATTCTTCCCACCCTGCTTCCTGTAAAGACTCTATCCCCTACTCCCAATTCCTCTGTCTACACCGCATCTGTGCCCAGGATGAGGTTTTCCATACTAGTTCATCAGAGATGTCCTCATTCTATAGGAAACGGGGGTTCCCCTCTTCCATTTTAAATGAGGCTCTCACTAGGGTCTCTTCGATATCCCGCAGCCCCGCTCTTGCTCCCCCCCCAACCATTCGCAACAAGGACAGAGTCCTCCTTGCCTTCACCTTCCACCCCATCAGCCGTCGCATACAGCTTATAATCCAAAAACACTTTTGCCATCTCTTACGGGATCCCACTACTGGCCACATCTTCCCATCTCCACCCCTTTCTGCTTTCTGCAGAGACCGTTCCCTCTGCAACTCCCTGGTCAACTCGTCCCTTCCCACCCAAACCACCCCCTCCCCAGGTACTTTCCCCTGCAACCGCAGGAGATGCAACACCTGTCCCTTTACCTCCCCCCTCAACTCTATCCAAGGACCCTGACAGTCTTTTCAGGTGAGGCAGAGGTTTGCTTGCACCTCCTCCAACCTCATCTGCTATATCCGCTGTTCCAGGTGTCAACTTCTGTACATCGGCGAGACCAAGCGCAGGTTCGGCGATCGTTTCACTGAACACCTCCGCTCAGTCCACCTTAACCTACCTGATCTCCGGGTTGGTCAGCACTTTAACTCCCCCTCCCATTCCCAATCTGACCTTTCTGTCCTGGGCCTCCTCCATTGTCAGAGTGAGGTCCAGCACAAATTGGAGGAACAGCACCTCATATTTTGCTTGAGTAGCTTACACCCCAGCGGTATGAACATTGACTTCTCCAACTTCAAATAGCCTTTGCTTTCCCTCTCTCTCCACCCCCTCCCCCTTCCCAGTTCTCCCACCAGTCTGACTGTCTCCGACTACATTCTATCTCTGTCCGGCCCACTCCCCTGACATCAGTCTGAAGAAGGGTCTCGACCCGAAACGTCACCCATTCCTTCTCTCCAGAGATGCTGCCTGTCCCACTGAGTTACTCCAGCATTTTGTGTCTACCTTTGTAATAAAGAGCGATGTTAGAAGGATGAAGGTGTGCACCCTCTACAATATTCACGTCAGATTACACTTCATTTCCTTTGCTTGTTTTTGTCATTACTCATTTTGCCTCCATTGTCCCTCCTCCACGGATTTTGATACCTATTTATATTTTATTATCAACATCCATCACTCACAACATCAACATCCCTCATTATATGCTGAGTGAACAAAAGCATACCCAACCTTATATTCATGTTTTCATCAGATCTTGCAAATGGAACCAAAAAACTTGTTGCTAACTCTTGTTTTGCTCATTTGTGTTGTTCATTTGCATGCTTATCCTGCTCATTTTGCCATATACTCTCAAATGAAACTCAATTTTCTGGCCTCCTACACTATATTTTCTAATAATTAAAATCTTCCACCAAACACTCATCTGTAAATAAATCTTTCACTCTGCAACCTTAGATACAAGAACCCAACAACATAGCCAGAAAAAAAGGCAAATTTAACTTTGGTGTTCTCAGAAGAGCAATACGAAAGAAAAGCAAACAATAATCTTCCACCAATAATGAAATAAGCTGAATAATTATTTCACTCATCTACTGCAATATGAAGTGTCAGTCGTTTATAGCAAGAACTTTCATCAACCTATGCTTTCTTTCATGACAATACCCAACCTGATGCAAACTTTGTGGTTTAGGCACTGATCATTCAGTATTTGATGATCAGCCAAATTCTGAGTAAAAACAGATGGAGAGACAACTTCTGCTGATGTTTTCTTTCTCAACACCCTGGTCAATGTATATTTTATTCTGGAACATTTGAGCAAACTATAAATAGAAAATAGTCACACACAGGGAAGAAATCACCAAGAATGACTCAGAAATATACTTACACATATCATCATATTTGTTTTCAATAGGTTTCTTCCAGTTTGTCTCAAACACTGAATGCTTCTACTTTTTAAAATGTCTACTTGGGATATATTCAATGATCAGGATTCAGTCATGAGAGCGATGAAGCAGTCTGAAACACAATGTGGGTTTTCATTCCAAGTCCACCATCAAAATTTACAGAATTGTTTAGCCAGCAGGCACAAAGATTTTTGCTTCTTTGATTAATGATGTTAGCATGATCATCACTCAAAAAAAGATTCAAACTTGGTGTGCAATCATGATGGTATCTTGTCATAAACAAGCAGGGACATTTATATCCATTACGCACAGAGTTTTGCAACATTAATCCACTTTGCAGAACACCTCCTAGTCCATTGGCATCCAGGTGCCAATCATATTAATTCTCCATTCAACTCCCATTCTGACCAACGTCACTGTTCCAATGAAGCTTAACACAAGCTCAAAGGCGACGACTCATAGTCCTACCCAGTCCATTGTTGTGTTGCGTAGAATTTCCAATAAATTCCAGCCATGCATCTCACATTTACAGCATTCAATATATTTTCCCTCGCCCTTTTGGTATTTAGATTTCATTCATCTCCTATTTATGCCTTCTCATGTGTTTACCATCTTCTTTCAGGAAGAATACCACCACCACCACATGTGGCGTCCAACCCCTCCTTATTAATTTACTACAGATCATCTTTATTCTATTCTCTCTGCCCCTTGAAATTGTTTATTTCTAAATTGTTCTTGTTTTGATGAAAGTTCATGGAACTAAAACATTAGCTCTCTTCCTCCCTCTACAAATGTCTACTGAACATTTCTAGCATTTTCATAAGGTCATAAGTGATAGGAGCAGAATGAGGCATTCAGCCCATCAAGGCCCATTCAATCATGACTGATTCACCTCTCTCTCCTAACCCCATTCTTCTGCCTTCTCCCCATACCCCCTAACACCTGTACTAATCAAGAATCCATCTATTGCTGCCTTAAAAATAGCCATTTCTATTTTTACATTAATAGACCACTGAATCAAATTCAAATGTAAATGGTTCCTCGTCCTTTAACTAGACCCTCACCACTGGTAATTCACTCTAGTACACGAAAGTAATACGATGGCTATTGTTATTATCAAGTCTGCATTGATATTTGGGGACCACTTTTGCATCACACTACCTTAACAGTTCTGGAGAATGTTACTAACATATTGCTTTTGGATATAAATCATCTTTCACAAGATTATTGCAAGAAAAACTGAAATAGACATATATTTGAATCAGGTTTACAAAATGATCACAAGAGTGTTCCTGAAAACATACAGATTAGCAATTATTACAAGAATTTTTTTGGTAGCTATCACCAGTTCATGGTAGCATGTGCTCATAATTTAGGAATGTCAAGTTTCTGCATCCAACACAAAACACAGAACTTGATCAAAGGCTCCCACCAGAAACAACATCAGTACACTCCACTCTGGACCAGAAGAGCATAAATGTGCTATACTCGAAAATCTACTGCAGATCCTGTGCTGGTTAGATCTGGAGTAGGATCTGCGTGCCCATGCACTTCAATACATATTATACGGCTGCAAGAGTTAAAAGACAAGTAGTAAAACGTTTTTTTAAATAAAATAAAATCAGCATATTTATTACCAACTTTTCTACGATCTAAGATGAGGGCACAGGACTCAAAGCAAACACACTTGTGCAGCAAACAATGGTACTTTAATTCAGTAAACAGAATATTTAAGAGGGTCAATAAAACAAACCAGGGCATAGGTAGGGTAATATTTTCAGGAAAATGCTGTGAAGGAAGAATAATTACACACAAATTATCTGCAAAAATAAAAAATAAAGTCAAATTCCAACAGCAGTGTGGTCATCGAGCGTGATCATCAGACCCAATCATCACTCAGACTAGATAAGGCACTGACAATTCTCAACCTTTAATTATTTGTGCTTCTTGCAAAATTTGAATATTAAAAAAAATATCTTCGATACTTTATCTTTTTGTAAAATGCATACCAACATGGTAATCATTTCATTTTTAAATAGGGCAAATCTGATGCAGTCCTGTCTCTAGCTGCCGTTCGTTCACATGTCCCTACCAGCATGGTTGGAACCAGGCACGAGCACCGGCATAAAGGTACGACACAGCACAACTTCTCCTGAAATATATAGGCAGTTACATGAACATATAGGCAGCTTTGATAAACATTGAGGTTTCCCAACTGGTCTTCATCAAGTGTTCATGCTGCCATAGGTTATGAATGTTTGGATGTCTTTAAGATTACAAACATTTATTATATCACTCAGGATCCATTAAGAAAAACAAAACCATTAATAATTAAATATAATACGCATGAAAATTTTAAATTAATTTAAAAAAAGCTCTACTTACCTGTCCTACTGTTAATTTTCTCACTTCCTGAACCCATACCAGACTCAATGGATAAATTTGCATTGGCATTGCATTATTGGATTTAAAGAGTCCGCTGGCATATGTGCCCTGAGCCCAGTCCTCTGCTCTGCAGAACACTGCTTTCAGCATATACACATCAACAGCCCAGTTACTATAAACAGGCTGCTGCCAGGCAGACAGAGACAGATCTGCCCTGATAGTTGTTGAATGTTTCTGAACATTATGGACATTAGCGCACTGAAAAAAGAAACTTGCTCCAGCTTTACTAATTGTCAAACTGGTCATGTCTTTACTGTCTGTCAAGGATTTATCAGCAGCTTCATCAAAGAGTTTGTGTCTCCCCCTCTCATTACCAGATTAAGGCATACAAAACCCTGTCACTGCACAGAGCCTTGCCAACAGAGCCCAGGAATGTCTCAGACAGCTTTGCCATTGTGAATCAGACAAATAATGGACAACTGATATCTTTCTGTAAAATGTGGACACTGACATGCTTAACGGAATCAGAGTCTTTCTATTTGTAATCTAAACCAACTTGGGATCATCCTCCCCCCAAGTTATTCAACATGCCAGTAAAACAAATTATTTGTTCTGGAGAAGCCCAGAATATTGAAGTCTCACAACGGAATGTCTGCCAATTGGTACTTTGCAGATCTATAAATGATCCTTAACTCAATATATTAAAAGCATCAATCATATTTCAAATCATAATACAGATTGTTTTTTAAATATAATAGCAATTTGTAAACTGGCAAAATGTCTCAGGATGGCTCAAACTATCAGGACACATTAGGAGATGTAGATAGGCTTAAGAAGCACCCAAAAGGAAAAAGATAGAATGATTGAGGAGAAGTTCAGAGTTTAATCCCTTGGCAGCTGAAGTCATAAGCACCTACGGGTAGTGATTAAATGCAGAGATAACAATAAGGCTATAACTGGAAGGTTAATCTGAACGTTGTGTTTATGCTGAGATTTGAACACAAGGGAGAACATGTTTAGATTGGGGCATTGCGTAACTAGCTCAGTATGTCAGGAAATTGTGAGGGGCTGAGTAAATGACTTCCAGTAAATATTTAGTGGCTGACTTGTAGAAATGTATGGAGGGAAGAACAAGCACAGCTTGGTGGTGATATACTTTAAAAGGTATCCTGTAAGTAACAAAGAAGGCATGGACGAGAGTTTCTGACGCCAGATCCAAATAAACGGAGACAGGAATGAAAACAGACCATATTATAAAACCAACATCGCAGATGTGAGCTGAAGGTCATCTCTGAGTCAAACATGACAACATGGCCAAGAACAGCATGTTTAAGTTTCACGATGTTACCATAAAGTCAGTGGCCAAGGAATGGAGCAAAATACAATGGTCATCTTCCTCGTCTATATTTGGAGGAAATTTCTGTTGCACGGCCAACATTTGGACACTTTAAAACAATAAGGTGCAAGGTAATGTCAGCATTTGGGTGGAAAACAACCATGCATTTGGACATTGCTTCTTTGTAGCTGCCAGTAAATGAGGAATAAGAGGGAGCTAATGTTACATTTACCAGGGGCAGCTATGCCGACATAGAAACAGAAACCCATGCAAGTGACACTCCAGCTATGAGCGAACAACAAAGCATCATATCCAGTTCAGCAATAGTGGAGATATGTTGATAAAGAATGGCAAGATCAAATGTGCTACTTCTTAATAGATATTTATTGATAACAAAGATAGACAGACACAAATTGTTGGAGTAACTCAGTGGGCCAGGCAGCATCTCTGGAGAGAAGGAATGGGTGATGTTTCGGGTCGAGACCCTTCTTCAGACTATATTTATAACAATCAATCCAAGTATTGATAACAAAGTCATTTGCTTCTCTGAATTTACAAAGGCTCAATAACTCTACAAAATAAATGCCATCATTCATTGACAGCCATGTGCTGTATGAAATGGCATTCACTGCATTGGGATGAAGTGTCCGTGTCCATTCGCAAACCACCACCCGGACACAACTATCCCAGCTATTCCAAGCATCCAACAGTAAATTGTCGGAACCAACGCCATGTTATGCAAATATCATGCAGAGTGGGTTCTCCCGTGAATAAATCTGTCCTATCCGTCGTCTCGGAGGAACACTTTTGACTGAGAAGTTAATTACACAGTTCAAGTGACGAACGTCCAACCAAAACATCAAGCTAAACTTTAACCGAGACCGCGATGTTGCTCCCTGCTAAGGCGGGTTCGTTGCCTTCTCGATCAAGGAGCGCGATTTGCCAGGCAGTCGAGCAACAAGGTTACTGGAGATTTGAAGTGAGCAGCAGGAAACAACTCCAGTCAACCCAGAGGGATCGCCAAATGTCAACGACCGCTTCATCTGGCTACAATGTGTCCCATCCCTCCTCGTTGAAACACAAATGAAATGCTAAACCCCGCCGCCAGGAGAATTTGCCACCTAGTGCCGGCTTTGTCCTGTTCCCTCTCATCCCCAATACAAAGTCGCCTTGCAAAACCAAAAGCCGAGCCTTACATCCACGCGATGCTAAAAGTGAATACGAGCTGCTTGCAAGCGGAAGGTCTTTCTTACTGATGTGTTGTATTTTCGGCGATGCTCCGGTCACTGTTCTCCCGAAGCTTGCATTTTGTCTACTACTATTCCACAGCCTGGTCCTAGAGCCCATCCCCCATCCAAGTATTTCTAATTTCTCCCCCCCCCCCCCCCTGCCGCCCCGAGCGAGTGTGCTTTACCTATTGCATAATTACAACGCCACATATGTTTCAAATGCATTCATCGTTCACCCATTTCAAGAGAAATTTTATTTGCTCAATTGTATGGAGTAATCCACACGATTAAGGCAATAACTCACACATAAAAGGATGCTCCTATAACTTTACTTGGACGTGTTGCAGCTACTCGCGTATCGACATATTAAGATTACTTTGGCACCTGTAAATGGATCAGTGTTGGAGCACCATTATCTTGCCCCAAGGTAACCACAAAATTCCAAAACTTTCTGGGAAAATGCTCCGGGGGCGAGGGAGTAGAGAAAGTAAACGTAGTCCAGTCAATCCCCAATTTGACGATTTAACCCATATAGTGTGAAACCGAACAAAAAAAACACAATACAGCGTATGAAATAAAAGGAGGCTCACTCTGCACATTTCTCTTGGGAAAAAAATCAATTCTGGCAGGAAATGGAAGAAATACAATCTCCTCACTTTACCTTTTGCAGTCCGTGCTGTAGGTGTTTCTATTTGTTCCGCTTAAAACGCGGGATTGTAATAAAAATGCACATTTGTCATCGTAGTAAAGCAGATACAACCGGCACGGCTGTAGAAATCAGTGCAACTTACCTCAGCAAGCTGGAGAGTGGAATGGAACCCGATCCACTTCCCAATAATCCCTTTTTGCCACTTAGCAATTTTTCCACCACAGCTACATTCCCAATCCGAGCGGCTTCCAGAAGTTCCTGCTCTTTCCCCATAATACAAAAGAGAGGGGAGAGGGGAGGGGGCAGGGGCTGGCGAAAAATAAATAGTACAAATTCCGATCGGCAACGTGTGTGGAGCAGCATAAAGAGCCGACTACATCCTCACAGCCCGCTCCCCCCGACAGAGGCGGCCGGCAAAGACACCGGCTAATGAGGCCAACACACCGGAGCGTGAGAGCAGAGACTGCCAGTGTCGGCGCCCACTCTCCGCCTATCTATCACACCGGGCTGGGGGGACGGGGTGGAGCCAGCGGCCCCGACACGCCCCTTGCTCCCCTCCCGAGCGAAGCGAAGCGAAGCACAGCCCGCCCCGCCGCCTCGTCAATCACGTCAGGGCGTGAACTGCGGTCGGTCTCGCCGAGCGTTGGGCGAGCGGCCGCTGAGACGGAGAGCCGTGAGCGATGGCTGGGACCTTGTCTCACACACCGCACGAGGAAGGAAGAGGGAGTTGTGTGGGTCACTGGGCTAACACTGTGATGTGGGGTGTCCACGGCGTTTTGCTACAAACCATCGTGCTCGCAAATCACTTAATTGCCGATAGACCTCACTATTCCTGTTGCTTTTGTGCAAGAATATTTTTTTTAAAAGGAATTAATGACCTAAATATAAGTTGGGAAGATATTTTATCGTTCCGTGTTACAGTAAATCCCATACAAAGAGATGGACGAGACAGGCGGCACTTAGGGACTTTATCGGCAATACCGAATAATCCCTGTGTGGAAATGTATATGGCGCTCTATCCCGATCTCAGGATGTCCCAAAGCAATTTATGAATAATGAAGGATTTTTGAATTGTCATTAGTGATATAATTTTAATAAATCATGAATTTCTACCATTGATATTGTTGTTAATGACTTATTCCATCTGTTTATTAGTGCTTAACGGGTTCTTAATTTTGATTAATTCCATTTGGCGAGTGTATAAATTAATACATTTTAGACCGGGAGCTCTAGCCAGGAGTGGGTAGTTTATTCAAGGGCTCCTGGCTCCTCACAGACTCCCCCTGGATCATTTCTGTAAACATCATTGCTACCCTGAGTGGAGTTAGTCACATGACACAATCCTTTCAGCCGCGTTGCTACTACTTGGTTTGGGAACGGCTTTGCCCAAGACCTCAAGAGGTTGCAACGAAATGTGTAGGAAGGAACTGCAGATGCTGGTTTACACCGAAGTTGGAGTAACTCAGCAGAAAAGGCAGCATCTCTGGAGAGGTCTCAGTCGAGACCGTTCAGACTTTGCAGAGAATTGCGGATGCAGCCCAGTTCATCACACAGATCAGACTTTCACCGTTTACTCCATTTACACTTCACAATGCCTCAGGAAAGCAGCCATCAAAATCTAAGAAAAGCTAAAGACCTTTATTTAACCTTTAATAAACACCCCCGTCATTCCTTCTCCCTGCTCCCATCTCGCAGAAGATACAGAAGCATGAAAGCGTGCACCATCAAACTCAGCAACAGCTTCTTCCTCTCTGGTATCAGGCATATGAATGTCCCTTCCAGAAGCTATGGTTCTCCAACCTTTCCCACAGTGGACATTGGACTTTGTCTCTCCAATACTGGGAACTATAGTCTGTGTGCTGCATCTTTCACTTTACACTACCTATTATACGAGCTTGGCTTGATTGTACAGTATTTGTGTTAGGTATTAGCTGATTTGATTGGTTTGCATGCAAAACAAAGCCTTTCACTATACCTTGTTACAGGTGACAACAATAAACCTAAACATATTTAACTTTTCAGGTCAATGCCCTTCCTTCAGTACTGTAAAATTAACTCTATCTCCTTTCCCATAGATGCTGCTAGACTCAATGGACGTTGTTGGGATATTGTGGTTTTATTTCAGGATTCCAGTGTCTTCAGTAATTCACTTTAATATTTGCCATGATGTAGCCAGCTCTGAATCAAACCAATGGATCCACCATAAAAACACAATCCTGGTGAAGACAGGGATCAAGCAAGACCATGCAATCGTTCAAACTTTCTTCTCAATCTTACTCACCACAAAATTGCAAGGGGGTTGGAAATCAGAAGTAGAGAAGTTTGAGAATTATGCAGGATGTTGGTGAGGTTGCATTTGGAACAGTATTTGTTTAGGATTAGTCCTTTTATGCTAGCTTTGCTTACGGGTATGCTAGCTTTGGAGGTAGTTCAGAAGAAATTAACTTGGCAAATTCCTAGGATCACAAACAGCTAAAAAGATTAGACTCTTTGGAATTTAGTAGAATGAGCGATAACCTTAATCAAAATGCTAGGTCCTAAGGAGGCATGGCTGGGAAGACGTTGAGATGTTTTCATAGTTAGGAGATAGGGGATAGTTATAATTGAGGTTAATGGATTATTTCTCCCAGAGGAAAGTGAATTTCTGGAATTCTCTTACATTGAGGACAGTGGACGCTGGATCACTGTAGGTATTTGCATAGGAGGTGAATACATTTTTGAGAGATCAGGGAATTGAGGCAATGGCACAGAGGAGGAGTTGAGTCATAGGCTCATCAGCTATGATCATATTGAAAGACGGGACAGGTTTGAGTTACCAGGTGGTCTAATCATTCTCCTATTTCCTTGTGTTCTTGTACACTTTATTCTCTATGAAACTTCCTCTATGGCTGAGCATATCTACCCAAATCAAGATCATTACAACCTCAGTCATTGAGCTGCAGCAGGCAGATAACACTTGCCTACATGGAAGCTGAATTGCAAGATGACATAGACTTATTTGCTGAAGTACATTAAGCGAATGGACAGTTCTTCAAGAGTAAGACTATCACCAACCTGACCCTGCTGTAAAATACTGCAAAACAACAATATATTTCCATAAAAATAAGGTTTACTTTGGATATTTGAGGACAATCTCTCAGCTAAGGTCGGGGGGAGTTCCGTGTAATCCTGTGCTACCTGCTCCATGGTCGGACAGTCGGCGACTAAACCGTCTCCCCCACCTGGTTCGGTGAGGAGGGGGCTGTGGACCCCCAGCGGGGCCAAAAACAAGACCTGTCAAAGGGCGGATGAGCTTCTAGCGAGCCAACGGCCATCCACACTTCAGTAGAAGTTGCGATCACTGTCGTACATAGCATTGTAAGGAATGATGATAAAGCACATGCACTAAAATCCTATACTTCCAGCGGCGGAAGTCCGCAGGAACTGGAGGACGGAGATGTGTGGTGCGTCCATCACCGTTGGAAACCAGCACCACTGCGTCGCTAATGTTTTCAACGATGGTGAATGAATGAATCTCAGCTGAGGCAGATGACAGTGAAGAAAGTACCCCTGCTGACAGCACACCACACCAGCCTTTGGGTGTCTGACAAAGAGAATACCTGAGATCCTCATCCTTCTGTATGCATATGAGATATGGACTACCTACAACAGGCATTTCAAAGCACTGGACAAACACCACTAACAATATAATTGCAGTCTTCCAATTTCATTTGGAGGATTAGCAAATTAATTTTAGTGTCTTTCCCAGATTCATGGCTCTAATTACAGTCAGTCAGGTCTGATGAGTTGATCATGTTTTGATATCTTCCCAAAGTAAAATCAACATGGAACTCTAGCTACAATAGATCTCAAGGACCATTGTGGGTTTTTTGGCGACTGTACACACCAGTGCAGTGTACCGACACCTGTAAAAAGTTACATGTTATTATTTCATTTTCTAGACAAGTGACATGTATGTTTATTAATGATGCATGCCGGCATGTTTTCGTGTACAAAAGAAAACACTGATCAGGACAGAGGAAGCAATTCAAAGATGGTTCCAAAGCTTACTTGAAAAAAGTAAATTGATCATTGGCTTGTTGAAATCCCTGGAAAGCCAACAATAGAGAAGCTGCAGCCAAGGAGGCATTGAGAATCTCAGGTCTCTTCACCAAGTCAAGACAAGCAGAGTTTATTGTCATATGCACAAGTACAATGAGGTACAGGCACAATGAAACTCTTGTTTCCAGCAGCATCAGAGGCACATGGACTCAGACGACACTCTGTAAATGTCTGCCTTCATTGACATGGCTCCCAGGATATGGAAATGGTCTATACTTTCCAAGGTTGCATGTGAAAACATTATTGTCAGTAGGCAGTGTTCTACTGCAGAACCAGGCTTGAGGAGAATCTTTATTGTGTTGATGTTAAATGCAAGTCCTATTCTCTCACATGTTACAGTGAACAAATTGATAATGGTTTGGACTCAACCTCACAAAGTGCGCCCATACAAGTATCGCCTAAAAACAACATCTTAATGACTGAAGTTGGAGTGACAATTCTGGAGTGTATATGACAGAGGTCGAACAGTTTATCCTGTAGATTAGCTGTACACCAGCAGGTCTGCTGTGGGCATTTCTGTGGGCAGTGGAATTTCAGGAGGCTATTTTTTCGTCCCTTGCAATTAGTGGAGTGCACAGGTATAGTATAATGGCAGTATCTGCTCCCTGCATTTGTCTTGGAGTTGATGTGGAGTGATGGTCAAGCCCATCTGGACTCCAGATGGGTAGAATTCACACAGACATTTGGAGAGTTGCTCCAGCCATCGGGTAAAAATTATTGAGGAGAATCCCAGTGAAGACTTTAGCTGTGGCAACCAACAGGAAAACCCCGATGTAGTTTTCACAAAAAATGCACGCACAGGAAATCTCATCTACATTTTAAATGTATTCAGAATTCATGCAGTGCAGCAAAGATCCCTGATGATGTTACAAAATTCCCTCCTAATATACAGAGTTCTCTACTGATGGTATAATACACCTCCAGCATGTTCATGCATTTAGATGCTTAGTCTGTTTTCTTCTGGTCAATGCTGAACTCCAGGATATTGAATATGAGATCCAGATTCAGATTAGTTTATTGCCACATACAGCAGGGTGCAATGAAATTCATTGTTTACATGAAGCTCACAGAATACACAGTGTACATCTTCTTATCGAATCCACCCACAAGATTAGAAGTTGTTCAGCCAGAGCTGAACACACTTCTCAGCATCTGCATACAATGGTGTCTGTTTTGCGCTTCTTGTGCTTCTTGTGCGTGGCGGTGGAAAGATTGGTGGAAACAGGGCCGCGACGTGAACGCGCTTTCCTTGACCCCACAGTATACATGGTAATGATAGATACAAAATAAATATAACAACAAATGCACAACAGTAGGATGGTGCAAAGATTGTAATGCAATCTAAAAAAGTGCAAATAAAATAATGTGCAATAACAGAATAATGGGCCTGTCCCACTATACGAGTTTTCCCAAGAGCTCTCCCGAGTTAAAAAAAAAAATCAAACTCGTGGTAAGCACGTAGAATGTATGTTGCGGGTACGTCGGAGCTCGGGACGTCTTTTAGCGGCTCGTAATGCTAACGGCAGGTACTCGGGAAACGCGGTAAGCCCGTGAAGATTTTTCAACATGTTGAAAAATGTCCATGAGAGCCCCGAGTACCCACGAGCGGCTATTACCGTAATTCTCTGAGTTCGATTCAGGGGAAACTCGGGAGAACTCTTGAATTAGCTCGTACAGTAGGACAGTCCCATAACCAAATTAGGTCAAGTTAAGAGTACTTGGAAGTACCTCTGGGAAGAGAGTAAGAAAGAGGTGATTGTTTCAGGGATCTGATAGCCATTTGGAAGAAGTTATTCTTAAGTCTGGACGTTTGGGCTTTCAAGCTACTGTATCTTCTAGAAGGTAGAAGAGAGTATGGGTGTGCCTCGGGTAGAAGGTAATTAACAATATGTCCAGTCTTTGTGATGCAACATAATGTGAAGATAGACTGGATGGAAGGAAGTGGCGAGCTTGTGATAGAAGATTAAAAAATGGTAATCTTATTGATCGTCAGAAGGAGTAGGCACATTGATTCATTTTGGAAATATTCTTTGCCTGATACTCATTTTGCAGAAATGTTGTTTACTACTTTTCCACTGAAGCCTGAATATTGTTTATCTTGATTTCCTGAAGAAATGTGAATGGAACTGGTTATTGTGGAATTATCAGCAAACTCGCCTTAGATTGATTTTAAAATGGAGGATGAAGCAATCACTGATTTCAAAGATACGATGCAGTGATATCGCTGGACTGATGTCCAGTAAACATGATCATTTTCCTTTCTTCATTGATCACCATTGAATTCAGTTGTATTGAGGCAGTTTGGGTCCAAACACTTGGTCATAAGCCGTCACTAACTTCATCTCTGAAATCCATCACATGCTCAACGTCAAAAGTTCTATTTGACTAGCCATTGTGTGCAAAGGTGAGCTAATCCTCTTTTGGCAGCTGTTCAACCAGGGATGAAAGTCAGAGTCCACTCCCTGTGTTCACCTAAAAACTGGGTTTAATTGCTTAATTGTCAATAAATGCAAGAGGTGAATTGAACACATTTGATAATCTGCAAGCACCATTTACGATGTCAGATGATGACATGGCAGTAATAGAAACCTAGCTAAAATGGGACAGGAATAGTTTTGAATATTCCTGTGTCAGGAAAAAGAGGGAATGGAAACTTAAGTACTGATCAAGGAGTAGCTTGCAGTGTAAGAATGTCCAAGAATGAACAATGTTACCTATCAAGAGAAAAAAAAACAAATGCAGTGGTGAAATTGCACAACCGGAACTATTCCAAAGACCACTAATTGGTGGGAAGGATACTGAGGAGTAAATCTGCAAGAAAATTAAAGAGATGTGCAAAAGCCATATGGTAAAAATGAGGGGCTTCTGTGATTGAACTTGCAAAGCAATAATCTAAGGGTAAAGAGTAAGAGCAAAAGTTTCTTTAGTATGTTCAGCAGAACTTTCTTGTTCAATATGTGTCCAGCGCGTTCAAGAAGATAAATTTGCTGCAGTTTATTCTGGGAAATGTGCCAGGCCAAGCAAAGGAAATATCAGTGGGGGAACATCTAAGACACAGCAGTCATGATATTCTAAGGGCTAGAATAGCTATGGAAAAGGTTGCAGACTGCTGTGGGTAAAATATATTAAATGGAGAAGGCTTGATTTCAATAGGATGAGAACAGTTCAGGCCTTGGTAACCTGGAATACAAGGTTAGAACACAAAGTGCTGGAATAACTCATTGACAAGCAGCATCTCTGGAGGACAAGATTCCAGCACCTGCAGTTTCTTATGTCTACATTTTACTTCTACACTGTGAAATCCCCTCAAGGCATGCCTACGTTGAAGAAGTTATCCTCTTAACAATGTCCTCGAGAGATACTGCCTGACTCAATGAGTTACTCCAGAAATTTATGTTTTACATAAGATGCTAGCATCTGCGTTCCTTGCATCTGGAATCAAAGCTTGGTAGCCGAAGCTACAATACAGGTACATTGCCACGAGGGAGAGGGTAGAGAAATTAAAGCCAAAGTTTTCAGTTCCCTGGATGACAAAAAGATAGAAAAAATAGAATAACTTGAAAATATAAATGAAAACAAAGCTGATTACAGGAAGTTCAGTGGAAAGGAATTGAAATAATGACATAGACAAAGTTTGAAGAAAGCCTGCAGAAAAATAAAAGTGAATCTAAAATCTTAACAGGCATGTTAACTGGAAAAGGATTGTGAGAGAAGAGATACTGTAGAATCAATTAGAGACCAAAAAGGAAATCGACTCATTGAGACAGTGGACATGGTTGACGTGGTAAATGACTACAGGAATCTTTACTGAGAAAGAAGATGGTGCATCAAAAGATTTGATTAATGTTCTACATGAGCTAAAAATTAATAGGGAGATGGTACTGGAAGGTTAGCCGCATTTAATGTGGTGAATCACCAGGTTCAGTGGGGATGAACGTTAGGTTAGCAGGGAGGGAAGGATTGAAATTAGAGAGTCCCTGAGAGTTGCAGCTTCAGGGATCATGCTTCAGGGAATGGAAAATCGCATATACAATATATTATTTTCAACAAAGGCTCTGAGGCAATCTCAGTAGCTATTCGTGTGTCAGTTTAAACATGGCTGTGGGGAAGATTCTGGAAATAATAACGGACACAATTAGCAGTCACTTGGACAATTATGTATTGATTGAAGAATGCTAGAATGACATTATTCTGTGCTGGTAACACCAAATTAGAAGGCACCATGAGCTGTGAGCAGAGCACAAATATACTTCATGGAAATATAGATGTACCTATGGAATGGGCAGATAGGTGGCAGGTGACATTTTATTCTGAGAAGTGCAAAACATTATAATGTTTTGATGGGAAAAATGAAATGAGACAAGATAAACAATACTAACATGAGCACGATGACACAGAGAGCTTGCGGCTATAATTGTATGGGTTGCTGGAATTGGCAAGCCATGTTAAGAAACCAGTTTAAAAAAAGGATGTGGAATCTGGGGTTTATAAATAGAGGCACCGAATACAAGAGCAGCAAATTTATGAACCTTTATAAAATGCTGGTTCTGCCACCACTGGAGTGTTGTGGCCAGTTGTGTCTGCCAAGCTTTAGGTAGGGCAGGAAGGCTTCAGAAAGGATGCAGAGAATGTTTTCATGGATGAGAGAATTCAGTCATGTGGCTAGACTGGAGAAGCAAACTTGTTCTTAAAACAGAAGGTTGTGAGGGGACCCGATGAGAGGTATTAAAAATTATAAAGAATAATGGACAATTAATGGAGGAAATGTGTTCCCAATGGTGGCAGAATTAAGAACAGGGTGAATAGCTGACTTGCAAAACAAGCTAAGTGACAGGAGGATAAATATTTTCAATCACCAAGTATTTGAGGATCTGGCTTGCACTGCAGGCTTGCACTGCAGGGGATACTGGAAGAACCACATTCAATTGAAGATAGACACAAAAAGCTGGAGTAACTCAGTGGGACAGGCAGCATCTCTGGAGAGGAGGAATGGGTGACGTATCGGGTCGAGGCCCTTCTTCTAACCTGGTGTCTACCTTCGGTTTAAACCAGCATCTGCAGCTCCTTCCTACACAACCACATTCAATTGTTGGATTCAAAAATGAGATACATAATTACCTGAAATAAAGTAATTCTCAGGTCTATGAGGTGGGAGGCAAGGTGGAGGTGTGTTTAACAGGGAGTAGTACAAACTAGGATACAATATGCTGGAGTAACTCTGCGGGTCAGGCAGTATCGCTGGAGAACATGGATCGGTGACGTTTCAGGCCAAGACACTTCTTCAGACTGATCCGGACCCGAAACATCACCTATCCATGTTCTCCAGAGATGCTGCCTGACCCACGGAGTTACTCTAGCACTTTGTTTCCTTTTTTGTAAACGAATATCTGTAGTTCCTTGTTTCTACCATAGTACGAGCTAGATTCTTCTTGCGTGTATTTAGAGAGACAGTACAGACTCAAAGGGCCAAATGTTGCCATGACCATTCTCTGATTCTGCAAGAGCCAATTATAAAGTCTGATTAAAGTTAGTTAAAAATTGTTAATTTTGTAGAACAAATATTTGCCTTAGCTCTATTAAAGACCTTTCCATTCTATAAATATTTAACCAGTAATGATGAGGTGTTGAATAGCTGTGTAAGTTTCCATAGGCTAGACACCAACTGTCCACATTCTACAGCAAGCACTGATAGTGTCTTCTGATGATGGTCAGAAAATGTATCTTTATCGTATTTAATAAAAGAAAATTATTTCGAAGGCTGGAAAAAAATGAATAAATCAGCATCCATACAAGGAGTGCAATCTGTCAGGAAGGCATGCAATGCAGAAATAAGTAGGCTTTGGGAGAGGATGATAACCTCACTAATAGTCTAAAATATGGATGAGTTTCCTCAGTCTGGAATCCAAAATCTTATCCTCTATATCTGAGAAAAGAAGAATGTACCAGGTGACCTCAGAGATGCTGCAGCTGGAGACAGGTCCACCCGTGGTTTTTGCAGAGACTTTGCTACTCTCTGCCACAGGAGCCGTCACTGCCATGGTCCTTCTGAACTACCTCCTTCCGATGGCCGAAAGACTGCACCCCAAATTCCACCCATCCAGAGGCACAGTTGGCATGATTTTCCCCATGGGACAACTCCAGGGAAAATGATCGTGCAGCATCTGCCACAATTTAATGCCTTTATTGAACTCAATAAAGCCTTTGACTCCATTACTTACAAGGGAGTGTGGAACATTTCCTTCAAATTTGTTAGTCCGAAGAAATTGATTCCTGTTTAGTTTAGCTGCAGAATGTCCTGCAAGTCATGACATTAACCCACAGATATGCAACAGAACCAATCTGAGTAAGAACCTTGTCATATACGATCACATTAGTGTCCCAACGCTTTTCCCAATCCCCCCCCCCCCCATAATATTGCACCTGATCCTCAACAAATTTCCTGCAGAAATAGAGCTGATCTTCAGAATCCATGGAAAGCTTTCAACCTACGGCATCTGTACTCCAAACCCAAGATCACCCAAATCTCAGTAGCCAGGAGTTGTATACAGATGACACTTGAATTTGTTTAAACACAGAGGCCAAGTGCAAAGCCATTTTAAGCCTATTCACTGAACCAATCAGGGGGATGAATCTTGCACTCAACACACAACAGGAAGAAAGTCCCCTACCAACCTGTCCTGCTGCTTTACACCACATTCGGAGAATAAAGGTTCATGTTAAGACCATAGAAAATGTGGACCACTTGACCTATCTCGGGAGCCACCTCTAAGTCAAGGTTGCTTGCGGTAAAGGATCTCAGACCTGGCACAGAACTCATGGTTTACAGGGATGTCAGCCCTACCATGTGCTTCTGAGACCTGGACTACCTAAAGCAGACATTTCATAACTTGGACAAAATGCTGCTACCAATGCCATCTCCACAACAAAGTCACTGTAAGGTCAAACCAACCAAATTTGTTGTCCTCACCCAGGCCAACACCCCCAATATTGATGTCCTGGACACAACCAGTTGACCACATTCGCATGTCCATCAGCAGCCTCTTGAATGGACAGTCTTCTGAGTGCTGTTGCACAAAGAGATTGCCAGGTAGACAGAAAAAAAAATTCAAGGAATCCACAAAACCTGTTTAAAGAAATTAAAGCATTCTCGTTGATTCCTGGGAATCTCTGGCCCATGATCACTCAAAGTGGAAAAGCAGCAGTTAAAATGGTAAGGAACACAACACCACACAAATCCTCCCCGCCTCGCCAATCTGCCGTTTTGGCAACCACCTGCCCCATGTGTGGAACAATCTGTGGTTCCACATAAACTTTATTCGCCACCTTAGAACCCACAAAACTGGAGTGAAAGGAAAGAATTCTCGATCCAAAAGGACTGCCAAAGAAGAAGAGCAATGCTGTTCACTTATGCATGATAAATAAAAAGCTATCGGACTTGATAAACTCAACAGAGAAACATGTCACCTCAAACAGGTGGCATTAACTGTAGAAGTTATTTATTATGGAGTAAAATATAATTCCCATAGAAAAAAATAACCTTCAAATCCACTTGAGAACAAATCCAATTTGCACATAAAGGACTGAATCTAAAGAAGAATAATGGTTAAAAATGTACATTCATATTGCGTTGCGTCAAATGTACATTCCGTTGCAAGAGAATGTTAGAGTGGCTAACTGCAAACACAAACTTGAAGGTTACAAACTGAGTGATTGGAATGTTACTGCTGTCGCCAGTCGCTGTCAAGCGAGAACCTTGACAGTTGTAGAAAGATTAGCAAAGCAACATTAGTTTGTGGAGGGAAAAAGAATCATCTGTCACCACTGACCTGTTAGAAACAAATATTCACCCTCTTTCATTGATAATCTAAGGCTACAAAAACAATAACATTCACTTTCTCACATCCATTCCATGGAGATGAACTGCCATCATATAGTTTTACTTTTCCAATTCTCTGTCTGATACTCTTAACAACACCAGCCTCGGAAGATTTTGGTAAATGACTGAGGTACTGTATCTGTTTCACTGATCAAATGAAAAATGGAGCATTTTCTTTATAAATACGTTTGTGATTGCTTTACGCATCACATGGGGTGGACATGTTCCCACAGTTAACAGACCAAACGTTCATATCATTGTTTATCACTTCATCATGCTTCACAGGATGTGATACTGCAGTAATAAAGTGCCAAATTCAAGTGGTGGCCTGTTAACTGTGGGGAACATTTCCACCCTGTGTGATGTGTAAAACAATCACTAAAGTATTTATAAAGAACATGCTCAATTTTTCCTTTTGATCGGAGAAACAGGTGTATCCAAATTCACTTCAAAATTGTGAAATATTAATGGACAAATGGATAACCTTGCTCTCACAGTTACATTTCTATTGCCTGGATATGGCAGGAACAAATACTAACAATGACTATCACTTACTTTTGTGATTACCAGCCAAACTTTGTTTTGATTTAATGGTGATATTTCAATATTCATGCAATTGTTTTTTTTCTAGAAGTATCCCTGTATTTAGTTTAGAGATACAGCATGGAAAAAGGCCTTTCAGCCCACCAAGTCCAAGCCAACCAGCAATCACCCCTTCACACGTTCATTGTTATCCCACTTTCTCATCCACTCCTTACACACTAGAGGCAATTTACAGAGGCCAATTGAGGTACAAACTTGCACCTTTAGGTGTTGGGAGGAAACCGGAGACCCCCAGAGGAAGCCCACACAGTCACAGGGAGAAGGTGCAAACTCCACACAGACAGCACATGAGTTTGGGATGGAACATGAGTCTCTGCCGCTGTGAGGCTGCAACTCTACCAGCTGCACCACTGTGCTGCCCAATCTTTAATAACTGAAAAGGCTGGAAATAATTAATTAATATTTCAGATCAATACCCTTACATCAGAACTAATGACAGATAATCAACCTAAATAATTGTCGGGTTCTGTTTCTATACGGGTGTTGTATGAGCAGCGGAGTCTCTCCAACATCTGTTTTTATTACAGACTTCCAACTATGCTTCACAATATTCTGTTGGAAATAACCTACAATAATGTTTTTTTTTAAATATTGATTTAGCAGATATATTGCTAACGTTTATTTTGTCAATGTTTAATAACAATTGGATGGGCTTTTCTTAACATTAGAGATAAATGCAAGTTGATTTAAACTTAAAAACAGATGACTTTTTTGACATGCACACTTATTATTTTGTTCCACGAACTTGGTAATTCTGATTTTTTAATTTAACATATCGGTTTTAAAATGGAAATGTAAAAAAAAATTTGTTTTAAAAGTTTAAAATATCATTGAACAGAACCATAAACATCAGGGTATATTTGACTTTAATTTTATTCCTTGATCATTGAGCATGTTTCTGCCCATTTGTCAGTACTTATCCGTGACTCCTCTGGTAGGATTGGTAAATCAGGGTCTTAAAAATGGAAAAACAAAATATTGTATGAATTGAAACCTGGCAGCTTCTAGAGGAGGGAGACAGTGAAGCGGGGGGGGGGGGGGGAAATGAATTTATTTTGGAGCGGATTAAATCAGCAAATGGGTAACTATGAAATTAAGCTCTGCAGCTATTTCTGGCATCTAACAATAGAGACATGTGAAGCAAACATTGCCTTAAGCACTGTCCATATGTCCTGGTCTCTTTGTTGATGAAGTAATGCACTCTTGTAGCCAACTCTGTCAAAACCTTGATTTTTTTCAGCAGACTCACAGCTTGAGTGAACCATGACAGCATTTGCTACATTGAACTCCATCTGTATCACTTCTTACCAGAGGATTTATACAGAATGATAACCTACTAATGTGCTTTATAATTAGTTTCACAGGAAGAGAGACAAAATATTTAGGAGCTATTAAACTAGAACAGAACAAAAAAAAACATTTGATCCAAATTGCTGCAATGAAAACATCCATTATCTGAATAACTGCTAATTATAAAACCTGCAGGTGCTGTTTTCAGTAATGAATGCAGGACAATAAATTTAGGATTAATGTTGTCTAAGGGCCATTTGTTGTATAATCAGCAACAAAATACATTTACAGAGGTCATCAGGTATTCTTCAATTTTCCTCAACGGAAGCTGGTATGGATCTGATCTTTTTGCTCACTGTAATTTGTAGAAGTCAGTAATGTTTATCTACTTACATTTGCCATAAATAATTTCATATAGAAATATATTGGACACAATTTAAACTTGGATTAGATTAACAAAGAATTGACAGATGAGACCCTGGAGGCTTTAGGAAAGCTGGAAAGCATCATCCAAACAATGGAACTAGCGCTTCTGTGTTGTTGTTCAATACGATTGTACTTTACTGTAGTGTGAGGATTTTTGTTTGGGTTATTCAGTCATAGATCTAAATAATAACTTCGGCCTTATGACAACCATGTCTCCATTATCTTAAGTCTATCAATGAATGCAGGGAACATGTATCATACAGTGAAAGTAGCATCCTGCTCCCAGACAGTGAACATTGGCATGCATTATACTTTCATGAGGTGGAATCCTTTCTTTGTAAAGGTACAGTGGAAATAGTGTGTCAAACAAACCTTTCATTTGTGATGTTCAAGATATTCAAGTAGTAAAGTACAATTCTGATGAAGGGTCATTGAACCAAACTGTTAACTCGATTTCACTTTCCACAGATGCTACTTGACCTGCTGAATGTTAGCAGCATTTTCTGTTTTATTTTGTATTGGAGGTATAATATCCTCAACTATTGCTGGCTACTGTCTCCTTTCCATTGAGGAGTTGATAAAATAGCTATCCCTGGAAATCTATGAACAAATGTTGGCTGTCTCAAACCAAACTTACAGAAGGCTATCGGAAAGAAAGTTATGTCCAGTTTTGGCAAACATTTGTAGTGTGAGTTAAGCTGCAATTCCAGGTAAGGTGTTTGTTCATTTATTTAAGAAGGGTAGTGGAGACAATTACTTTCCCCAATGAAAGCAGATCTGATTTTTGCCACTGAGATGTATGGGACAGAGCTAGCCGAGGACAGGGGATGCATCCAGGAAGAATTGTGTTTGCCTGTACAAAATGGGTGTAATAAGCATTGAACTCAGCCAGTAAAAATGCTTCATATCCACAGATCCAATTTCACCTTGGGTCCATGATGGTATTCATGTCCTACCACAATCGCCTGGCATCCATTAGATGAATTGAACCTCCAGTTTGTTTTGGAAGCCAGGGAATTATCGGCCAGAGAGTCTCAGGGAATTATAAGACAGTGAGCCTCACATCAGTGGTAGGGAAATTATTGGAGAGGATTCTTCAGGATAGGATTTAGTCCCATTTGGAAGAGAATGGGTTAATTAGGGACAGTCAGCATGGCCTTGTAATGGGCAGGTCATGACTTACTAACTTGAACGAGTTTTTTGAGGTGATGAAGGTGATCAATGAGGGAAGGGCAGTGGATATTGTCTACATGGATTGTTGTAAGATATTTAACAAGGTTCCTCCATGGTAGGCTGATCCAGAAGATTAAGATGCACGGAATTAACAGTGACTTGGTCGTGTGGATTCAGAACTGGCATACTGATAAAGGACATAGGGTTGTTGCAGAAGGACAATATTTAGGCTGGAGATCTGTGACCAGTAGAGTTCTACAGAGATCTGCGCTGGGACTTCTGCTGCTTGTGATACATATTAATGACTTGGACGTAAACCTAGACGGAATAATTAGTAAGTTTGCAGATGACATTTAGATTGCTGGGGTCGTGGACTGTGAGTAAGGCTGTCAAAGTATACAACGGGATATAGATCAGCTCCAGAAATGGGTGGAGAAATGGCAGACGGAGTTGTCATTTGTGAAGTGCCGCACTTTGTGAGGTCAATTGTAAGGGGAAAATATACAATTCATGGCATGACTTTAAAAAGCATTTAAGTACAGTGGGATCTTGGGGTCGAAGTACATGACTCCCTGAAAGTGGCAACACAAGTCTATAGGGTGGTAAAGCATGGTATGCTTGCTTTCATTGGTCGGGGCATTGAGTGTAAAAGTCAGGAAGTCATGATGCAGTTTTATAGGACCATGGTTAAACTACATTTAGAATATTGCATGCATTTCTGGTTGCCCCATTACAGGAATAAGTGGCGGCTTTGGAAAGGGAGCAGAGGAGGTTTACCAGCATGATCCCTGGATTAGGGGGTATTAGCTACCTAGGGAGAGGTTGGACAGACTTGAATTGTTTCTCTGGAACACCAGAGGTTATGGGGAGACCTGATCGAAGTATATAACATTATGAGAGGTATCGATAGGGTGGACCTTTTTCCCAGAATGGGGAAATCAAATACCAGAGGGCATAGCTTTAAGGTAAAGGGGCTGTCCCACTGCGGCGACCTAATCTGGAGTTTAGAAGAGTTTGCCCTCGACTCAAACTCGCAGCATGGTCGACACGTGGTCCTATGAGGTCACTGGAACTCTCCTTCATGCTCGGGGGAAGTTCCCGCATACTCGCGGCCTCAGTTTGGTCGAGGAAAATCTTTCAGCATGTTGAAAAATTTTCCGCAAGTAAAAATTGGTCGGCATGGTTCTTGTGAACTCGTAGTGCAGTGGAGTGGGGTTGCTATGTAGTTACAGGCATTTTAATTGGCTCATTGGAGTTTTTAGGACCAAGGAAAACCGACCGGTAGGTAAAATGCCCGCTAAACTTTATTATAAGTTGTCTGGCTTCTTAAAAGTGTCTCCACTCCTTCCACCCCACCCCCCCCTGCGCTCTCTAAAGGACTTACCGTACACTGTACGGCCGTCTTTTACCTTCCTGTTCATCGTGGGTGTGAATTTCAGACAGCGCTCCCCCGCTTTCCCCGCCTTTGCGGTGTGTGTGTGTGTGCGTGCGTGTGTGTGCAGACGGTCGATCCGGCTCGCGGTTTCATCACTGACGGTCAATCCAGCTCGAGCTTGAAGGTCGAAGACAGTAGCTGAAAGGTCGCATCAGTGGGACAGGCCCTTAAGAGGGGCAACGTTTAAAGGAGATGCTTTTTTTACACGGAGGGTGGTGAATGCCTGGAACATGCTACCAGGGATGGTGGTTGAGGTAGATATGATAGTGGCATTGAAGAAACTTTTGGGTGGGCTTATGGATATGCAGGGATATTCTGCACAGGCATTGTGGGCCAAAGGGCCTGTTTGTGTCCTGTACTGTTCAATGCTCTATGTATTTTGACAGTCACGGGCAGACAGTCAATGTTGATTCGATACTACAACATTCACAGTGCAGTAGCAAAGACCATGTGTTCAATATGCATGGGGAAACCAATTATTTAATTGCTCAAAGCCCCCTCTATCACACACTTTAAAGAGATCATCAATTGCCTGCAGATTGGTTTGATTGGAGTGAACCACATTTTGTTGTTTCCAGACCTCATTAGTGTTTGAAAAATGTGCAGACAGTGATCTGGCAGAAGCCAGACTCTGCTTTACTAAAATAATTTGGCAATAACCAGCTGCAGACAGATACAGATATTCTAGTTGCCTTTCCTCTTGAAATGTATTGTGGTAGGACAAATGAGGAAATGGCACTCAAAGCAGAGCAACCTGAATGAAGAGGGAGGTGGTGGTGGAAATGGACCCTCAGCATGAGGCCATTGTTTCATTATATGTGGCAATAATAAACCAATACCAAGGTTTTTTTTAGAGCAGTTCTCCTAAGGGGAAATTGTGAGATGACTCTAATTCATAAAGATTCTCACTGGAAAATGCTGCATTGATGCAGTCACAAGTACAGTTGCAGAATCACTTTGTCGAGAAGTTGAGATCAAGGAGGGCATTAGCTTTTGTATGTCTGTTTTTCCCTAGGTTAGAGCAAGCAATACCAGCAATAGATCTAGTTTTACACCAAAGCAGAGCAAGATGGTGGGCGTTCCAGTGCTGCATGACTGCATTGATGCTGCATTGAGGGCACTAAACACAAAACCTGATATGTATTGCATTTGGAAACGTTGCATGCCTAATGGGGCTGTCCCACTGTACGAGCTAATTCAAGAGTTCTCCCGAGTTTCCCCTGATTCGAACTCGGAGAATTATGGTAATAGCCGCTCGTAGGTAACCGGGGCTCTCGTGGACATTTTTCAACATGTTTACAAATCTTCACGAGTCTTCCCGAGCTTATCCGCCGTTAGCGTTACGAGCCGCTAAGAGACGTCCCGAGCTCCGACGTACCCGCAACGTACATTCTGCGTGCTTACCACGAGTTTGATTTTTTTTTTTAACTCGGGAGAGTTCTTGAATTAGCTCGTACAGTGGGACAGCCCCATAACTATGCAGCTGGTCTTACTGTGCACATTCTCACCAATACATAATAACATCACGTCAAATGCCATTCTCTGATGATATGGCTCTTGACTGCAGCACGGTTTCCCATACATACACTCATGCAAATGTGCAGAAAGGTTGTGCTACAATCTAATAAAACAGGCCATTGGGTTACTCAAACAAGAATTTTTCTACCTGAATCGAGAGGGATTTAGCAGAAGACATTTTAAGATTCACTGTAGTTTGTTGTTCACTGGGTAACCCTGTACTCATGCGGACTCAGCCAAACAGTTCTGATACAAATCATTATCTCCATAACTAAATAAGGTAGAGTTAAGAGTACATGGCAACACCTGCAGGAATGGGGTGTGAAGGAGGTGATTTCTTCAAGACAAAAGACGCAGATGCTGGGGTAATTCAGTGGGTCAAGCAGCATCTCTAGAGAACATGGAGATTGGTTCAGTAGTCTGATTGCAATGGGGAAGAAGTAGTTCCTAAGTCTGGTCATCAGAGCTTTCAAGCTCCTGCATCATCTCCCAAAAGTTAGAAGAGAGAAAAGGGAATGGCCGTGGTGTCAGGCATCCTTGATCATACTTCCAGCCTTCCTGATGCAACAACCTATAAAGATGAACTAGATGGAAGGAAGTGACAAGCCTGTGATAGACTGAACTGTCTTCACCACTCTCTGCAGGTTCAGGTCAAGAGCAGAACAGTTGCCATACCAGGCTGAGATGCATTCCATCAAATACTTTCTATAGAGAATCTGTAGGAGTTTGAGAAATCCTCATAGAAATACTGAGTCTTCTTATACCTATGAAAGTAAATATATTGATGTGCCTTAGTGATCAACACACCGATGTGAAGGGACCAGATTAGATTATTAGTGAAATGGATGCTGAGGAACTTGTACCTGTTGACCATCTCTGCAGCAGCTCCATTGATGAGGACAAGGTTGTGTCTACCCTCTCGCTTCCTTAGATCAACAACAAATTATTCCATCTTGCTGACATTAGGTTGTAATCCAAAAACACGACACAATGTTCTCGATCTCTTTCTGTACTTTGACTTATCATTGCTATTGATCTGGCTGACAATAGTGGTATCATGAGTGAACTTACATATTGAGTTGGTGTTGTACATGGCCACATAGTTTTGGGTGTACAGGAAGTAGAGCAAGGGAATTAGCACACAATTCTGAGGGGCATCAGTGTTGAGGGTCAGGGTGGAGGAAAGGTTACGAGTAACAGTAAGTCAGTCAGGAAGTCCAGCAGCTGGTTGCAGATGGAGGCCTGAACGCCAAGTTTAGACATAAACTTATTCAGTATTATGGTGGTGTTGGCTGAGCTGTAGTCCATAAATTGAATCCTATCAATTGGTACAAATATGAGCCATTCAAACCACTTCATTACGATAATGCTTAGAGGTACTGGGTAGAAGTCATTAAGACCCATCACTTTATTTTCCTTGGGTACTGAAATGATGGAGATTTCCTTGAAGCAGATGGAGACGGAAGAATACAAAAGTAAGTAGCTGAAGATGTTGGTGAAGACTGTGGTCAGTTGATTTTCAGATCATTGTCTCCATTTGGGCCACCCACTTCCTGAAACATGTCCCCAAGGAAAGCAGATCTGATTTTTGCCACTGAGATGTATGGGACAGAGCTAGTGGAGGACAGGGGGTGCATCCAGGAAGAATTATGATTGCCTGTACAAAATGGGCACAATAATAATTGATCCAATTCCAGCTTGTGGTCCATGATGGTATTCAGGTCCTGCCACATTTGCCTGGCATCCATTAGATGAATGGAACCTCCAGTTTGTTTTGGAATCACTCTCTTGGCATTCCTGATAGCCTTACAGAGATCAGAATTGGCTGCCATGTTCAGTGTAGGATGTTCTTTCTTGAAAGCCTTGTATCTGGACTTTAGCATCTGGACTTCCCGAATTGGACCTGGGTTTTTATCCGTTTTTTTGCCTCCCCCAGGAGATCACGCGGTTCTTGGGGTGGAGAGGGGTGATAGCGGTATAAAGGGGAGGGTAGTGTCTTGTGTTCTGTGTCTTGTGTCTACTGTTTGTGGGTAAGGGTGTCTGTTTAGTGTTCAGCCATGAGCGATGGCGGTGCGGGCTCGATGGGCCTGGTGGTCTACTCTCGCACCTACTTTCTATGTTTCTATGTTTCTAAGGAATCTGCCTGTTCATCCCAAATTTCTGGTTAGGATAGATCCTAACCAATTTTGGCTGAACGCAGTCATCTACACATTTCTTGCTGAAACCAGTGTCGACTGAGGGTGGATGAAATGGTCTTGAACACGGTCCAGGTGACTGCCTTGCATTTCAGTTTTCACAGTTGTAAATGGTTAGAAATCCACCCGAGTTTCTTGTGAGAACTACTCTCAGTGGGAGAAGAGGATCAGCCTCAAATGCTGTGCAGTGTCTGTGTTCACCAAATAAAATGTGCAGATTGCAGTCAAACAGCTAACAATTGCATCCTATGTCCACTAGGTTATTAGAGGTTGGTTCCAATAACCCAGACGCAAGTTCGCTCAGTGTCTAGACTGAAAGAAATTTTGTCTGTAGAAATTTTACATATTTTACATATTTCAGAAAATTGTCATAAATATTGAGTAATTTCAGACATTTTGCATTTTTAACCTGATTGAAAATGTTTGTGAGTTTACCATTTGATGTATTTCATTAACTGAGATCTGGACATCAACATTTCTGTAACTGTATCCTTTTAATTTATGATTGTTATTTGTAAAATGACCATCTAATCTGTGCGGTTTTCTGGGTTATTTATATTTTGCTTTGCTTTGAAGTTGGTCTATTATGAACATTACATATATCCAAAATAAGATTGTGGATTGCAGTGAAAATTTGCAGAGATCAGCTTCTACCTTTATTCACGGAGCTCTAAGAATAAAATAAAACAACACAGTGGAAATAAATTGATTTGTTTCCCATGGGAGATCTTCTTGGAATTATTGAACATTTTACAATAGGTTTGAACTTTGAGTTCCAACGTAAATTAAAAACAGAGAAAGCAAACCATTTTTGGATCCACTATCATTGCAATCCGTCTTCTTCATTTCAAGATATTGTTTTAAAATAACAATGACCTCCCACTCTTGTTAAGAGCCTAAAAATCATTCTATTGCAAGAAGGATGTTTCATCCATTCTGTGACTCAAATATCCATCCTTTGCAAGTATACTGTAATAAAAGTCAAAGTCAATGTGGTCTCCTACTTTGATTTTTGATTGTCTAAAGGATCACAAATAGTTCCAAATTTCATGCAGAACTCCAACTTAAAATTATTTTGTTAATGAAAGTTGTCATTGCATCTCTCCCAGGAGATTACACTGCTCCAAATGGCTGAGGACACCCTGGCAATCTCGAACAGAATAGTTATCTAGTTGTCCTTTCCATTTGTTATATTTTGTATAATCAAAAAGCGACTTGTGCAAATTCAACATTGCATCCTTATTTTCAATATTTGATGCCTCCGTTGAGATGAAGTGATGTGTTTCGAGTTTAGTTTTGAGGCTTTGGCTCCAGAGGCTTCGTTGGCAAGGCTAAGTGGAGGTAGAAGGTAAGATAAGATCAGTATGGCAACAGGGGCAGTGGTGTGTTGCACTTGCAGGATGTGGGAGAACTGGGAAAGTACCAATGTTCATTTTATCAGGATGCATCACAGCATGGTTTTGGGAACAACTCCATCCAAGATTGGAAGAAAATGCAGACACCTGTGGACGTAGCCCAGACCATTCTGCAAAACCATACACTTCACGCTGTCTTGGCAAGGCCACCAGCAAAATCAAGGACCAGTCTCACCCCGGTCACTCCCTCTTCTCCCATCAGGCAAGAGATACAGAGGTTTGAATACGCTGTCCTCCAGATTCAGGGACAGTTTCTTCCCAGCTGTTATCAGGCAACTGAAACATCCTCTCACCAGATCGGGTGCAATTCTGACCACCTAATTGGAGACCTTTGAACTATCTTTCATCGGACTTTATTAAACACCAATTGTTGTCCCCTTTATCTGTACACGGTGAAAGGTTTGAATGTAATCTTGTATTGTTTTTTTTTTAAACTGGGTAGCATGCAACAAAAAACCCTTCATTTTACTTCAGTACCCATGATAATAATCAAAATTAAACTAAACAAGGTCTTTTTTCTCACCAGTTCCTCTTTACTGTTAGTGTTAGTATAGTTGGTAAGGGAGTTGGGGCAGTGGTGTGCTGTTCCTACAGAATGTGGGAGATCTGGGAAACATCCAGTGTCCTTGAGGATTACACCTGTGAGAAGTACATCCAGCAGCAGCTCCTGACAGACCACGCTAGGGAATTGGAACTGTGGCTGGACGACCTCAGGATCATCTGGGAGAATGAGGACAAGGACAAAGGACAAAGGACATTTATTGTCACATACACCAATTGGTGTAGTGAAATTTGACTTGCCATGCAGCACACAGATAAAGTTAAGACACATTAAAGAATTTAACAATAAACATAAAAACATCCCCCCAAATTGGTTCCCACTGTGAGGGAAGGCACAAAGTCCAGTCCCCATCCCCTTGTCCACCCAGTCGGGCCTATTGAGGTCTCCGCAGTCGCCGCTACGGTTGCCCGATGTTTCAAGCCCTCTCGCCGGGTGATGGCGCTCCGGCGTCGGGAGAATCCTCACAGCGGCTTGGAGCGGCCGCTTCCTTACTGGAGACCGCGGCTTCTGAAGCCGACAGGCTGCGCTGGATGGAGCTCCACCACTGGCGATCTCGGCGAGAGATCCCAGGCTCCCGGTGTAAAGTTCAGCGCCGCCGCCCGCGGCTGGCCGCTCCACAGACCCACAGCTCCATGATGTTTTTCCCGACGGTCTCAGCTCACCGGAGTCCCAGGCAAGGCATCGCCCACTCCGCGATAGCGCTCCAGCGCTGCGCCACCGCCGAAGCCAAGGTTCTGGCCGATCCCGACAGGAAACGCCACTCCAGGCCCGATGGTAGGCCGCGAGGATGGGTCGAAGACGCTGCTCGGAGAAAAGCCGCCTCTCCGACCAGGTAGGGACCAGGAAAAGTAGTTTCCCCCTCCCCCTCCCCCCCCACCCCCCACATAAAAAAGACTAAAGCTCCAAAAACAAAACACTAAAACTCACTAAAAATAAAAAAAAAGGTGAAACAAACGGACAGCTGCAGGCTGGGCAGCCATACCATTCAGGACGGTATGAGAGTATAATAGAACATACATGAGAGTATAATAGATAGGAGTAGTAAACTGGTCACACCTAAAGTACAGGCAGTCAGTAGATGTGTGACCACCAGGAAAGGGAGTAACCAGAGAGTGCAGGAATCCCCCGTGGCTACTTCCCTCAAAAATCTAGTATATTGTTTGAATGCTGTTGGGGTAGGATGACTATTCAGAGGAGAGCTGCAGGCTCTGAGGTGCAGCAGGATAAGATGAAATTGGACAGGGTACAGTGATAGTGGATTTATCAAATGGGGGACAGACAGGAGATTCTGTGGCAGCAAACAGGATTCCAGGATGGTGTGTTGCCTCCTTGTTCAGACTCCAGGATGTCTCAGAGCGGCTGCAGAACATTCTCAAGTAGGGGAGGGGGAGCAGCCAGAAGTCGTAGTGCACTTTGGCACATTTGACATCGCTAGGAAAATGAATTACATTTTTCAGAATAATAATAATAATAATAATAATTTTTTTTAATGGGCGCCTTATACCAAAGTCTCAAGGACACCTTACAGAGTTTAACAAGTACGAAACATATAATCGGAGTAAAATAAATTATAAAGACATCACCAATACACAAATTAAAGACAGAATTCGAATAAAAAACACACAAAATAAAATCAGAAACACAATGTGGAGAGCAGCGGCAGCTAAACCGCGCCAGCGTACACTCTCCCTTCCGACCGCAATCTTGGACACAGACTAAAGTAGACACAGCATACAAAAATCATCCCCCCACAATGGTTTCCACTGTGGGGGAAGGCACAATGTCCAGTCCCCATCCCCAGTTCTCCCAAAGTCAGGCCTATTGAGGCCTCCGCTATTGCCTCTATGGAGGCCCGATGTTCCTGGCCGTTCTCACCGGGTGCTGTTGCCGCGACATCGGGAGAGTCCTCTCAGCGGCTGGGCCACCTGGAACGGCCGCATTCCTCACCGGAGGCCGCGGCTTCCGAAACCGACAAGGCCGCGCCGGTTTGGAGCTCCCAGGCTCCCGATGTTAAAGTCGGCGCCGCCCACTCCTCTCCGCAGTCCCGCAGCCCGGAGGGGTTGAGCTCGGCGGTCACAGCTCACCGGAGCTCCAGCGCGTCGATCCAGCGCGGCGACCCAGGCAAGGCATCGCCCGCTCCGCTCCGCGATAGCGCTCCAGCGCTGTGCCGCCACCGAAGCTGAAGGTGCTGGGCAGTCCCCAACCAGGAAACGCCGCTCCAGGCCCGTTGGTAGGCCGCAAGGACGGGTCGACGGGGCAGCCCGGAGAAAAAGCTGCCTCACCGACCAGGTAGGGACCTAGAAAAGTTTCCCCTTCCCCCCACATGAAAAGTCAAAATTCCCCAACAGACATAGACAAAAAAACTAAAAACTGAATGAATATAGGGAGTTAGACAAAAGATTATAAAAAGCAGACCCTCAGGGTTATTAATCTCCAGATTACTCCCAGTCCTACGTGCTAGTGAGGGTAGGAATAGGAAGATTGTGCAGCTGAATGTGTGATTGAAGGGCAGGAATTCAGATTTTTGGACCATTGTGATCTCTTCTGGGGCGGGGGTCACATTATTCTCGTGAGCAGGTTTGCCAGGGAGGGTTTACTAGATTGGCTGCTACTAGAGAGGGTTTATACTAGATTGCCTGTGAGATGGGATCAAATGCAGCAGTGAGGCAGGATGGGGTTGGTTTAAATTGCATTTATTTCAATTCTAGAGGTCTGACAGGTAAGGTGGATGAATTGAGGGCATGGATAAGTACGTGCAACTGGGACATTATAGCCGTTACAGAAACCTGGCTAAGGGAAGGACAGGACTGGCAGCATGATGTTCCAAGGTCGAGGTGCAATGAGCAAGATAGAGGTGGGGGTTAAAGAGGGGATTACATTACTGATGGTTCATCCAATGCGTCCCTGTGGATGGATCTGAGAAATAAAGAGGGAATGATCACCATGTTAGAATTATACTATAAGCCCCCCAATGAAAATTAGAGGAACATATATGCCAGGAAATTTCAGACAACATCAAGACTAATAGCATTGATGTAATAAGAGATTTTAACTTTCCCAATATAGACTGGGACTGCCAGAGTGCCAAGGGTTTAGATGAAGTGGAATTTGTCAAATATTCAGGATTGTTTCCTCAGGCTTTCCTCCCTTGTAGAGGGCCCTTCAAGGGAGAGAGCGAAGCTTAATCTTCTCTTAGCGATATCGAGCAGGGCAAATGATAGTGGGTGAGCCTTTTGGGACCAGCAACCACAGTTCTATATGCTTTAATATCGTTTTAGATAAAGGCAGAGCTGGTCCACAAGTTAAAGTTCTATTTTTTTTTAATTGTGGCTGAATTGCAGTTGGTTTTCAATTCTAGATGACTGTAATGACTGTATTTAAGCAGAAAACTGGTGTCCAAAATGCATTTAATCAAGTCATAGTCCAGGAGTCAAACAGCATGGAAGCAGGCCCCCCAGCCCAACTTGCCCATACCAACCAAGATGCCCCAGCTGCCCTAGTCAAATCTGCCTGCATTTGGTTCATATCCATCTAAAGCTTTCCTATTGGTGTACCTGTGCAAAAGTCATTTAAATGTCATTATAGTACTTGCCTCAACTACCTCCTCGAGTAGCTCAATCCATATACTCACCACCCTGTGTGAAAAGGTTGGCCCTCAGTTTCCTGTTAATTCTTTCCCCTTACACAAAATTATGTTCTCTGGTTCTTGACTACAGGTTAAAGACTCTGTGCCTCCACCCTATCTATTCCCCTCATCATTTTATACAGCTCTACAAGATCACTTCTCATCCTCCTGCGTTAAGTCCTAGCCTGCCCAATCCTCCCTATAGCTCAGACCCTCAAGTCCAGGAAAAATTCTCATGAATCTTCTCTACACTTCTCCAGCTCAACAACATCCTTCCTATAACAGGGTAACCAAAACTGAATTCAATACTCCAAACCCTGCACTAAAAAAATACGCAGCCACCTTTGTTTGCATTTAAATGATTTTGTTCCAATCTTTAAAGTTTACACATTTCTTTATATTTTCTTGGGCCTGGATTCACATATCACAGATAAAGTAAAGCAACTTCCAAAATACATCTTGAAAAAAACCCTGCATTGGTATGCTGTTGCATGAAGCTGATAATAGTAAAAGGAGGTGAAAAATATTGGTTAATTATTATTAAAATGGACTGATTCCAGAGACACAGTTAGGCGTCATTTAGTCCAGCCATTGTTTTTTTATATTAAACACTCCAATGTTTTAGTGATAGCAGTAATTTCAAATTCAGCTATTACCTACACATCAGCACCTTAGGAGAGAATAGTTCAAGAACTAACTTAAAATACATCAAAATTCAGAAGCAAATTAATTTACTCTTCTCTGTTAGAGTATTGCAAGAAAGGTTTACATTTTAATAAACTCCTGAGATGTGCGTGTCAAATTTGGACCACATACTAACCTGAAATGTGTGATTATTGAGATTTCTATTGGTCTCACCATCGGGAGAGAAAATGATGAGAATTTATAAATCACCTTCACACGCACTCAGGGCAATGCAAGTGCCTGACTTCATTTTAATCAGTCTGGTTTAGTCAATATGTACTTCACAATCAGATCAGTTAAGCCCCATTTCCTATTGATGTCTGGCATGGGTTTTCATAAGTCACTGAACAGATCATAATAAATCTGGAGAAAATGCAACAAGTTTCTTCACATAATTAATCTTTGTCTAATTTTGTGAACACATTGTTGTTAGATTTTACTGTAAGGAGAAAATTATCAACAAGTCACATGCGTAATTCATTTATTTCTGGAAAACCTTTTTTACAGTTGTCCATGCTCAACCAGTGAAACTAAATATCAGAAGCAGTAAATACTTGCAATATCTTATTATGAAATGCACTGATACTTCGATTTTATATTAAATTTTCACCTCTATTCCATCTACATTACTGCAGAATGGACATTTAATCAATTAGATTCTAAAACAGAACAGTACTTCACAGGAACAGCCCCTTCAGTCTCTGCTGAACAAGGCCAACACTTATCTGCCTGCAAATAATCCATATCCCTCCATTCCCTGCAGATCCATTTACCTATCCAAAAGTCACTATTGTATCTGCCTCAACCACCACTCCTGGCAAGGTGTTCCAGACATTCACTACTGTCTGTGTTATAATACTTGCCCCACACATCTTCTTTAAACTTTGCCCCTCTCACCTTAAAACTATGCCCTGTAGTATTTAATATTTCATCCTGGGAAAAGAAATCTGACTGTCTTCACTATCTCTGCCTCTCATAATTGTATACATATTTCAGGTCACCCTTCAACCTTCAGCATTCTAAAGAAAACAATCCAAGTCTGTCCAGCCTCTTCCTGTAGCTAATACCATCTAATCTAGGCATCGTTCTCATAAACCCCCTCTGCACCCTTTCCAAAGCTTTCACATCTTTCCTGTAATGGGGTAACCAGAACTGCACACAATACTCCAAATGCAGCCTAAGCAAAGTCCTATAAAGCCGCATCATGATTTCATGACTCAATGCCCTGACCAATGAAGGTAAGCATATCATACTCATTCTTTATAACTCTATCTCCTTGTTGCTATTTTCAGGGAGCTATGGTCTTCGACCCTAAGATCCCTCTGTACGTCAATGCGGTTAAGGATCAACAGTAATTGTTGATTTTCCCTTTACATTCAACCTCCCAAAGTGCAACATCTCACTCTTACTCGGATTCAACTCTATCTGTCTATTTCCATAGCTAATCAGTAACCCGATGTATACTTTGACAGTCTTTGTGAGTATAGCAATCTTTGTGTCATTTTCAAACATACTAACCAACTCATCCACTTTTACATCCAAGTCATTTTTACAAGGAGCAGAGTTCCCAGCACAGATCCTAGCAGAACTCCACTGGTCCCAGCTCCAACCTGAATATTGCCCTTCCACCACAACCCTCCGTCTTCTATCAGTAAGCCAGTTCTGAATTCATATGACCAAGTCACTGCTAATCCCATGCATCTTAATCTTCTGGATAGTCTACCCTGGGAACTTTATCACATGCCTTGCTAAAATCCATGTAAACAAAATCCACTGTCCCTTCCTCATTGATCACCTTCATCACCCCCTCAAGAAACTTGATCAAGTTAGTAAGACACATCCTGCCATGTACAAAGCCATTCTAAAAGGGTTAGAAACAAAAACAGAAAACTGTGCATCTCTCCACTTGATTACCACATGATTACACCATGTGTAATCTCTTGTCTCCCCAATGTTTGAGAGATTGGCTTCAGCATTAGTTAAATGGACTGAGCTGCCCGAGGCAATGAATTGGGGTGCAAGTCCGTCTCCATACGCTTTAAAGGGCTCTTTTAAGTTGTATACTTACCAGTTTGTGCAGGCATCCCTCTAGCTCCCCCACTATTTTGATTCTCACCTCTTCCCCCTTTCCATGTCTGTCCTCCAAAACTCTACCAACCTGCCAATCCATTGGCTTCCGGTTTGGAAACTCTCACTTTCAGCAATCATTGATTTTCCAAATTTGTCAGCCTGAGGAGGGATTACTTAACATTTCAACAATAATGGCACATATAGAGCACTGTAACGTTCACAGATTTCATATTGCAAATATAGAATGTGAAAGTTTGATGCCATTCCAGTCTTTTGGAGGTTTTTTGGCAGGAATAAGTTATGAATGTTGGTATTATTTGTATGTTTTAGCAATATTTGTGTTTTTTTAAGTGTTGCTTTAATCATAAATGGTGCCAATTTAAATGTTTAAAACTGGTGGGAAATGTTATTTATGCACAAGTAGTAGACACAGCAATGGGTCTGTGCTCCTGCTTCCCGTTAGCATTAGGTACATCTTATTGGATGCATACACCAAACCTCAATAAGTATTTCCCTCAACAAAAGTGCAATTATTTTTCATTAATAATCAGATCTTTGCCCTATGAATGTGGAATGAGGAATTCACCAAATAATTATTGAAATATATCCTGTTTCAGGAATAGAAGACATAGAATGAATTTCATCTTTTAATAGCAGCTTCATATTATTATGCAGAATAAATCATGAATAGTGTTGAATTTTCCATTGCTCATACATTTAAATGTATTCTGATTATGCACATATTCGCTAAATAGTTTGGGGTTAGGTTTGCAAATTATTCTTCCTTTCCACACTATTACACAGGTTAATGCCTTTGTAGTTAATGACTGTGCAAGGAAATATGGATGATACTGAGTTACACCACACTACAGATTCCAAAAAATGCAGGTTCTCTTTGCTTTTTAAATTGCTTTAAAACCTGACTGAAGCTTGAATTGGAAAATAAAATTGCAGTAAAACTCTGATAGCCTGCCATCTAACAACTCAGGAATCCCAATGTTTCACCATCTTGCTCACCTTGTGTTGATTCCTGCTCTTCCTTCCACTCAGCAAGACTGGATCCCATGTTCTCATGAAACTGGTTTTATTTCTTGAGCTCCCTTTAAATTTACTGGGGTCACTGGAAAATTTGTTATTCTAACATGCAACAATAAAAAAAAAGAATGAAAAGTGTACTGGAGTGTTAATAGAATAACATCCAATAGTCTGTATAATCTAGCAATGACAACGTCCCAAACAGACCAGATTAATGGTCTTTTCCTTTACTTTAGAAGGTATTGCATACAAATGAAGATATGGTGTATTTTTTTTTTTAAATACCCTTGACTAAAAATACTTCAGCATTTTGTAAATGTACGCACACACTTTGTGCTGTATTGACAATATCTGGATTTAGAAATAGTTAATGTTTGATCACCCATTTAAAATTTACCATTAATTACAACTCCTGTTAAACAACTGTTCTTTCTTTTTATCTTTTAAAATAACAAATATAATCTCCTTTTCAGCATGAGAGACCATGCAGTATATTGCTATATACTATTTTAATGCGAGGAAGCACAAGATCACCAAATATGCTTTTAAAATAAAACATACCAGATTAGGAAAGAGGCTATAAGAAAGATTTGTATGTAAAATTGGAACACAAACAAAAAATGATCTTAATAACAGTTTAATCAATTTAATCTCCACTATTTGTTCAATGGCATTTCTGGCAATTCTGTCATTTTTTTGGGATCTTTAACACATTTAGCCACGTGGCCAATGTTGTCTACATTTCATCGATACATAATAGAGCATTTATTAATATATGCAAAGGTCTCGTATTGATTTGTTTAGAACAAATCAAGTTGAGTGAATGGAATGCCTTTGTAAACTTCACCGCACAAAGAATGAAATAGAGATGGTTATAAAACAAGTCATGAAGCTCAAAACATTTAAGTCAAATGGTATTGAAGGGAGTGTAATGACATGGAGTCAAGAATAGCCAGTGAATAAAAATCAAGGGAGTATAGCTAAATGGAATAGATTAAATGATGTGATTATGTATGATTAATACAATCACGTCTAGCGTCTACTTCATTTGAAATCTATTTGACTATCTTAATTATCTAATTGAAAGTAGAAATATCATCCTCATGTATGAAATTTGGATTCTGACCTATAGACCAAACCAGTAGAAACACATTTAATGTTTTATATTGAATAAAACAATCAACATTAACTTTAAAACTGTAAAGTGTGTGAAACAGACTACTTTGATTTTCCATTACATTTGTGGAGAAGAGGTTCATTTTTATTTGTTACATCGATGAGATATGAGGTATGTGAGATGTACAGGTGTGAGGGATATAATATTCTTCTGCACACTGTTTAAACAGCAGGCTGGTAACAAGCTCATTTAGATGTTGTCAAGTTTAGAGAAATATGCAAAAGCTCTCCAGAGAGTATTATTAATTATATTGGTGCAGTTTTCTTGCTTCTTGACATTTATACAAGAACCTACCTGTTCGTCAATTGTCAAGCTGCTGGAATTCCTCTGTTGATTAAATCAAATCATCATTTGCAAACAAAAATAACAAAATACATACTGTAGAATTTGTACTTATGTGGAACATATCATGATCCGAATGCTTCACAGCCAACAGCTTGACTCCTACAGCACAGGGGAGCAAAATTACAAATCAAAAACCTTGCAAGCAAGAGCTAAATGACCAGATTGTAATTCAGGGAAATCACAAATGTCGGCCAACACACCAAAGAACTCTTCTGGATTTCATTAAACTATTCACATACATTTTTTAACATGTCATTCCAAAGACAGCATCACCCCATGTCAGCATTCCCTAAATGCTGCGATTAAATATCAACATAAATTATGTTCCAGTCGCAAGACAGGGGCTTCTTCTCAGAAAAATAACTGCAGAGCATCAAACAGACAGCAAATCTGATAGATGATAGTTCTCTCAAGAAATAATTCATAGAAGTTATGATTTGGTTTAATTTTAGTCAGATTAGGAAACACCTAAATTAAATGATCTCACAATAGTTTTGTTATAATCAGATACTTTTAGCACAAGCAGCAAATAAACTGCTGGTTGAACTCAGCATACCAAGCAGCAATTATGGGGAGGTTAAACGGAATTAGCGCCTGTTTGTGTTACGATTCAGGATGATGACTCCAGCATCTGTAGTCATGTCTCTATTTTAAAGCAAATTAAAATGTTATTACTAGTATTTATAATTAATGTTGAAAAATGCTAAATTGTAACAGTTGAGTGGTAGCTGATATTGTATAATAAACTTGAAATCACAGTCAGAGTGATACAGCGTGGAAACAGGTGGAATACTACATTCTCAAAATTTTCTATGTTGATATTTGCAATATGTTGATGATAAGAAGTTGGTGGGCTTAATAAAGATTAAGGTGGATGAGTCCCCAGGGCCTGATGGAATCTATCCCAGGATACTGAGGAAGGCAAGGGACTAGGAGTATTTACATCTGGAACAGCGGATACAGTAGATGACGTTGGAGGAGGTGCAAGTGAATACTGCCTCACCCGAAAAGATTTACGTCTGGAACAGGAGACAGACTATTGACCTACATCTACTACTAACCTTCTGACTCCTAGCTATCTAGACTACACTTCTTTCCACCCTGCATCCTGTAAAGATTCTATCCCCTACTCACAATTCCTCCGTCTACGCCGCATCTGCGCCGATGAGGTCTTCCATACTAGATCATTGGAGATGTCTTCATTCTTTAGGAAATGGGGGTTCCGCTCTTCCATTATAGATGAGGCTCTCACTAAAGTCTCCTCGATATCCCGCAGCTCCACTCTTGCTCCGCCTCCCCCATTTGCAATGATAGGGTCCCCCTTGTCCTCACCTTCCACCCTTTCAGCCGTCGCATACAGCATATAATCCTCCAACACTTTCGCCACCTGCAACGGGATCCCACTACTGGCCACATCTTCCCAGCTCCACCCCTCTATGCTTTCCGCAGAGACCGTTCCCTCCGCAACTCCCTGGTCAACTCGTCCCTTCCCATCCAAACCACTCCCTCCCCAGGTACTTTCCCCTGCAACCGCAGGAGATGCAACATCTGTCCCTTTACCTCCCCCCTCGACTCAATCTAAGGACCCAGACAGTCTTTTTAGGTGAGGCAGAGGTTCACCTGTCCCTCCTCCAACCTCATCTACTGTATCCGCTGTTCAGGTGTCAACTTCTGTACATCGGCGAGACCAGGCTTGGCAATCGTTTCGCTGAACACCTCCGCTCAGTCCACCTTAACCTACCTGATCTCCCGGTTGCTCAGCACTTTAACTCCCCCTCCCATTCCCAATCTGACCTGGGCCTCCTCCATTGTCAGAGTGAGGCTCAGAGCAAATTGGAGGAACAGCACCTCATATTTTGCTTGGGTAGCTTTCACCCCAGTGGTATGAACATTGACTTCTCTAACTTCAAATAGCCCGTTTTCCCTCTCTCCAACACCTTCCCAGTTCTCCCACCAGTCTTACTGTCTCCGACTACATGCTATCTCTGTCCCGCTCATTTCCCTGACATCAGTCTGAAGAAGGGTCTCGACCCGAAACATCACCCATTCCTTCTCTCTAGAGATTTACAGGAAGTCCTGCCTCTCAAATTTAATTGAGTTTTTTGAGGTGATGAAGATGATTGATGAGGGTAAGGCAATTGATGTTGTCTACGTGGTCTTTAGTAAAATACTTGGCATAGTCCCTCATGGTAGGCTGGTGTAAAAGATTAAGTCACAGAGATCCAGGGTGAGTTAATCAGTTGGATACAAAATTAGTGTGATCATAGAAGACAGATAGAGTTTACAGATTCAGTTTTAGGTTTAGAGACGCAGCATAGTTTTGGTTTTAGAGATACAGGATGGAAACAGGCCCATTGGCCCACCAAGTCCACGCAGACCATCGATCACCCATTCACATTAGTTCTATATTATCCCACTATCTCATCCACACCCTACACATTAGGGGCAATTTATAAATACCAATTAACCTACAAACCTGCACGTTTTGGGGATGTGGGAGGAAGCCGGAGCATCCGGAGAAATCCCATGCAACCACAGGGGGAAACATGCAAACTCCACACGGATCACACCTGAGGTCAGGATTGAACCTGGGTCCTGGAACCTGGGTATTGTGAGGCAGCAGCTCTACCATGTGAGCCACTGCACTGCCAGGTTTGGGGGGTAGGGGGGGGGGGGTTGGTGGTGGTAGGGGTTCTTAATGAAGGTCTGTAACCAGTGATGTTCTGCAAGGATCAGTGCTGGGATCGCTCTTGTTTGTATATTTATATATAAGTGTGGTTGAAAATCTAAGCGGTCATACTAGTATGTTTGTTGCTGCCCCAAAAATCAGCAGAGCTGTGGATAGCGGAAAGGTTGTCAAAGGATACAGCAGGATTTGGATCAGTTGGAAATTGGATGGAGAAGTGGCAGATATAATTTAATCCAAGCAAGTGAGTGAATGTATTTGGGGAGGTAACTGTGCCACAATTGATAGAGCTGCTGCCTCACAGCACTTGAGACCTGTGATTGCATGGGTTTCCTCCAGGTGCTCTGGTTTCCTCCTACATTCCATAGACCTGTGGATCTGTTAATCACCTCTAGTGTGGAGGGGGTAGATGAGAAACCATGATAAGATAGAAAGTGTGAACAGGTGATGGCATTGAATTGGTGGGCAGAAGGGCCTGTTTCCAAGCTGTTCTTTCAATCAAATGCACGGGGAAAGTATACATTAAACGGAAGAGCCTTCAAAAGTGCTGGTTGCGGAATCTTGGCATGCATACTCAGAGCATCTTGAAAGTGGCAACACAAGTTGAAGGAGTACAGCATGCATGTCTTCATCAGTTTGGGCATTGATATAAAAGTTGGAAAGACATGTTGCAGCAATACCTGCAGGGCGACCTAGAAACTTTTGTCTAGCCACATTTGGAGTATCGTGTACAGATCTGGCTGCCACACTATAGGAAGGATGTAGGGACTTTCACAGAGATGAGCTTCACCAGGATGTAGCTTGGGTTGGAGAGTATAAGCAATAGGAGGTTGGACAAACTTAAATTGTCTGCTTTGGAGCATCAGAGGCTGAGGGAAGACCTAATAAAAGTGTATTAAATTACCTGTGGCGGAAATGAGTTTTTCCCCAGGGTGGAAACCTAGAGGGTATAGGATTACGATGGAGGCACAAGAAGGAGATTTCCAGGGCAGATTAAAAAAATATGTATATTAAAGTGCTTTGTGCCTGGAATGCACTGCCAGGGGAGGTGGCAGAAGCAGGCACAATAGCAATGTTTAAGACACATTTAGGCAGACCACATGTATGCAAACGCAATTAGTTTGATTGGCACTGTGGTTGTCACAGATATGGTCGGTGGTAAGCTTATCTCGGTCCTATCCTGTTCTATGTAGTAATGTTGCCAGCTATGGGCAAGAACCAACTTCCCAGCCATATATTTTTACGATGACATCTTGTCAAAAACAATAGCAACTTAACAAAAAACCTGTGATTGGCATCCAGACTTTCAAAGTCAAAGTACATACATTAAGTTCTGGTCATACCAATTAGGAGGTAACACACCACTAGGCAATGTCATTATCAATGGAATATTGGTTAAATTTCTCATAGATTATCTGAAGATGTTGATAAGTGTTAACCTAATACCAAGGTTCCTTTGTTACACACAAAAAGCATAATTAAGGAAATACCTGCAGGGCGACCTGCAAATATTTGGCCAAATCTTCAGATGGCATCATGGGATCCTCTTGGCATGTGTTTTTTCAATGGATCAAAAATAATCTTGGTAAAATTACAACTAATACAAGAAAAAAAATAAAGGGATCTGTAATTAAAGGGGAAAAAAGTACATACTGGAGGTAATTTTGACATATTTTGTGTGGTTCATTTGAAATATCCATTAAAATAGTGGCCATAATTAACAACTAATTTTAAGAAGAAATTTTCTCCCACTTTACATTCTAAATTCTCTATATCAGTTTATTATTATGACTATATTGCATCAGATTCTCATTAATACATCTTGGGAATAATTTCCTTCCATTTAGGTCACTTTGGCTGTTACTTAAATTGCCATGTTTACACTTGTTTGACAGTCAGCAAATAAATTGCGAAACTAGAAGATATTAACAATGATCACACGGAAGATTAATCCAGTCGATGTTGTTTTACAAACCATGTTCAATAGATCAGAATAACCATCCATGTAGCAGAAATAAATAAACAAGGCACATCTCACCTCTATGTACCAGAACAGCACCATGTCATTAATGGTTTTCTTTCACTTAATTAAAACAAACATTAATTTTTTTGTAGACACAGAGACTGCAGATGCTGGAATCTTCAGTAAAAACAAAGTGTTGGAGGAACTCAGCAGGTCTGGTAGCATCTGTGAAGGGAAATGATTAATGACATTTTGGATTGAGACCCTTCGATAGAGTGATGGAGGGGAGAAAGCTAGACGGGAAATGAGGGTATAATTTTTTGTTATTGATTAGGACCCTGTTAGCAACCTTCATTATTGCGCATCTCTAACTCCATATATGGTGATGAGTTCTTCTTGTACCAGAGTCCATTTGGTGATGCTACTCCCAAAGAGTTGTTGGTTAGTGACTAGTTAACGAGGTGAGGGGGACACTGGGACCAAAAACATGAAGTGATGTTTTTCATGCATCTTACAAACTATTCATTCCTAGTGGTTGAGGTTCTGGGTTTAAAAAGTATAGTTGGAATTGCTCAAACAGGGCAGTTTGTGAATGCTACTTGCAACTACAGTGCATCCTTGGTAGTGGGAGTGAACCTTTAGGAGGGTATTTGGAATGTCAGTCAAGCAGGCAGATTCAGCTGCACCCTTGGGCCATGGTGAATATTGCATCAGAGCTCTGCCTTGTTCTTTGCAGATGATGGAAAGGGTTTGATGCCACCCTTGATTCTCTCCCGTTCTGATGTTGGGAAACTTAATGGTGATCACAATGATTGTCACACGATTAGTGGCTACACTGTTTCTTGATGTAAGTGGCAATTGCATAGACTGGTCTGCATGCTTGTTATTTGCCAAGTGTATCTTAGAGACTTCTGTTGGTCTCAAATGTTGACACCATGGAGTGGCTAAATTGAGCAACATGAAAAGTTAGAGACTCGGGGTGAGGAGAAATACACACAAGGGTTGGCTGAATATTACCAAATAAAAAGAAAATCAGGGCATGGATTTGTGCTGCAATTGTGTATTTTTGACAATAGCTCAATAACAACATGACATTAAAACCAGTAAAAAAATATACCAAGATCATTTATCAATACTTTATTTAGAGTACAATTTTAGTACAATTATTTATGAAAGAATGTAATAATACCATGTAAAGATGTTCATCACTTTTTCTTAAATCTATCCTTACTGGTAATCATCTAATCAGATGGATTTTCTCGAGGCACCAAGTTGAGCAACAGTGATGTCTTCCATAAATGCATTTAGCACACACACTTAATGTTATGCTGTACAAATTCTATATCACAGATTTTACATAGAGAAAAAAAACAAATACATGTTCATTAATTACAGTGCAAATTCAGACTCTTTTCCTCTGGAATTTATTTTATAAAACCAATTCATGATGGTTTAATAAAACTCAGGTCAATTGTATGAAAGAAATTACTTACCCACAATATTTTATTTCAAACTTCATTTCAAATCCCTTTTAATGACAGCGCTGATTCTAGATTGTAGTGAATATCAACACCATTAACACATGGTGCAAAACCTATGCAGCCCAACAATTATGTTATAGTTAAATTTATTTGTTTGAATGAGATCAAACAGACCTGTATTCTTTTTCACATTTAAAAGTCTGTCTGCAGCAGACAAATTAGGCTTCTCCTAATAAGGTTTGTTCAATGCTCAGCAAGAAGACTATAAAGTTAATTATTTTTAAACCAATCAATAGTTTGCGATAGCTGTGCCCCAGCTTCAAGAAACTCCTGCTTCACTGCTGTCTTCAAAGAGCAGTGTCTGGCTGTGACTGGAGGTCAGTTAACCCTCTTGATTTGTTGCAGCAAGTCGTCTTTTTCCATCTGGGCCTCAGCAAGAGCCAATTTAATTTTGGCTAGTTCCTGTTTTAGACATTCATTTTCTTCCAAAAGTAACTACAAAAAAAGGGAACAAAAAGATATATACAATATTTTTCTTGAACACTAATGGGCCTGTCCCACTTAGGCGACTTTTTAAGCGACTACAGGAGAGTATGCGGTCGCCACATGTTCGCGGGTGGTTGCCGGGGAGTCGCCTTCATGTTCGCGAGTTGTGCCCTCAGACTCGCAACAAGTCGTAACGGCATTCTGGTCGCCACTAATTTTTCAATGAATAAGATATGATCTTGGGAAAATACAGTGAAGATATGTAGAAAAGATTGCCTGTACAGAGATCAATTGGTATCTGTTAATGGGAAAAGATTGAGTATTATTTGGAACATGTTGAAAAATTAGCGGCGACCAGAATTTTGACGCCATGGAGAGTAGCGAAAATTCTCGTGACGAAGATGCAGTTGTAGTGGGTCGCCAGGAGGTCGTAGGTTGTCGCCATTGCTGACCGGTGAATTTCATTGGCTCATTGGGGGAAAAAAAATGTAAACAGTAGTTTTCAGAACTAAGGATAACCGACCGGTAATGTTAATGGGCCTGTCCCACTTAGGCGACTTTTTAAGCGACTACAGGAGAGTATGCGTATCTCCGGCTTCTTAAAGGTTGTCTCCACTCCTTCGCCCCATCCTGTCTCCCCCTTCTTCCCCCTCCCCCCCTCCCCCCCTCTTTTAAAGGACTTAAGTGACCCTTCACATACACTGTGCTTTCACCGTCTTAATTACAGCGCCAACCTTCCTGTTCATCGTAGTGTGTGTCTGTATCACATTGGCTTTGCACCGTGTGAATTTCACTCAGACAACGCTCCTCCCACTTGCCCTGTGCCCCTCCTGCATAACTGGCTGGTGAAGGAAGCGATGTGTGTATGTGTGTTCCACTCTGACAGTCGCCGTTCCAGTCGCCGGTTTTTCAGCGGCCTGCTATGACTTGACAGCCGCCTGAAAAATCACCTAAGTGGGACAGGCCCATTAGTTACTCTTCAATATCTAAATTCTCCCTTTACTCAATTTCTCTCTTCTGTGTCAATATATTTCTGATGGGCAATGTGCACAATGATTAACTAACATTCCAAGGGCTTACGTAATAGAAGGCACATGAAAGTAGTCTAGTGATTTACGTATGACATACCCTCTGAGAAAGGGTAGTTTCAAGATCCAGTGTGAACCTTTATAATTATAGACCACTGGAATTTAAAAGCAGTCAGTCACTGACCCAATTAGATAAATACTTATCTAATAAGTGGTGTACCAATGTGTTTACTTTGGAGACATTATGGTTAATTAAAGTGACCACTTGAATTTGACACTAAATATCCCAAGCAAGTTTTAACGTGCTGTTCAGAAATGCAATAAAATTGTTTGTCATGGTTTATTTTGGCAGGTAAACAGTATCAAACTTCAATTTCTAATACCGATATGTTCGTAGGATGGTACACAATGTGGTCTAATCACACTGAGCAAAAAAGTCCAATATAGTGGCAGTGCAATTAATAAGATGTGAACTTGGGACTATACAGTGAAGATATGTAAAGAACTAGAAAAGATTGCGGAGAAGATATACAGTGAAGATATGTAAAGAACTAGAAAAGATGACAGAGATCAATTGGTATCTGTTAATGGGAAAAGATTGAGTATTATTTGGGCATAGACTCAGTTATGCAGTTCAGAATTAGGCCCTTTGGCCCACTGTATGCATGCCAATCTTTTTTGGTCATTTACACTGATCACATTTTCCCACCCAAGGACAGTATTCCTTCTATGTCTTGTCTATCTAATAAATGCATCTTAAACATAGTCATTTATGGTTGCACCATGACCTCTGGCAGCATGCTCGAGATATCAACCACTCTTTTTAAATAAATAATCCATAAAATCCCCTCTAAGTTCCAACACTCTTTCCTATTTTCTGTATTTCCTGCCCTTACTTGAATTCCTAAAATCTTTCAACTCACACATCTGAATTAAATTCCATTTGTCAATATGCCGTGCAACTTTCCAACCATCTATATCCTGCTGCACACGTAGATAATCTTCCTCACTACCCATAAGTTTTCTTGTCATTCACCAATTTACTAATCAGGACAGCTTGGTGGCACAGCTTGTAGAGAGAGCTGCCTCACAGCACCAGAGTCCTTGATTCTATCCCGACTTTGGGTGCTGTGGGTTTCTGCGTAGGTCTCCTCCAGTGGCACCATTTTTCTCCCACATCCCAAAGCCGAGTGGGTTTGTGGGTTGATTGGGCTCTATAGAAGAGGCCACAAAGTTGTATTCACACCCACAACTAATGTGAAACAAGTTATACATGTTTAACTAATTACATAATTGATTGTCAATATTGGTGGCTTGGTACAAGGTCACCTGATCCAGATGGAATGTATTCCAAGTTCCTGAACATTACAGAAGCTCTGATCGCATATTTGCAATCTGTCTCTAATATGGGAGTGATGCCAAAGGCTGCAAGATCGTAAAGATTATCTTCCTGTTCAGTCAGAGCAATTAATTTACAGCCTTTTACAACTGGTAGTTCAGGCGCTTGCTAAGATACAAATTAAATGTTGTGCCTGTCTTCACCACCCACCTAGGGAGTACATCCCAGATTCCAATCACATTCTGGATTAAAATGTTCTTTCCTGGAACACCTGGAAACCTCATAAATCAAATCTAGCCCCGCCCTCTAGATTTAGATACCTTTGATGAGGTGAAAAGGTTTCAACTATCTACCCTTTTTATGCTCCTCATAATTTTGAAAATGTCTCTCATTTTGATTAGGCACAAGCCCCGGATTCTCATGAGTCAGAGGCGATGTTATTTTATTGTTTTAAAACTTTTGACTATCCTTAAGAATTGGTTCCTTTGGCTTGTAATCTCTTCCTATGACAGGTAGAGTGCCATTTCAGGAGTCTGGGTGTCAGGCATGCAAATGCTGTAACCCTTCCATTGGAGCTGGCTGAGTATGGTTCATACCCTCTGTGCTGGAGATGTTGGCCTGAGTGATGATTATTATTCCATCAATGGGTAGTGCTATGCAAAGATAGTATTGGTGGAGGAACTTCAGCATCTTGGGTTTTCTGCTGGATATAAATGTACTCTTAAGTATACTCAAGGAAAGAGATCATTGTGAACGTTTCCAAATGGAAAGTATGAACCATGGTGCCAAAGGAATATAAACCGATTTCAGTTTATCTGGGTACAGAGAACAGTGTTTAAAAATACCACACATTTGGTAATGAATTGGATAGTAAGGAAGATAATGGCAGAGCAGGATGACACCATTTTGGGTGAGGTATTGCACTCTTGAAGGGACAACATAGTAGTTCAGTTTAATCTAATTGGTACTCATATGAAATGGTTGCAAGAACAGAGGCATATTAGTTATATTCATAAATATTTTACAAGACAGTTTAAAATGCAGTTAAGAAAGCATTGGGGATACGTTTTTTGTAAATAGGCCCATTGATACAAAATGTGAGTGGTGCTAAATCTTTTCAAATTATTGGTTCGACTATGGCATAAGTGCAGTGTAAAATTCTGGGCCTAGTTGCCAAGACCTGAGAGGATACAGAGTATATCAGGACTAAAATAGAATTACAACTTCATTTGGATGGGGAGAGCATTAGAGGTTAAGGAAAGATAAATAGTTTCCAAAATAATGAGCTAGCAGGGAAAATTTTGGCCACACAGTCAAAGAGTCACAGATTTAAAACAAAAGAACCAGAGGAGAATATTTCATCCACAGGAATTGTAAAAGTCTGGAATTCACCATCTGAAAATATGAAATCAAATTCCCTAGAATTCCATGTACTTGAAGACGACTGATTTTAAGATTCTAAAAGAAAACATTCTGGATTGTTTGACTAAATTAGACTAAGTAAGGCCTTCTCCAGTGTAATAATGCTGAAACCTTATAGCCAAAATGTCTGCTTCACAGTTACAAATGGCAGCATAGCTAAAATTTGTTTTGCGTCCTTTGGTTCCACTTTCAAGCAGAAACCCTCAGAGATAGCTGAACGTCTCCAACTCTACCTGTGTCTTTCACTTGTATTGTCACCACCTTTTCTGGTGGTCACATTTTCAGCTGGGCTAATTCAGGTTTTGGAGTTTCCTCCCACTCCCTTCTCCTATACTCTTCCTTCTCTCTCCTGTTAAGATGCATTAAAAAGCTTGAATATGAGCTCTGCCATATCATCTCCTTATATGAACTGAGTTTTATTTGATAGTCCTAATGCGAATCACTTTTCCCAGCGCTTTAAACAGTGCCCTCCATAATGTTTGGGACAAAGACCCATCATTTATTTATTTGCCACTGTACTCCATAATTCGAGATTTGTAATAGAAAAAAAAATCACATGTAATTAAAGTGCACATTGACAGATTTTAATAAAGACCATTTTTATACATTTTGGTTTCACCATGTAAAAATTACATCAGTGTTTATACATAGACCCCCACCCATTTCAGGGCACCATAATGTGTGGGACACAGCAATGTCATGTGAATGAAAGTGGTCATGTTTAGTATTTTGTTACATATCCTTTGCATGCAATGACTGCTTAAAGTCTGCAATTCATGGAAATCACCAGTTGCTGGGTGTCTTCTCTGGTGATGCTCTGCCAGCTCTGTATTGCAGCCATATTTAGCTTATGCTTGTTTTGGGGGCTGGTCCCCTTCAGTTTTCTCTTCAGCATATAAAAGGCATGCTCAATTGGGTTCAGATCGCGTGATTGACTTGGCCACTCAAGAAATGACCACATTTTAACTTTGAAAAACTCCTTTGTTGCTTTAGTAGTAGGCTTGGGATCTTTGTCTTGCTGTAGAATGAACTGCCGGCCAATGAGTTTTGAGGCATTTGTTTGACCTTGAGCAGATGGGATGTGTCTATACACTTCAGAATTCACTATGCTACTACCATCAGCAGTTGTATCATCAGTGAAGATAAGTGAGCCAGTTCCTTCAGCAGCCATACATGCCCAAGCCATAACACCCCCACCACTGTGTTTCACAGATGAGGTGGTATGCTTTGGATCTTGGGCAGTTCCTTCTCTCCTCCATACTTTGCTCTTGCCATCACTGTGATATAAGTTAATTTTCGTCTCACCTGTCCACAAGACCTTTTTCCAGAACTGTACTTCTTGGCAAACTGTAACCTGGCCATCCTATTTTTGCGGCTAACCAGTAGTTTGCATCTTGCAGTGTAGCCTCTGTATTTCTGTTCATGAAGTCTTCTGCGGACAAAGGTCATTGACAAATCCACACCTGAAGAGTGTTTCTGATCCGTCGGACAGATGTTTGGGGATTTTTCTTTATTATAGCGAAAATTCTTCTGTCATCAGCTGTGGAGGTCTTCCTTGGCCTGCCAGTCCCTTTGAGATTAGTAACCTCACCAGTGCTCTCTTTCTTCTTAATGACGTTCCAAACAGTTGATTTTGGTAAGCCTAAGGTTTGGCTGATGTCTCCCAACAGTTGTATTCTTGTTTCTCAGTCTCATAATGGCTTCTTTGACTTTCATTGGCACAACTTTGGTCCTCATGTTGATAAACAGCAATAAAAGTTTCCAAAGGTGATGCAAAGACTGGAGGAAAGACTAGGTGCTGAGAGCTCTCTTAGACCTGCATTAAGGAGGCAATTACAAACACCTGTGAAACCATGTGTCACAAACATTATGGTGCCTTGAAATGGGGGGACTATGTATAAACACAGCTGTAATTTCTACATGGTGAAACCATAATGTATAAAAATACTCTTCAATAAAATCTGACAATGTGCATTTAACCATGTGATTTTTTCTATTACAAATCTCAAATTGTGGAGTACAGAGGCAAATAAATAAATGATGGGTCTTTGTTCCAAACATTATGGAGGGCAATGTAACTGCAATGCATTATTATTATACACATTACATTTTACTACCAGATTTTACAAATTAATTCTGAACTGATTTTGGCGTGGAGAGAGAAAATTGTTTCATTCGTGCTTCTTATTAGTGCTTACCTTTTCTGTGTTAACTGAACACCCAACGGCCGAATTGTTGACTCCGACATCTGATTGCCCAGCTGCAGTTTGATCTTTTGGAACTGTTTGAGTAGATTGTGACACACATCTGACTTCCTTTGATTCATCACATTTTAAGCATGATAATACTGTTTGTTTTGTGATTTCACTATTTGGTAGCTTTTGACTAGAAAACTGAGCACCTGGATAAAAGAAGCAAATGTAAACAAAAAAGTTGCGAAAAAAAGTGAACAATTCATTAAAACGCTATTAAGAAATTAATCTGTTCGAGGATTGGTGATTCAATTGTATAATGTGCATTCAGAGCTATATGAAAAATACAAATCTTGTACAGATTATTCACCTTTCAAACTAATGAAATATTGAACAGCTATTACATTCATCTATTGATCATCAATGACAAGCATTATTAATTATACAGATTTAAGGTTTTGGACTTATTGGATGTACAACAAATATTCAAACCATCATTAAAACTTCAACTAAAGGGCCTGTCTCACTTAGGCGATTTTTTGGGCGATTACAGGCGACTGCTGCAAATTTTTCAACATGTTGAACAATTTTCGGCAACACTGGTGACAATTTTTGCTGTCGTAGGTTGTCGCCAAGAGTGGTAGGTGAATTCCATTAAAACTAGTCCCTGGCAGTCGCCTAAAGAGTCGCCTAAGTGTGACAGGCCCTTAAGTATATGGAGAAATGGAGATTGAAGGGCTCAACTCAAATATCTTAACATAACCTAATGGAGATTTTGTTGTTGTTGCTGAAAATGCTAAATTATTTTTCAGGCAGTGCTTTGTGTAAAATGTTCAAATGTTGCATTCAGCACACAAGCAGGTTTGTAGGTCATCGTGATAAAGTGAGAGGATACTATGACATGGATTGATGTCAAGAATTGTGTATTCCGGTGCTCATGGTTATTTTAGGACAAATATTTATGTGAATAGGCTATGTTTAGTACTAATGAGAGATTAATACAAAATATTACAAATATTTTGAACAATGAAAGCTATATTCAACATAAATAAAGGAAAAAAATTGTTTGTTACAATACGTTCTGCTCCACATCTGACAAACAAGAGAATGAATTCCTCTGGACATAGAAATATTGCCAGTCTGTTGGCAAACAATGCATTATCTTCAGCTCTAAGAAGACCAAATCAATAATGTCCCAGACAAATTAACTTGCACAACTACCACACTTCTATACTGATGCCAGACTTTAATTTAATTCATCGCCTGTGTTTAACGTCTGGGGATAGCTGGGAATGATGTCAACATTGGAATTAATGCAAACACAAGAAGCAAAGTACATACATTAATTCTTAGGCTGAATTGTCACCTGGATAGAGTGCAGTTTTTAAGACCATTGTCAAGGAAGAAATTGCTCACCAATCGGGGGATAACCTTGTGCAAATCTTCAGGATTGTGGCAATGGTAAATGAGAAATCCTTTACGAAGTTTTAACTAGGACATGAAATGCTCTATTCTGTGTTTATACAATATATTTCATAGAATATTATCAGAATATCCATTCCTTATTTCAAATTACAGTTAGCCTTTTTCTAAACGCATTTGTTGTTTGATCAGTTAATGGATGTACAAGGCTGCTGAGACATCTATCCTCAACAATGGTAGGGCCTGACATGCCAAAGTACAGGCTGATGCAATCAAAGCTTTTCAGCAAAAGTACAAGTCAGTGATCCAGTTGGACACCAGACTTGCATAGACTTGCAAGAGAAAACAATTTTGTTCTTATGGCTAGTTAGCTTTTAATATGTGGATAAATGTGACGTTATCCACTTTGGTGGCAAAAACAGGAAAGTAGACTATTATCTAAATGGTGGCCGATTAGGAAAAGGGGAGATGCAACGAGACCTGGGTGTCATGGTACACCAGTCATTGAAAGTAGGCATGCAGGTGCAGCAGGCAGTGAAGAAAGCGAATGGTATGTTAGCATTCATAGCAAAAGGATTTGAGTATAGGAGCAGGGAGGTTCTACTGCAGTTGTACAGGGTCTTGGTGAGACCACACCTGGAGTATTGCGTACAGTTTTGGTCTCCAAATCTGAGGAAAGACATTCTTGCCATAGAGGGAGTACAGAGAAGGTTCACCAGACTGATTCCTGGGATGTCAGGACTTTCATATGAAGAAAGACTGGATAGACTCGGCTTGTACTCGCTAGAATTTAGAAGATTGAGGGGGGATCTTATAGAAACTTACAAAATTCTTAAGGGGTTGGACAGGCTAGATGCAGGAAGATTGTTCCCGATGTTGGGGAAGTCCAGGACAAGGCGTCACAGTTTAAGGATAAAGGGGAAATCCTTTAGGACCGAGATGAGAAAAACATTTTTCACACAGAGAGTGGTGAATCTCTGGAATTCTCTGCCACAGAAGGTAGTTGAGGCCAGTTCATTGGCTATAATTAAGAGGGAGTTAGATGTGGCCCTTGTGGCTAAAGGGATCAGGGGGTATGGAGAGAAGGCAGGTACAGGATACTGAGTTGGATGATCAGCCATGATCATTATTGAATGGCGGTGCAGTCCCGAAGGGCCGAATGGCCAACTCCTGCACCTATTTTCTATGTTTCTATGTTTGTATGTAATATAACATTCATTGACCAATTTAAGAAAAACAATGCAAAATAATTGCCGAGAACAGCAGCTTCAGCCAGACGTTATATTGAAAGACTGGAAAGGTCTGGAAAATGTGCAAGAAGCAGTCTATTTAATATTTGGAGAAGTGTTTCTCCTTGAGAATGCCATAAAAGGAGAATGAAATGTAAAAGAAAGTCAGTTTATCTCCTGAGATCAGATATTTTACATTACTGTCGGTAATACTTCTTAAGGAAAAAAAAGTAATTCTTTGTTGCATCTTAGTGAGATGAAAAGGTTTACTATTTATATGAAAACTTCACAAACAAAATTAAGTATTACAAGTAGTAGAAATAAGAAACTGACATTCCATTGCAGAATGAAAGTGCTGCACTGCCAGATTGTGTGAGATATGAAACAAAAGTTCCACCCACTTTCTTAGAACGACGTTAAAACAAAAACACATTTGTTTTAAAAAAATGATCAGGGCATTATCCCTGATGTTCAGACCAATATTCATTTGTCAATATTCATTTAGGGCAGCACGGTGGCACAGCGGTAGAGCTACTGCCTTACAGCACCAGATATCTGGGTTCAATCCCAACTTCGGGTGTTGCTTGTACGGAGTTTGTACATTCACCCTGCGACCTTGTGGTTTTTCTCTGGGTGCTCTGGTTTCCTCCCACATTCTAAAGACGTGAAGGTTTGTATGTTAATTGGCTTCTGTAAATTGTCCCTTGAGTGCAGGATAGAACTAGTATACGCTGATGCGGACTCGGTGGGCCGAAGGGCTTGTTTCCATATTGTATCTCTAAACTAAACCAACATCATTAAATTCAGACTGACTGTTATATTTCTAACATTATAACAGTGACAATATTTCAAAAGGTTTAAGTGGCTTGAGAGCACATTGGTGCGTCCGAAAAGAACAATCAAGGCAAACGTAAACTTAAGAGAGTGTTTCCATCTCTCTGTTTTATTGATTACTGTGGCTGTATAAGTGCAGTTAAATATTTCTCGAAATAGTTTTTGAAGAACTACATTTCCAAAACTATGATTCTCATGTTACCCTCATGTAGGGTGAGAGCTCTAAGTTTACTTAAAATAACATTTAAAACACTTTCCATCAGCAAAAAGCCAATGTCAAATAATGTTGAGAAATAATCACAACCTATGGTCTTAAGCTTAGGAGACAGTAGTTTAATTATTATCTGTAAGAGATGCAATAACAATTACAATATCGATATTCAAAAGAATGTTACCTCTGAGCTATGATTATCAACAGGTTTTCGTAATTTAAAAAATATGTTTACGCAAATCAAATCACAAAATGAATTTCAAACTGGTCTTAGATCTTGTCCCATCTAAAAATTAAACAGTTCCTCACCTCCAATGCAAAATCTTCCATCATCATTTCTGCTCACAATCAGTTGATCGATAAGCAGCTCCACCGGCAGTGGATCATGGGCAGATTGATCACGACATGGATTGTCATCCTTCGAATAAAATTGTTGCATATTTTTAAAATGCTATTATTATGGAAATAAAAAGTTAGTGCAAAAATTCCAAAACAGTTTTTGTATATTTCCCAAAATAATCAACAAACAGATCAAGTCTCTGTGGATCAAAAATGACAAAAGCCACAAGCTGCGGGTTTCAAGAGACCATGACTTGGTTAGGGATGATCTGTCACATTAAGAACCAAACCATAAAACCTCCACAAAGAGTGTTATAATAAAATGGGGAAAAAAAGTACAGAAAAATAATTCAGATTTTCTTTAAATTGTTAACTGCACACTCAATTACAGAATATGAAGTATGAATCTCTCAGATGTTTTTAGTTGTGGTGCAATATTGTCCATATCCATGGATCACATTGAGAAAGACCTCAGTTTAGTTATGCACCATCTTTGAGCAAGTGGGTCTCAGCTTCAACCATTGATTTATACTAAATTGGCTGATCTAAAGACAAAGGTAAATAGCTGTAATCCCACACATCTGCAAAAAAAAATACCAGGTAAGATATTCAATTAAAGTGTCAAATCAAGTATAGAAAAAGACAGAGGGAAAAAGGAATGACTCCATAAAAGAGAAGTGACACCAAAGAACCAAACCATTAAACATTGTTTGATCTAATTAAATTTAGGATTGTAATTGCTGTTAGAGATTTTGAAGGACTAAGATTCCAGTTGCAAAGGTAGTTCTCAGTGCCAGGCCTGTTAACTGCAATTAAGACATCTAATGCCATGAAAAGACTTTTAATGCCAAAACATTTTCTGGCGAACTATATTTTGTTGTTAACACTGCTTGCCATATAATGTAACCGAATGAATGGTGAACAGATGGCAAAATGTTGATCAGCATTTCTACTGAAAATAATATGGAATCTCTTATTTTTGTGTTTAACGGTGCACATGTGATATTGGTGCACATGTTTAACGGTGCACATGTTACATAAATAAATGTTAGCTTGATATTTGCAGTACAAATCCAACCCTTCTGCAGCCAACACACTAAAACATCACTAATGCATTTGCTGATCTTGCAGAGACTATATTCAAATAAAGATCACTCTTTTTCAATGATTTTGCACAAGTACTAGCTTTTTATAGAGATTGACAGGTGGGGCAGACACAGTTTTCACCAGCAATAACATTTCAAGTGGGAACTTTGCTGACAATCACATTTCACTACATTATTGTGAAAATGTTTTCCAGAACATACCTTCAGGTTTATCCTAGTACCCATGATTTCAATCTTCATGGGGATTATGTCAGCAGGTACGTCATCTTCCAAAAATACTCCTAAATTTGTGAGGGAAGATACCAGGAACTCTGAGTTGAAGTTCTTAATCATACATTGCAAGAATCCATTCTGGGCTGCAAGTGGTGAATGGACACCAGCACTAGGCCCACTCTCGAGCCGTAAACTCACTTCAGGCGATTCTTTCTTGCATTCTTGCGTCAATGAAGACTGGTGTCGATCTGACCATGATTTAAAAAAAGGAATAAAACAAAGTCAAAGGAGGCAACTCCACTGTTTAACAAAATACTTCAACAGAAGTCAAGTTTGTTGATGCGTGCTTATTTCTAACAATCTTTTTAAAATACCAAAATGTATTTTTTCCTTGCTTAACTGATAAAGAACAAATTGAATATAAAAAACATTTACTTTTCCTTAAATTACAAGACTAATTTCTTGACAATCTATGACCAGTCTCAGACCTCTTGATGCAAATTCTCTTCTCACATGTGGCATTCGGACTGACTGAACAACCAATATAATACAATGCTGACTGGAGAATATCAGCAACTGACATAATTTCATTTCAACGGTTCGTCTCAAATCTGATGCCACTGCACTTAAAAAAGTACAAAAATGCTTCTCAAAATTAATGAGAAACAGTAGTAGTAAAGAACTGTGAAAATTATTAATGATTAGTTAAATCCTGCTAAATATTCTTAACTATGTCCTATTCTTTATACTATCATGGAACTGAATATTCGTTGTGCAATTTTGTGCCAATAAAATTCTATTATTCACATAGCTGACGAGATTTTTTTTTTTTAAAGAAATTTGTTTTTACTTTGAAGATATAGCAAAATGTTTGAAGTATAAATGTAATACTGCAATATATTTCAAATAACATAGAAAGACAAGTTAACTATTTGGAAGGTAGACAAAAGTGCTGGAGAAACTCAGCGGGTGCAGCAGCATCTATGGAGCGAAGGAAATAGGCAACGTTTTGGGCCAAAACCCTTCTTCAGACATCTCGTTAACTATTTGGAAGACTCCTAATTAATTGGCAACTCATTTATTGACCAGCTGGATGTTCTCGTGTTCTGTAAAAAATCTGCACTTATGATTTTAAAGTCCCACATCAAGAATGCAGTAAAAGTACAGTAAAGAGATTAAACATAAGCCAATTAAAGCTCACATAACAGTAAAACCCTGCAAATGTCTGGTTTTGACCATTGACAGGAAACTGGAGTGCCTGAAGCAGCAAAAAGGTACCACTAATACAACTCAGCAAAATATGGAAATGGTGAACAAGTGGCTGGTAATTAAAAGAGCACTGGATTCTTATGTTCTTAGCTTGTGCATGAGTGATGTGTCTAAAGTAAATCGATGACAATAATAAATCAATGCAGATTTGACAATAGCTTCTTCCCAGCAACCATCAGGCTCTTGAACAGTGCACAACACTAACCCTCTTTCAGCAACTATGATCTTCTTAGGAATTTGGTTGCACTACAGACTTTGATTTTGCACTATTATAGTTACTTAGTATTATGGTTATTAATAAAGTGTATTATTGTTATTTATCCATAGGTTGACACAAGGAAGTGTAGATGCTGGAGTCTTGCGTAAAACACAAGGTGTTGGATGTTATTGCATTAATGGACCTGCTAAACTACAGCAAGTGTTCTGTTGCCGGTATATCTGACAAGCAACCACTCTCGACTCTTGAAACAAACATCTGGATAAAGCAATGCTGAAATGGTTCAATCAAAGGAGGACAGTTACACGAGGAAATATGTGTGGCGAACATGTCAAGTTTCCTTTTGATGCTCTGGAAGTGGAGGGAGAACTTTGGAGTTCATCTGGTTGTCTGATTTACCTCCAAAATCACAATAAAATTGGCATTCAAGAGAAATTAAGTGAAGATAATTCACAACTAATAGTATCCAAAGAGAACTCATACATTCAATGAAAAAATGTTACAACTCAAACAGACTTAAAATGCAAACAAAACAAAACATAATTGGAAATACCTTCCACCAATGACTCAATGGCATATTCCAGGCCAGAAATGTTGTAAGGAATGACGAACAAGTACTGTGAAAATGCAACAGACTCAAACTTATACTTTGCAAGACTAGGTTAGATGGGGCATCTTGGTTAGCATGGACGAGTTGGGCCATAAGGCCTGTTTCCGTGCTGTATCTATCTATCATCATATCCTTATTAAAAGTCCGATCTTGTATGTGTGTATGTGTATATGTGTGTGTCTTTATATTTTCGCAAAAACACTACGCGGTAACAATAAGATTTTTACATATTCTGACTCACATTTTCCCCCTCTAAGCAGTGAGCAGCTTCACTTCAGATTTTCAGCTTTATTTCACGACATTGCCGATTAAAATTTAAAAAAAACCTCCCTTTTAAAATGACCAGTTTCCACTGATGAAGTCATAATGAGGTGGGCGGGCATGAGCTCGGAGCCCGTTTCATACACAGAATATTCCACGAGCTTCGAGTGACGTCAGGGGGAGCGCCACATTTCCAGAACATTCCTCAAACACTTCACCACCCTAACGGTCGACCTGCTTCATTCTCACTCCTTCATGCTTCGTTCTGATGTCACAATGAGGTGGGTGGGCACCATAGCTCAGGTCGGCGCCCGTTTCACACACGCCCGCGGCCTTGCTCGGGTCCACTCCCACCCACAGCCTCGCTCGGGGTCCTCCGGTCCACGTCCGCCCGCGTCCTCGCTCGGGTCCTCGGGTCCATGCCCACCCACCACCTGGTGGGGAGGCTGCTGCCGCGGGCCGAGCCCGGCGACTGGCCCTGGGCTGGAGCCGAGCCTGGGGCTTGGGATGGGGCCGTGACTGGGGCCGAGAAAGAAGATGCCAGTGGAACCAAGCACGAGCCGGGGTCAGGGACAGGCCCGGAGATGAAATCGGGGCCTGGACTGGTGCCCATGCTGCGGCCGAGCTGATGGCTGCAGACTACAGCCAGGGCCGGGCTGAGTACGAGTTCCAGGCCCTGGTGATGCTCTATGACCTGGGTAGGTGCTATGCCTATGCGGGAAATGGGGTGGGAGATGGGGTGGGGTCTCTACCCCCCTCCCTCACTGCCCCTCTCCCTCTCTACCCCCTCCCTCTCTACCCCCTCCCATCCCTCTCTACTCCCCTCCCTCTCCACCCCTCCCCCTCCTCCCTCTCTACCCCACCCTCTCAAGGGAGTGGTGAGTATTGGGACCTATGGGTGAGTGGTGGAGTATTATGTTCGGGGTCCAGCCCTCCCCTGTGGCGCCACGCCCCCTCCACCCCCCGCCTTGGGGGACGGGACCCAATGGGTCTAGTGATTCTATAAGTTTGTGACTGTCAAAATGGCAAAACCACTCTCCTTTAAAAAAATCGAAGGCACCAATATGCACCATATTACTTCAGCCACAAATGGATGGTCTGGATCATTTCATAAAGTCGTTGTGCTACTACACCACTGATCAATGGCCTGACTAGATATGCCCATCATATTGATGTATAATTTCCCTGAGCATCCTAACAAAAGCCTTCTCATATCAGGAGATGCAAATATTTTGTCACACTTTTACTGCCAAATGGCAGTTCTGCTCCCCAACTTAGTCCAGAGAGTGATCACATCTGTTCAACAGAGTTACTGTGTGGTTGTTATTAAAGTATGCAGGCAAATTGAAATGTTTGTTGAAGCTGATACTTCTGTCTGCAGTTTATGAAATGGCCAGATGATGGAGTGCAGTGAAACAGACTATGTTGTATTACCTTTCCAGAGGCAAGTAGTGATTAAAAACTTGGACAAGAAAGAAACTTCAATAGCAGGTCCAGCAGTAATTGTGCAACAATTACAGCTGAAAATGCTAACTTACAAAATATTGAGTAGAGTGCACATTGATTGCCATAAATCAAGATACACGTGTTCTCAGACTATGGCATTGTGTAGCATATACGAGGATAGGTTAGCGTTGCGCAAAAGGAGGAAGATCTGATTCAGCAGTTACTCGGTTTCTCACTGAGCTGCTCTTAACTGCATTGTGCCAATGCTTGAATATAGCAGCAGTGTTCATAATTGAATGTGGAACTATTTCTGCTCATTCTATAGGCAAATATTAGGAAGACAATCCAATCATTGAAACAAACCAATATGATCAACTATTTTAATAATCAAAGAAATTATCTTGTCATGCTTTTCATGCCTTTTAATGTGTTTTACTTGTAATGACTTCACATGACCTTGCAATGCTTTTCATGCCTTTTAATATGTTTTAATCTTGCATTACTCTTGCAGAATCTCTTCCATTAAATGAGGTAGCAGAGAAGCAATTGTTCAGCTTTACAAATACAAAATAACCCATATGCAGTTGGTCCCCTCTAGTGCATTTATAAAGTAAAACAATTGTACATCTTTTCTATACAAAAAAAATGACTATGATGTAGCATGGTGGCAGGGATTTGAGTTACTGCAGATATTTCCTGAAGATACAAATTATGATATCAGATGTGCTGCATATAAAAGAACTTGAACAGATCCTAGATCCTATCACACAAGGAAAACATGCTTTTTGCTGTGTACCAACACTCAACTCCTGTGGAAAAGCAGTAGTGATACCACATTAGGTAAAAGAGACTTAATCTGCCCTCTCAGCCAACAAAAAGGCTAGGTCAAAAGACAGCGAATTAGATCCTGAAAGTGGAACACTTAAAAAAAAATTGTTTCTGCAACTTTAGTTTATTTTATAAACTGATCAAAGTCTCAAAAACTACTGATTATTTAGAAACAATGGTTTTGTTCATTAATGAATGATTCTGCACAGCCAAGTGGCTAAAAACATTGCAGCCTAGTTTGACAAGAAGGATTCAACACACCAGAAATGTGACAGGTGCATGTTAAAAGAACTGGGAAAGGTATATAAAGAGAGAACATAATATTTACAGACGTTGTTTAATGAAGCAAATTGACAGGAGATCAATTTCATGTAGTTAGCGGCCAGATCAACAGTCTAGCTTCTGTGCTGTAAAATCCATGTACTTCCTTTCACTTCAGCACACACTAAAATATTGAAAAAAATGGACCAATACAGATGTAATCAACTCTTTTTGTTGCCTAACTAGATAGCATAACTGCATCCAGCAGATTCTTGCTTCTCTGCACCTTTGGTATTCGCTTCCCCTTCTGTTTTGCCATTTTGCCACACTTCCTGGGGCTTAACGACTGGACTTCCAATGATTAAAAATGGTTCTTAATTTCCCAGATAAGTTAAATGTAATGGTATGAGGTATACCAGGTTAAAAGAAACAACTTCAGTAAGGAGTTCAGCAGAATCAGAGACAGAGCAGAATCACTCTTATCATTCTGCTGCCCGTACTTGTGCAGGACCTGTGATACTATCCAGCCAGTATTAGGCAGACGTTTGCACACCATTGAGTTGCATAGTGGCATAGCTGGGAGAGCTGGGAGAGCTGCTGCCTCACAGTGCCAAAGACCCGGGGTTACGTAAATCAGAAGCTATGCAAGTCAGAAATAGAAGCGGCTCAGTGCATGCCCAAATTTATATTCAATGCAGAGATTGCGTGGGAGTTCCAACGCAGAGACCACATGGGAACATCCACGAGAACAGCTGACCGGCTTGCAGAAACCGGTGATATGCAATGTGCTGCTCACAGGATTACAAAGAGGTGCAATTTGGAATTATAGCAGCGGGCTTAAAGAATTGCTTATATAGTGTGAGTTTACTTAAATCACCTGTATGTAAGTTGGGGAGTGCAGTATATGGATAGGAATGGTTGAGGACTATTAACAACCAATATGCCAACTTGGTCAGTGTGGACAAAATGGGCCTCTGGGCCTGTTCGTATGCTGTATAGCTCTGTGGCTCTGTAAACATGCTTGACAAATTGGTGTTCAAGACAAACATAGAAACATAGAAAATAGGTGCAGGAGTAGGCCATTCGGCCCTTCGAGCCTGCACTGCCATTTGATATGATCATGGCTGATCATCCAACTCAGTATCCCATCCCTGCCTTCTCTCCATACCCCCTGATCCCTTTAGCCACAAGGGCCACATCTAACTCCCTCTTAAATATAGCCAATGAACTGGCCTCAACTACCTTCTGTGGCAGAGAGTTCCACAGATTCACCACTCTCTGTGTAAAAAATGATTTCCTCATCTCGGTCCTAAAAGTCTTCCCTCTTATCCTTAAACTGTGACGCCTAGTTCTGGACTTCCCCAACATCAGGAATAATCTTCCTGCATCTAGCCTGTCCAACCCCTTAAGAATTTTGTAAGTTTACAAGAAATAACATTGCACATAAATTTATGCAGATAGTATTTGCGATATGGAATTTGCAACCACACAGATTGCAACCACAAATACTACAGATGCTTTTAAGTGGGTGAGAGTACATATTAAGGGAAAGCATTTGAGTCAAATCACCTGTTTCTATGGGTCCTAAATATAATGCAATTTTAAAACTACATTCCATCCAACCCTGTCAACATTGTCACAATATGTCCTTTGTCATTGTCATTTATGGAATCCATGTAAAGTTTGACAGTAAAACCTTCGCTTAGTGAGATTCCCGACATTGTCCTGTAGCAAGGTCAAAGTCGGCACAGACTCAGAGATCTTGTTCATTTCAATAGAAATTCATGTCCTTCAGATTGAGTAGAGGTAAAAATCAAGGTGTTTTCTGAAATTAATTTTATTTTTTTGTTTTTAATCCTGTTTCTTTTATGTCTTTTTAATGAAGAATTATTTATATCAATTTCAGTGGATGCAAAATGCCTCTGAATGTCCAACATCATCTTCTGTCAAAATCTGTCAGGCCATTCTGATATCAAGACTCAATATTATGCCGCCAGACATCCACTTAATGCTGACACCCTGCTGTCCAACCCAAGGATGCAGAGGTGGCCTGGCCAAACTGGCCATCCGCGAGTCACGGCGCCAGGCGGAAGAGGGCTCTGCACGAGTCGGCTCCCAGCCCCTTTTCTGCGGTTACGTCTGCGCCTAGGTGGTATTAGAAGGAATACGTGTTGTCCACGGGAGCCCTGGGGGATTTCCGGGATCGCTGGGCACTGCGGGGTGTGGAATGCATTCTTAATAAGGATGGTGATATAGCTGTTTAAGTGCATTTGACATTTAAGAATATTTGTTTAGATAATTGGATGATATTGTATTATGGTGGTGGGTTTGCTTGGTATTGTTTTGTATTTGTATACACAGTGCCCTCCATAATGTTTGGGACAAAGACCCATCATTTATATATTTGCCCCTGTACTCCACAATTTTAGATTTGTAATAGAAAAAAATCACGTGGTTAAATGCACATTGTCAGATTTTATTAAAGAGTATTTTTATACATTATGGTTACACCATGTAGAAATTATAGCTGCGTTTATACATATTCCTCCCATTTTAGGGCACCATAATGTTTGGGACACATGGCTTCACCGGTGTTTGTAATTGCTCGGGTGTGTTTAATTGCCTCCTTCATGCAGGTATAAGAGAGCTCTCAGCACCTAGTCTTTCCTCCAGTCATTCCAGCACCTTTGGAAAATGTTATGCTGTTTATCAACACGAGGACCAAAGCTGTGCCAATGAAAGTCAAAGAAGCCATTATGAGACTGAGAAACAAGAATAAAACTGTTAGAGACCTCAGCCAAACCTTAGGCTTACCAAAATCAACTGTTTGGAACAACATTAAGAAGAAAGAGAGCACTAGTGAGCTTATTAATCACAAAAGGACTGGCAGGCCAATGAAGACCTCCACAGCTGATGACAGAAGAATTCTCTGTATAATAAAGAAAAATTCCCAAACACCTGTCCGACAGATCAGAAACACTCTTCAGTGGATTTGTCAATGACCACTGTCCGCAGAAGACTTCATGAACAGAAATACAGAAGCTACACTGCAAGATACAAACCGCTGGTTGGCCGCAAAAATAGATGGCCAGGTTATAGTTTGCCAAGAAGTACTTAAAAGAGCAACCATAGTTCTGGAAAAAGGTCTTGTGGACAGATGAGACGAAGATTAACTTATATCACAGTGATGGCAAAAGCAAAGTATGGAGAAGAGAAGGAACTGTCCAAGATCCAAAGCATACCACCTCATCTGTGAAACACGGTGGTAGGGATGTTATGGCCTGGGCATGTATGGCTGCTGAAGGTACTGGCTCACTTGTCTTCATTGATGGTACAACTGCTGATGGTAGTAGCATAATGAATTCTGAAGTGTATCTGATCAAATTCAAACAAATGCCTCAAAACTCATTGGCCGGTGGTTCATTCTCTACCTCAAGGCAATGATCCCAAACTACTAAAGCAACAAAGGAGTTTTTCAAAGCTAAAACATGGTCAATTCTTGAGTGGCCTAATCAATCGCACAATCTTAACCCAATTGAGCATGCCTTTTATATGCTGGAGAGAAAACTGAAGGGTACTAGCCCCCAAAACAAGCATAATCTAAAGATGGCTACAATACAGGCCTGGCAGAGCATCACCAGAGAAGACACACAGCAACTGGTGATGTCCATGCATCGCAGACTTCAAGCAGTCATTGCATGCAAAGGATGTGCAACAAAATACTAAACATGACTACTTTCATCTGCATGACATTGCTGTATCCCAGACATTATGGTGCTCTGAAATGAGGGGGGGGGGGGGGGGGGGGGGGCGACGACTAAGAAAATTACTGCTGTAATTTCAACATGGTGAAACCAAAATGTATAAAAATGGCCTTTATTAAAATCTGACAATGTGCACTTTAACCACCTGTGATTTGTTTTTCTATTACAAATCTCAAATTGTGGAGTACAGAGGCAAATAAATAAATGATGGGTCTTTGTCCTAAACATTATGGAGGGCACTGTGTTATTGGTGTGATAATTGATTAAATTTATTTTTGTAAAAAAAAAAGCTAAAAGGATGCAGAGACTCAGCAAGGTGACCTCTCCATATCTAGCACAGGTGAATACGGTATTATTTTTAAAACACCTTTGTATTATCACTGCCAAGGTTTAAGAATTTACTGGCTTCAATTGAAGATGTTCTGTTGTTAACTCTTCTTCTGTTCATTGCCTTAAAGCAACACTACCATATAACCGAAGGATAGTTCACTGACATCATGTTTTCAATGTTGCTGTTTGAGAGAATAATTGCAAAATTAAATAGAGAACAGAGTTTTTGCTTCAGTAATGATGGCAGGTAGTAGACGTGGAAGATAAGTGGAGAAGTCATGAGATACTCTGAGACAAGTGGTCCTGTTATGAAACAGGTGGAAATGTTCCTATGTTGCTGATTGGAACCGACATTGTCACAGTCCTTGGACAGCAACTTGGCCATAATAAAGAAGGGGAAGACAATATTGTTGCTTGTGGTTTGGCCAGATACAAATGAAGTACTGGCATGTCTGTAACTGGTAGTGCTGGAAAACAAGTTATCATGAAGACATAGTGAAAACCTTGAAGGAACATTTCAATCTGCCACCAGAGATTTAAAAGCTTTAAGTTTGGCATATGCAGTCAGACAGGATAGGATTGAAAGATGGTCAACCAATAGAAGGTAAAGAGTTGGAATAAACATGTCCATCTTGGGTTAGCAGGCTGTGACTAAACACTAACCATTGCTATTGAGTATACCCAATGATACATAGTTTTACCAGATACTGTCGAAAGGTGAGAGTACTATCTTCCATAAAAAGTTCTGTTTTTAACTCCACCTCTGTTCTGTGCCCCAGTAAGCAGCAACACTTGAGAACCTACATACACTACAATACTGGGCAAGGCATTATTCCCAAGCCAAATTTCCATATTTCAAGATCAATATCACAGAAGTATGGAATTCATTTCCAGACAGCGGAGATATTTTTAAAGAAAGAAAACATCAGCAGCTTTTACTAAAGGTTATATCTGCAGCATAGAGGGGAGACACCTTTGACTTCCACTGCCTCAAAACATCACTGAGACCACTACCAATGAATAGTTTTGTATTGTAAGTTTGGAATTAAGTTAAGCAACTTAAACATTAGCAAGGGCCGACAAATAGCAATAGGATATTGACCAGATAATTTATTATAATTATGCTAAAAGCTCCACGACATTATTTTATTTTATCGTTACAACATTATCATTTGCAATTACTTATTTCCCTTCACAACTGCACCCTAATAAAATTATGCCCATAAAATGTCAGTCAGCTATAGAAGGTCATAAACTAATTGACAAATTTTCACATGACTAAATATGATACACATTAATAACAAATAGTGAAAGCTCAGAAATTAGATTGTGGTTTCATGAAAAGAGAAAGCTAGTGTACAGTGAATTATCATTGTGTTCAGAATGCAATCAACAGTGGGATATTAGGAGGGGGGAGGGAGGTGGGGGCGAGACTGAACACTGATAAATTGTACGCTTCTTACAGGTCAGGACTTCAACCAAATGTATAGTGCATTTTTAAATATGAATAATTTTCAATTGAGAAATATTTCCTAAAATCACAGTGCATTCTTATAAATATCATCTGGTAGATTGATAACACATCATTGAATGTTACATACAGAAAAAGATACACTTATCAAAATACATTACACAATATATTTTGTGAGATAAAAATACAAAGTGCAAGACAAACTCAGCAGGTCAGACAGTGGAAGGAATGGCTGTACAATGTTCCCAGACCCCTTTTCAGACAGATTGTAGTTGGGAGGGGGGTGGGGGGAAGAAAGCTGGAAATGGCAGATGGGGATGAAACAAATCCTGGCAGGTACTAGGTGTATACAGGTGATGGGTGGTTGATTGCAGATGGGTGGAGTAAGTGGCAAAGGAGACAAAAGGGTGTCAGATAAGGAGAGTGAAATGTAAAGACAGGGTGGGATATAACTGTAAGGGACAGTGGAGAGGGGAGATGAGTGTATGAAGGAGGGGAAAGAAGCACACTGACTTTAGGGGGTGGATGGGAGATAGTTGGGGAAATAGGTGCACATTGGGATGGGGTGTCATTGGAAAGAGAGGGGGAGTACGGGGTATTACTTGAAATTGGAGACTAATGTTCATGCCATTGGGTTGTGAAATGTGCATCATCAGGCTAAACAATTGCCTAGTCACATACAAGTATGGGAACGTGTTAATTTTTGCAACAAAATTTAATAACCAGTTTGTAGCTCCATTTTATTGCACAGCCTAAGGTTAAACAGTAAACTGTTCCTCCATTTATGGAGATACAAATAAAATTACTACTTACCCAGACTACGGTTGCTAAGGTATTGCCGAACACTGATGTTTCCATGTTGCTTTGGTAGCACTTGATTTATCTGGAAAGACACTGTTGTATCCTCGCCCTTCACATCAATTGCACAGTTTACACCAAAGACATTGAAAACCAAGACTGACACCTGTCCAAAGAAAATAGTAATGGTTATAATGGCAGGCAAACAAAAGACGCATTTTTAACAAAGCATAAAATACTCTTACGGTGAATGCATGCATTACTGGGTGACATTATAAATAGCATCAGCAACATATTAATGGCTTGGCTCAGGAGTATAATCAGAAAAATACTAATTTATTGTGCAGAGTAGGAGGACTTTGGGGAGGTGCAGAAGATAGATCTCGTTACCTCTAACTGTCTCCGCTTAAAATATGCTCTTCTCCTGTAATCGTATACAGACAAATCAGATTTGTTTATTATAATAAAATGGGGCAAATCTCACTGGACTGGAGTTTCCAGTTTCAATAGACCTCTGGCTTCACAATTCACAAACCTCCAATCCTTTTGTCACACTTTTTTTTCCATTTCCTACCCAAAACCCTCTCACCTGTTTTCACCTATTACCTGCCACCTTTTGTCCTTATACTCTTTTAGCTGTCTCCCCACACCCTCCCCCCATCATTCAACCTCCCCACCCCACAATCAACCTGAAGAAGGGGCCTGACCCAACAGGTTGAACTGTTCCATGTTCTCCAAGGATGCTGCCTAAACTGTTGAGTTACTCCAACACTTTGTCTATTTTTTTGTTGTAAACCAGCCTCTACAGTTCCTTGATTCAACCAGTAGACCAGGTGACTGGGCAAATGGGCTGGACTAAATTTGATAAAACCATTGATCAAAAATAGCCAGGTAATCATACAAAGATCAACTAAAATCACAAATGTCAGTTTAACCATGAAGAAAAAATACCAATCGGATAATGAAACTTAACGTAATATGGTAGGATCTTAGGGCCTTTTCATCAAATTATTTTACATGTGTTTAACTTCTGAATCTTCAGAATTGAAAAGTGTGCTTTATATGTATACAAATACTACATTGCTTGGGAACAAAAAATGCTACTATGTGCATTTCGGAAGGGAAATATGTATCAGAGGAAAATTGGGCAAACTTTCTCACAAGCATTTAAATTTAACAATGCAAATACAACTCCAAAGTTACTCTCAGTCACACAGTTGGAGTCTGCAAGTAGAAACGACGATGAAACACTACAGGGAGTGGAAGGACAAGTTACAAAACAGATAGACGTGACTGCAGAATCATTTTTTAAAATTGCAAGATTTTGACACACCAATCCAAATACTTCCATCTGTAATTTGTGCTAGGTGAAGTCCCTTTTGAGTGATTAAATATATTCCTCCTTTATTCTGCTGAAAACGTAGCTTTCTCACTTTTATCTGTATCCGAGATCTTAATAGCATTTAACTGTACATAAAAATTCTGCAAAATCAGAGCTGCTCATGTTTACCAAATCTCCAGGGGTCTGTTCCACACTTTGAGATGCAGTGCTGGAGACATCTGGTGATATTCTGCCACAACCCTCAGTCCCAAATGCTTCATTAGCACTTTCTGCTGGACTCTGATCAATGGAAGCTTCTTTAAGACTATTGACCGAGGCATCATCAATACAAGCATCTGAGAAGATGAACACATACTTTGTTTCAATTAAGCTAGACAAACATAAAAACATCACTGACAAATGTTTTGTGAAACTAACAAAAATTTGAAGTGCAAAATGTAAAAGTTATCCTGTAAGATTTATGGAAATTTGAGATTAAGTAAACATGCATTCACGTGTTTTTCAGGTGAAAAAAAAAGTGTTGGTCCACATTCAATACTAAGTCTTTTTTTTTTTCCCTGTTACAATACAAGTGTGCAAAATGCATGTTAATTTATTTAATGTCAAAATAATTCTGTTACACAACAGATTCCATGAAGAATTTTGGAACTGAAAGGCAAGATCAGGTACCTTCTTGAAACACGAGACTGAAGTAAAAATAAACTTCATGAAACTTCAATGTGAACATTTACTTATTGGCTCAGATATCTCAAAAGTCTCCCTTGGCATTGTCCATATGGCTCAGAGATTTTTAAACAAAACAGGATGCTAGGTATTATCCAGGGAAATATAAATTTAGATTGAAGTAGCCCTGAGATTAGCGAAGTAGGCCTGCAGTCCAGTGGCAGTGCATGAGGTGACAGGGATTGATAAAAATATATCTACTGATGCTCCTGAACACATCATCAGTGATGTAAACTGGGGTCATTGGATGTTTCGGGTCTTTCAACATCAGACACCCTCACCCAGGCGACCCAGCCGTGGTTGATCAGACCACGACTTGTGTTCAGGTGGCATTCGCTCCTCCCCATGGACCTCCTCTCCTGATCCAGAGCCATCTCGAGGCTTTCTCCGCTGCCTCTGGGGTGTTCTTGATGGCTCTTCTCCTCTCCATTCCGTTGATGCCCAGTGCACTCAAGGCTTTGTAGAGCGATTGCCCTGCAAAACCTCTGCAGCCAACCTCGATGGGCATACACCTAGCCTTCCAGCCCTGCTTACGACAGTCTATGACCAGCTCTTCGTACTTGGTCTTCTTCCTCTCGTGGGCCTCCTCCAGATGGTCCCCCCACGGCACTGTTAGCTCCAACAAGATAATGTTTTTGGTCGCCTCTGAGACTAGGAGGATGTCTGTATTCAGGGTGGTCGTGGCAATGTGCTGTGGGAACTTGAGCTGTTTCACCGGGTCTACAGAAAGCTGCCAGTCCTGCGCAGTCGGCAGGATTCCTGACGGATTCCTGGCGGCTGTGGTTCTTGGCAGCTGCAATCCGGCCTTCACGAAGGTGATCATCTGGGTGGTGGGGGCGTGCTCGTCTGCAGCTGCTGATTCCCATGCTGATGGCTTCAGCAATGGGTCGAAGAACCTGGTCGTGACGCCAGGTGTACCGGCCCTGCCCAAGAGCCTTTGGGCAGCAGCTCAGGATGTGTTCCAATGTCCCTTTGCCTGATCATTGTGGGCAATTCCGCTTTGCCCCAGATGAAGAGGTTCGACGGGCTGGGCAAGACATCGTACACTGCTGTTGAGCTTCTGCTGTTGGAATAACTTAAGTCACACACTGTGATTAAGATCCGTGATAAGACATAGCGGCAACATTAATTTCACGACCAGCAGCGTGTCCTAAAACTTTTGTATGAGCGTCAGCCATTTCAGCAATGCGACAGTGGTTTTCAGCAGTCTCTAGAGTAAGCTCAGCATCTCACAGGAACTTGTCACGTAATTTATCATTGCGGACACCATAGACCAAACGGTCACGGACTAGGCTATCACATATATCCCAGAAATCGCACCTTGGCAATGTGCTTCACGCACTGAGATACATCTCCACAGGTTCTCCCTGTCTCTGGCTCCGGGAAAAGAACAAATGCCTCTCCATGACCAAGTTAGTACGTAACTCACATAACTGTCGGAATTTGCGTAGTAGGTAGTCAGGGTCTCGGATAGATTCAGCAAGAGCAAGCTGGACACCAGCCGGGTCAAATCTAGTCGGTTCATAATGAAATCGTCTGGCACGTCAAGCAGCTTCTGTGCCTGCCAGATTAAGAAGAATTGATCCGCGAACACCGGGAGCAGCAGCAGGGTGAGCCACTTCAATGTAAATTGAGAAACCCTCTTCAAATACGCGCCACCATTCTGCGAGGTCCTCGTCAAACACCAGGATCTCTGGTTTTCTGAGAGCAGAAGCCATAGCAATATATACTGGAGAAAACAAACTAAAATAAAAGCAATATAATTAAGCAAGAAGTGAGTTCGTACACTCTGACACCATGTTGAGCTTCTGCTGTTGGAATAACTTAAGTCACACACCGTGATTAAGATCCAAAGACTTTATTAACATTATAGCATAAGTAATTTCATCTCAGCACGTTACTCTAAAAGTGAGAAAGGGCAGGGAGGCTTTCTGTTAAACTAGTGGGCGTAGCTACAAAGTATGACATAACACGAGTCACTGATCTACAACTGCCTGGACCAGGAACTTGATACGCTGTGGTTCAGCCTGCCAGAGCTCAGTCCATGTGACTTTTCTGTCCGTGGCCTGCTCCCACCCTGTCCAGGCCCCCTGCTGCCTCAAGCCAACCGCTCTGGTAGACCTCTCCTCCTCCACCACTGCCCTCACTTCCTCCTGGACCAGCCTGCGCCTCTCCTTCCCCTTGGCCTTGTCAAACTGGGGAGTTGGGAAGATTCCCAGACCAGCTCTTCCCCGAGTCACTGCTCCCACCAGGACTCTGTGGCGTGTCCGAGACTCTGCTTGCAGCACAGCTTTGCCGGCTCTCCACTTCCTCCCAGTTTTCACCTCCACCGCTGCCTGAGCCACCTTGGGGTCACTGAAGTCCCTGTACAGCATCACCTCTCTGGCCCGAGTCACCTTAAACTCCTCCTCCAGGACCTTCAGGGGCCGCTGGAGCTTGGTGTTGTTTCTGTAAAGAACGATGCTGCTAAGGCTCCTGGGCAGTCCCAGACGCCTCCTGAGGAAGCTGCTGACTTTCCTCTCCAATCTCTCTACGATGGAGATTGGGACTTTGTAGACAAGCAGTGTCCAGAGTATCCTTGGCAGGATACCATGCTGGTAAATCCACGCCTTGAACTTGCCGGGAAGCCCCGACCGGTCCACTGCTCTCAACCAGCTCCCGACAGGTTGCCTGGACTGATGCTGTATCCTTCGGGCTGCTGTTAAACACGTTGCCAAGACTCTTCACTGGCCTTTCGGAGACAGTTGGGATTGGTGTCCCTTCGATGTTGAAACGGAACCTGTCCATGACTTTGCCCTTCTTCAGCACCAGTGACCTTGATTTTCCTGGCTTAAACATCCTTGCACATCCAATCAGTTTCTCCAACCCCTGCAGGATCCACCTGCCTCCTGGCACTGACTCAGTGGTGACAGTCAGGTCGTCCATGAAGGCTCTGATTGGTGGTTGGCGCATTCCTGACTTGGTCCGAGGGCCCCGGCACTCTGGCTCAGCAGACTTGACGATCGTGTTCATCGCCAAGGCAAAAAGGATCACAGATTTGGTACAGCCAGTGATGATCCCAACCTCCAGTCTGTGCCACTGATGTTACTGACCCTGATGAGACTCTCATGCTGAACTGGTTGTAATAGTCCAGAATGAGATCTGCCACTTGGCCTGGTACATGATGCTTGGCCATGACTGTTTGGATCAGCTTGTGTGGGATGGAGCTGTAGGCGATTAGGAAAAAAAGGAGGTGCAACAAGACCTGGGTGTGCTTGTACATCAGTCACTGAATGTAAGCATGTAGGTACAGCAGGCAATAAGGAAAGCTAATGGCATGTTGACCTTCATTGCAAGAGGACTTGAGTTTAGGAGCAAGGAGGTCCTACTGCAGTTGTACAGGGCCCTGGTGAGACCGCACTTGGAGGTCTGAATGACAATAAAGGAATCTAAGTATTGTGTGCAATTTTGGTTTCCTAATTTGAGGAAGGACATTATTGCTATTGAGGGAGTGCAGCGTAGGTTCACCAGGATGGCGGGTCAGACATATGATGAAAGAATGGGTCGTTGAGAGGGATCTTATCGAAAAATGTAAAATTTTGAAAGGATTGAACAGGCTAGATGCAGAAAAAATGTTCCCAATGTTGGGGGAGTCCAGAATCAGGGGTCACAGTTTAAGAATAAAGGGTAGGCCATTTAGGACTGAGATGTGGAAAAACTTATTCACCCAGAGAATTGTGAATCTGTGGAATTCTCTGCCACAGAAGGCAGTGGAGGCCAATTTTCAAGAGAGAGTTAGATTTAGCTCTTTGGGCTAAAGGAATCAAGGGATATGGGGAAAAAAGCAGGGCACTGATTTTAGATGATCAGCCATGATCATTCTGTGCTGGCTCGAATGGCCTGCTCCTGCACCTATTTTTCTATGTTTCTATTCACTTCATGGAGAAAATAATTATGCAATTATTCAAGAGGTTTTTGGAGGAAAATAAATTTCTAATCTAAAACCGGGAATGTTTTTGAGTTGTACAGACGGGGGGCCCTTGAATTCCACTCACTTTGAAGGATAGGAGGGAGAATATATTGAATTGGGGATACTTTAGGGCTAAGGTTTAAGTATTTTGAGTTAAGTTGGTTCAAGTATTCTGAACTAAGTTTCAATTTCTTTATTTTGACATAATTTGATGTTTTAAAATAGAACTTACCCTTCACCAATAAAAGGAGGCTTTCACTTCCATCACTGTCTAAGAACTGTTCCTCCAGAAGACTGCTGTCAATTGATATGGTGTCCAGCGAAATCTGAGATGGACTTCTCCTCACATTTTTATATGCTACTGCACAGTTAGACAAGGAGGGTTCTGCACGATCCTTCAATTTGCCGCTGATTCATATGTAGAAATTGAAAGTGGAGATTTTAGATTTAGATTTACGGATGTGAATTTCGTTACGTGTAAGACCATTACATTCTGTTCACCACACAAATTATTTTTTTTAAATGCAGCAGAAGTAAAAGTTAATGTTTAAAAGAGAAAACAATAGTTACATTATTCCTTTCCTTCTAGGTTTCCATTCTAAGTGCTCCCCAAACATCAGAAAAAGACCAACAGAAACTTCTGATCATATTTTTCTCATGGCAATCACTAAAATCTCTAGACAATTCCAAAAATAGTTTGCCAATTAAAAGTATCCTCCTATTTAAACCTTAACATGAGCAAGATTAACATGCGCCATAACCAAGAGAGCCCACAGATACACAACAAATACTATGAACAAAAGTTCTTAAATTTGTCTTGCTAGCAATGGAACTTTATTAAAGCCAGTGTCACTAATTTATATTTTAAAAAATTGCCAATACCAATTAAGGCCAATCTGGATGATTGAGAAACTGATATCAAAATTAATGTACAGAGTTGCATCAGGCTTCTGTGAACATTTTTTTCCCCACTGCAATACTTTAAAGTGAATTCTGCTTGCAAAGACCACGTAACCATCACAAACAGAAAATAATTTGCTTCACACTCAGCAGGTTATAGTAGAAATGTTGCTAATGAATCTCAGAAATGTATCAAGTAGTAGCTTCTCATTTAATTATAAATAATGCCAGCTTTATTCACCCATTCATATATTTTACTCTTTAAACATAACTAATGTAATTTAAAAAAAAAAATATGTGCGCTTTATGGTGTTCCCTGGAAACTGGGGCACAACTAAGGCTGAAGATATGATGCTGTGTAACAACATCATATCTTCCATGCACTGGCCAAGAAAATAATACCAAGATTATCAGAAGTACTCAGTCCCAATCTACAAATCACAGCATTCTTCTTTGTGTTTATATTTGGTTTTATGTCACAATACTTACACTATCTTACATCTACATTTACTTCCCAATAGTTTTTATTATACATTTCTATACTTATATGTATAATCAAAACTGCCTGTGCAAAGATACTCAAACTCCAACTGTTGATGCCACTTTCAGTCGGCTCCATTTGCAACATAATGCCCTACAGCAGGCAATGGTCCTTGGACCATTGGTCCTTGCTATATGTTAAGCTTATGACTGTCTATTGAATTCCAGTGTATTTTTACAATATGATTGTGGTTAGAAACATAGAAAATAGGTGCAGGAGTAGGCCATTCGGCCCTTCGAGCCTGCACCGCCATTCAATATGATCATGGCTGATCATCCAACTCAGAATCCTGTACCTGCCTTCTCTCCATACCCCCTGATCCCTTTAGCCACAAGGGCCACATCTAACTCCCTCTTAAATATAGCCAATGAACTGGCCTCAACTACCTTCTGTGGCAGAGAGTTCCAGAGATTCACCACTCTCTGTGTGAAAAATGTTTTTCACATCTTGGTCCTAAAGGATTTCCCCTTAACCCTTAAACTGTGACCCCTTGTCCTGGACTTCCCCAACATCGGGAACAATCTTCCAACATCTAGCCTGTCCAACCACTTAAGAATTTTGTATGTTTCTATAAGATCCCCCCTCAATCTTCTAAATTCTAGCGAGTACAAGCCGAGTCTATCCAGTCTTTCTTCATATGAAAGTCCTGACATCCCAGGAATCAATCTGGTGAACCTTCTCTGTACTCCCTCTATGGCAAGAATGTCTTTCCTCAGATTTGGAGACCAAAACTGTATGCAATACTCCAGGTGTGGTCTCACCAAGACCCTGTACAACTGCAGTAGAACCTCCCTGCTCCTATACTCAAATCCTTTTGCTATGAATGCTAACATACCATTCGCTTTCTTCACTGCCTGCTGCACCTGCATGCCTACTTTCAATGACTGGTGTACCATGACACCCAGGTCTCGTTGCATCTCCCCTTTTCCTAATCGGCCACCATTTAGATAATAGTCTACTTTCCTGTTTTTGCCACCAAAGTGGATAACCTCACATGTATCCACATTATACTGCATCTGCCATGCATTTGCCCACTCACCCAGCCTATCCAAGTCACCTTGCAGCCTCCTAGCATCCTCCTCACAGCTAACACTGCCTCCCAGTTTCGTGTCATCCGCAAACTTGGAGATGTTGCATTCAATTCCCTCGTCCAAATCATTAATATATATTGTAAATAGCTGGGGTCCCAACACTGAGCCTTGCGATACCCCACTAGTCACTGCCTGCCATTCTGAAAAGGACCCGTTTACTCCTACTCTTTGCTTCCTGTTTGCCAGCCAGTTCTCTATCCACATCAATACTGAACCCCCAATACCATGTGCTTTAAGTTTGTATACTAATCTCTTATGTGGTTATCAGACCTTCATCAGATCTAGGCAAAATATAATATTTCTCTTTAAACGCAAGAAATTTTGTCGAAGCACATATTTGACACTATAAATTGTGCTTAAAATATTTAATACTATACACTAATTTATAGAAAGCCAAAGAGAAGGTAGGAAAGTTGTGATTGATAGGAGTTAACAAACAATGAAGTAGTTTATCTTTTGTTTAAAAATCATACAAATGAAACCTTAAGCACCAAGAAGCTACACATTTAAAAGAAAAATTGTCAGAGACAGGATGCTTCAGCCTAAACAGACATGCCTTTTGTTAGAAAATAGCAAAGTGCCTTTGGCAATTCAGTGAATTCCTTAAGTCGGGAATGCACTGCAGATTAGACATTGGTTCTTGTTCCATCAGCAGACTCAAGTTATGTTGAACTGAGAGACCTGATACATTTCATATTTGGCTAGTTATTTAATATGACCATTCAGTGAATGGGGTCCCTGACCTGGATGCGAAACATAATTGATTAATATTAATTCTAAGAAAATAAACGATGTAATTAAAGTACAAAAATGTATTTTTAAAGAAAACAACTTTTAATTTTGTAACTATTTACTAACAGTTGAAATGGACTCAAGTGTTATCAGTGACCTTTAGCAAGACAAGAAAGATTTCTGAGAGTAGTGAACTACGAAAGGACCATTGTGGAATTTGATGACTGAACCTCAGAGTTCACCTTATGCAGCTTAATCAGCACATGGACCCTTATAGTTATCTCTCATAATTTATCGCATAGGGCCACAAATGTTAGTAAATTTAAGGGAGTGGGTAGCAAACTTCAGGCAAAAGCCAGGCCTGGCATGATACGACTCCTTATGCCATTGAAATCTTACCTAAGGAACTAGCCCTAATATTATCAAGCTCATCATGTAGCTACCATGTACATTTACCAGTCTTAGTGCCAAGCTTCGTGATGAAGGTATCACTGCAGCAACGCTCATTGATTAGAAGAACAAACTGAATAGCAATTTCCTGAATTACACATGGGCCGATTCTGGAATTTCAGATTGATTTGTTCTTTGGTGATACCCCTAACATTATTTGCACCACAAAATCCAGGACAATTTATTTAGGCTAAAAATACTCATTATTATTAAATCCTTAATATACGTTTACAAATTAAACAAGAAATTAAATTAACTAGTGATGTCTCGCAGGGATCGGTGCTGGGACCCTTACTATTTGTGGCACACATTAACTATTGGATATAAATGTAGGACGTAAGGTTCGTTAGCCTGCAGATGACATGAAGAAGAAAAAACAAGCGGTAGTGTAATTGATATTGCGGATAGTCATAGCTGCAGCATGACCTTGATGAGTTGGTAAAATGCACAGAGCAATGACTGATGGAATTTAATCCTGATGAATGCCATGTGATGCACGTTGGGAGGACCAATAAATGGTGGGGTCTTACGGGGAATTGAGGGACAGTAGGGCAAGCCCAAGGATCCATGATGATCACAATGCATTAAGTAATGAAAAAGGCACAAAGTTCTGGAATAACTCAGCATGTCAGGCAGTATCTCTAGAGAACAAGGATAGGTAAAGTTTCGGGTCGGGACACTTCTAAAAATACATTTGGGGTACGTGCCTTCATTAACCATGGTACAGAATACAAGAACAGGAAGGTTATGACTCAACTTCTTAAAACATTGGTTAAGTTACAGCTGGAATACTGTTTTCAGCTCTAGTTGCCACATATAGAAAGGATGTGAACATTTAATGCTTAAGTCTCCTTACCTACTTATTCTTTTAGTGCCTAATTATCCAGTTTCATACCCCTTCTACATTTTTTTGTTTCTCATTAGTTTTGTTTCCAGAATTGTAAGCATAAGAGTTATCAAACATTTTCCTCTTAAGTTTAAGCATCTGTTGGTATTTGGAATAAATTATACTTCATTTCCAACATTTTGCAAGATTTTCCACTATCAATCCATCATATTTAATATATTCTTCAATAAATTTGAACAAGAGCACCTACCTCACCAAGTAAATTCAATTTGAATCTTTTTTTACAAGAATTATGTAAAATGAAACTTGCAGTACATAAGCACCTGCTGCACTAAAACAAAGAAATGCTTTTCACAAAGTGGCCACCAGATAGAGCCTATGCGCTACAGCTGTACACAATTCAAAATGTTACCTTTAAAATAAAGATAAAATGTAAATAAAACAAGAAATGACATTTAATCAACATAAAAGTATAGGCCAGTGTAAGAATTCCAATATCAGCAATAAAGTGATTCACACGGAACGCAACAAGAATTTTCAGCAGAGATTGTTCAGTTTTCTAGAAAATTAACACCAATGCAGAGAATGGAAACAATTGTTTTCAGAAAGAAGAAATTAAATCAGTTTAGAAGGAGACTGAATTCTTTCCTATCCTAAACCTGCTAACATCAAACATTTTTTTTGTAATATTAACTGACATAGTAAAGAACCAATTAAAGAAAACAACAATTACAGGAAATGTTTTAAGGTTCTGCTGGGGATGGAGGGGTACCATTTGTAATGTTCTATTCCTAAACTTCTTTCAATAATGACGCATTGATTTAATAGTTGTATACCTTGATAATGATGCAGGTAACACCGGCTTTGTTGAAGTTTGTGTTTCTTTACTATAATCTAAGTTTTGCAAAGGATTCTCCTGGTCGCGATCAGTTAAATCATTTACTGAATTTACAGCTAGATTTCTTTTGTTTTCCCATGAACTGGATAGTTCTTCTTGGCAGTTCCCCTTCTTCAAAGAAAGAATATTACATTCATTTTTGTTTATTGTGCACACATCCAATGGGCCCATACTTTGAGAAACACTGAGTGCTTCAATATTTGATAACTTCGTGGCTTCATTGCTCTGACTTTCATTTTCCAAAAAAGTTCTGTTAATATCCCCAGAGACATCCATAGATACTGGAAATTGACTAACAGTAGCATCAAAAGGAGACAGTGAGATCATTCCTTTCATCAAAGCTGAGTCACTATATGATTTAGAAAGTAAAGAGTCTATTGGCCTGACAGTACTAATGTGTGTGTTTTCAGCTTGAGCATTTCCTGATTCATTAAGTTTTGTCTGGGGGACATGATCAATACTTGAATCATCTTCTCCTTCATTTTCAGCCACCAGAGTTTCTCTGCTTTGAGACGGCGAAAGGTCAGATCCTGCAGGACTTGTATTTTCAGACAAAATATTTTTGTTTGATTCTGCCTGGGGCAGTGGACGAAGCAATAAAGCAACTTCAGCACTTTTTAACAACAATCCAACACAAATTTTGGTTTCCGCTGCTGCCTTTCCAGTTATCTTCTCTATATTCTTCTGAAATTTTTCCTGAAGCCTTTTCATTGACTGCTGAAGATGGAGCAAGAAACAGTACTGATGATGATTAATCTGCATGCTCACATGCTTTTGAACATGTATAAGAACATGCGTATCTGCATCTGATGACTGCAAGGATTTCAGAGGTTTAGTAAGAGCATCTAAAGAATTTGATTTACCCAGTCCATTAGTGAACGGCTCAGATTCTGTACTATAATAATCTCTCAAAAGCTTTTTGTGATGCAAACGAACGCTAAAATCACTGGATTCACTTTTGCGAATTTGAGGGGCAGACTGCCTGGAAGATGGAACAGATAATTGCGATTTTGCAAATCTAATGGGTTGAGAAACCCAGATTGAAAGTGGGAAAGAATCCACAAATCCCACAGGTCTTCCTTTTCCACTCTTCATTCCTTCATAGTCAACCCAAAATTGTGAAAAGTGCACAGCCCACACATCTGTAGCAGCAAATGTTTTCAATGCATTTGTACTCAACTTTGGAGTAACTAAGCCCTTATAAATATCGTGCAGTTTGGTATCCTGTTCATGGGCATGTCTTTGAAATACTGGATGCAATATATTGAAATTTTCTGTTGTTTTGGGAAAGGTTGTGAATGTTTTGCTAAAAAGGTTTTCATCTTTGAACTGCTGCAGTATGGCTTCCAGGTCTGCCCGTGTACAGTGTGGTGAGAGTCTCGTATTAGTAGCAATAATTTCAGCAGTCTGAATAGAAATCGATTGTGGATGGTCTTGATGCCCATTCGGTCCCATATCAGTTGGAACAATAAACTGACAAAGAGCAAAGATATAATCAGTTCAAACAACAAGGAGAAACAGTTAAGAAATATTTTTTTCAATATGTTACAGTCAGAAATACTATTTTTGACCATTAATTAAAACTATAATCATTTTATATGGTCAATGTGACAGGATGAGTAAATCTGATTTAGTTCATTTGCTCGGGCGCAGATAAAATGTTATCATATGGATAAAACTGCTTTGACTGCTTGTGCATGTGCACTTTAACCATCATATCTGAATGTTTTTTGGTAAGGGTAGCTGTAACAATGGCTTTAAGTAACCAAGTCATTTGCCTTAGACTAAAAATGTATTGTAATAAATATAATCTGCAACAACTAAAACCAAATTCATTTTTCTTAGATCATTTCTGAATAGAAAAACATCTTAGACTAACCTCATTAACACAAACCAATGATTGTAGTGGCTGTACTTAAGCCTCAAAGTAAATCAATGCCTCATTGTATATACCTTGAGCATCAATCCATCAACTCGTATGTCCATATGTTCATCCTCTTTCCCACTATCAAGCTTATAGATAGCTGTGAACTGTTCCAGACTCTGTCGCAGATCAAGTATAAATTGGTTCAACCACAGCATGCTCCTGGGATCTAGTGTCACCTGTAGTGCATTCATCTGTATGTAAAGATTAGGGCAAGGAACTGCAAATAGGAATAAATGCATGTTATTTAAATCTGTGCTGATGATATTAATATTCAATGCTAGACCCATCCTACTAGAGATGGTATACTCTTAACTTCCACCCAACCAATCATAGCACTTATTGCAATTATATCCGAAATGTAATCAGGATTTCTCATGGAATTATCCAGGACAACCATAAATTACAAAGTCTAGAGAAGAAAAAATCATATATAATGGGTTTTGCAATTTCAAAATCTATTAGATTCGTTCATTATGTTAGATTTAATAGAAAGATAATTTGCTAAGCTGCAAAATTCAGTATTAAATAACGTATTTTCACCATATTGCTTTGCCTTCATGATTTAATGTAATACACTACATTCTGAACATTTCTTAAAGCTATCCTTTAAACAGAACTTTAAAAGGTAGCATCGTTTCAGAATCTCATGCAAATTAAAAAAAAGAAGCAATTTCAACTAATCATGTGTAGGAAAGAACTGTCAGCAACAGCTGCCCCTTTACCTCCCCCCTTGACTCCACCCAGACTCCATCCAAGGACCCTGACAGTCTTTCCAGGTGAGGCAGAGGTTCACTTGCACCTCCTCCAACCTCATCTACTGTATCTGCTGTTCCAGGTGTCAACTCCTGTACATCTGCGAGACCAAGCGCAGGCTCCGTAATCGTTTTGCTGAACACCTCCGCTCGGTCTGCCTTAACCTACCTGATCTCCCAGTTGCTCAGTACTTTAACTTCCCCTCCCATTCCCAATCTGACTTTGTCTTGGGCCTCCTCCATTGTCAGAGTGAGGCCCAGCGCAAATTGAAGGAGCAGCACCTCATATTTCGCTTGGGTAGCTTACACCCCAGTGGTATGAAATTGACTTCTCTAACTTCAAATAGCCCTTGCTCTCTCTCTCTCTCTCTCCATCCCCTCCCGCTTCCCAGTTCTCCCACCAGTCTTACTGACTCCAACTACATTCTATCACTCCCCTAACATCAGGTTGAAGAGTCTCGACCCGAAATGTCACCCATTCCTTCTCTCCAGAGATGCTGCCTCTCTGCATACTCCAGCATTGTGTCTACCTTCAACTAATCATGTGCTTGAAAAGATTGCATGACACATGTTGTGGTATGTCACCTATATAATACACATGTTTAAGAAAGAACTGCAGATGCTGGAAAAATGGAAGGTAGACAAAAATGCTGGAGAAACTCAGCGGGTGAGGCAGCATCAATGGAGCGAAGGAATATGGAGATGCTGCCTCACCCGCTGAGTTTACCAGCATTTTTGTCTACCCATTCCTTCGTTCCATAGATGCTGCCTTACCCGCTGAGTTTATATAATATACGTAGTGATTGAGTGATCAAAATGTTACTAGAATATTTTTCCACTATACAACTTCCACTATCCAATTTGCACAAAATCTAATAGTTAAATGGAATAATTGTCGATAAAGGTAATCTAGTGATATAGGAGCAATGCAGTTAAGTGGTGCTGAAGTAAAGGTTCACTCTGATCTCAATGAACAGCAAATAAAGCACCCAGCACCGAATGGCCTACTCTGCATCTATTTCTTATGTTCTTTCTATAACTACTTTCAGCATATTGTTATATTTCACATTTTCCACAATTACAGTATTTAACTACTGTATTTTAAAATCTGTTCCATACCTATGTAAGTCTTATGGAATAAGCACTCATTCATTTACAGAGAATTAAATGAAAGATTACAATTCAAATGTTTCCTGTAATTCCACCCAACTGAGAATTTCAAATTATGTTTCATATCATTGATCAACAGATCCAGTTGGCTATTTAAATGATTGAGAATCTCATTGTTTTAAATAAAATATTTTTAATTTTTCACGAGTGAACTTATAATTATACAAATATTGATTTAGTCTCTGCTCAAATCTTGCAATATTCTATACTTAATACTTTGTGATCGTAATTAAGCAATAATGCAATCTGGTGAAAATCCATTAAAAAAGATTTGACTAAGCACTTGATTTATACTCCCAGATATGATTCATTGACCGTCATTCAGAATCATTAAATGATGAAACAACATGATTAACAATCAGCCCACCAAGAAGAAACCATTTTTCAGTAATAATAGTGCAACCTGTACAGAAAAGGAGATCTAGGGCAGATGTTTGTTGAAGGTTCTTTTCCAACCTGTCCAACACATTCCATAAGGCTATAATGCAAGGTCACAAAAACTGGTTTTAACAGGAACAATCACTATACACTTGAGAATACTTTAAAATTAAAATTAAAAGCATTTTAGTGAACATATAGTATCAACATATGGTACATAAGCGCCAGACAGTTAACATTATTTGTTCATCAAGTTGCTGCAACATATACTCACATATACTTTCTGCTTAAATACATGGCACAGAGTACCAATGCACAGAAATCTAGCAAATGTAAATTAATTATGAAAAGTTATTTTCATTCTACCGACAGAAACTTTTGACATCTTGGTCATACGTGGTGCACATTAATTCCATTTTCATTTACCCTGATGCAAATAGTTTCTAATGAAGGTTACAAACATTCCTGTCTCTGTGGTGTAATAAAATCAAAATATAATAATAATGATGCAATCCTGACATTTTATCACTCAGTTAGGGCTTTCTTGCTATCTATATTTATATTACGGATAATTGTTTGCATATCATACATATTGCTAACAAATAACACTAATATTTGAACCAAAGAACCATAGCTTGGCATCTCAACCAACAATCCACCAAGGTTTAATCACAAAAGGCATGTGGTCAGCAAAACAATAACTTTCACCAGCTGACCAAATGATCTCCTGCTCACTAACTATTTTAGCTCCCCTTCCTGATCTCATACTGACCTTTCAGTCCTTGGCCTCCTCCAGTGCCAGAAGGTCATGTGAAATGGAGGAATAGCATCTCATATGAATGGTAAATGTATCAATTTCAAACAATAACCCCCCCCCCCCCCTCTCTGGTCTGCACACATTTCTCCCACCATGCTAGACACCCTGCTACTTTCCCCTTCTCTGTACACTCATCCAACATCCCAGAGTCCCATAGTTCCCTTTTCTCTTTTCCTTCCCTACATCCCATCCACCCATATCCCTTCCTCTAGCTTTAAATGTCACTACTCCTCTTCCCTTGTTGTCTATTTTGTATCCTGTTCACCTCTAGCCTTCGTCACTTACTCCATCCGTCTGCCAATTAAACCATGCCCTCACCTATTTCTACCTATCACCTGCCAGGTTTGTCCAGCTTTCTCCCCTATACAACAAGCTGTCTGGAGAAGGATCCCAACCCAAATTGTTGCCTGTCCTTTTCCGCCACAGATGCTGACTGACTTGGACCTTGTTACTCTCGGACTTTGTGCTTTGCTCAAGATTCCAGCATCTGCAGTTTCTCGTGTCTCCACTCTATCCTACCTTTTGAAAAAATAAATTCACACCAACACCAACCTCCCAATGGGTGTCTGCTGTAAAATGGGTAACAGGGATGTAACAGCAATTTTCTTAAAGCTCAGTCCAAGGGACCACCTTGAAGTTGCTCGTCAAAGGATGGGAAAGAGATTTATTAATGTTTATTTAAGAGTCTTCTATGCAGTATTTTTCATCCAAAGGAAAATAGGAAAATTAGAGGAATCTTACTGATGACACCAGCTCTTAACAAGGTTTTAGTTTGTTACCTGAAATGTAGTGAATGTTGCCAAACTCAAGAACCAGTTGAAATGAGACAGGTCAGATTATCTTTTTGTGAATAGTACACAGATAGCTATGTTTTAATAAGATATTGCAGAATATGTTTGAGCTTTGAGGAAAGCCACAGATGTATGCAATAAAATTAGAAATGTTGTTGTCTTACTGCATCATTCCCAAGGAACTTTGAGGGTAAGTGAATTACATTATTTCATCCAACAATAAAAGACGCAAAATCAACCCAATAGTTCATAAGGACATCAGTGCTTATCTTTCTCTCACGTCAGACAAGGGTTTCAACCAGAAGTTTCCATATTTAAAATAAAAATGATAAAAATAATGTTCATTCTGCACATAACATCATAAAATTTATTCTTACTAGGAAAGTCTTTTCCATCTGGGAAATAGTATTCAGTGAATTCAATGTGAATAGCTGCCATTTCGGATGGAAGATATAATGACTTCTTATTGCAACAGATCATAGCTTTGGGAGAATCTCTTCGCTGATCTGCTGTAGAAACCTGCAGGGGACCAAGTTAAGAATTTTACCAAGTTAGCAAGATAGTGATTTCACCATTAGCGACAGCTTTGGAGCTCAAGGAGCGTTCAAAGTCCATTGTGGAAAATTAAGCAACAAAATGAGATAGACTTAATTAGTGGAGTAACACCACAAAAGGTTTGACTTCCCCACCCCTCCAAAAAATGAAGTCACTGACATCCATTGGAGAAGACAGTCACTACTCCTATCCAATTGGAAGTCTAGTTATATGCTGCACAATTCACTCTTAAATGTAGGTTTATGTTGGGCTATAAATAGTACTTCACCAATGTCACCCATGTTTTAAGCATAATTGACACTTTTTTAAACATCCTTATTTTTTTCGGTTGATCATTCCAAAAGCAAGTTAGCCCATTCTGCAAATGGCTAATAGTGTTAATTATAAATACAAGTTTAAAAGACAATGACAGAAGCTGCAGTCTCCAATCAGAAAAGTTCTTCAGGCATGTGGAACCTTTCCCCGGACAGATTTTTATCAGCATTTCACAGATTTTCTTTTAGAAACAGATATATTTAATCATTTTTGGATATTCTGTAACCAATGCAATGATAAAATTGTCAGCATTAAACCAGCAGGAAATTGTCAGTCAGAGAATCTGATTTTGTTTTTAAATGACGTTTTCAGATTTGTTTGCTTTATGCAAATAAATAAATTTCTAATCTTATCAGATGTAATTTCTTAAAATATTTAATTGCAATGTTTCAATGTCCAATATATATATATATATATGACATATACATATTCTGTATCATAACTATGTTAGAACTCCTAATGTCTTTAGTTATGAATAGGTCTGGACCTTGGGAGAATGTATTAAATTGGGGGATGGCAAATTACAGCATTATTAGGCAGGAGCCAGGGAGAATAAATTAGGAGCAAATGTTATTGGGCAAGACCATATTTGATATGTGGGAGTCGATTAAAGATTAGCTGGTCAGAGATCAGGACCGGCATGTTTCAGTGAGGAGGATGGTAAAGTAAGGGAACAATGAATGATGAGTTAAATCTGGTTAAAAAGGGAAAATCAGAAAATATATGCAATGTTCAGGAAGATTAAATTAGACTGGGCCTAAGAAATATAAAGAAAGCAGGAAAGAGGTTAAATGTATTTCAGTTTATTTATTTGTTAATTATTGTCATATGTACTCACTTACAATGAAAAACTTTGTTTTGTTTGCCTCCAGGCAAATCCTACCATATCCGAGTGAAATAGGTAGTGCAAAAGAAAAAGGAAATAGGTGCGCAGAATACAGTGTTGCAGCTACAGAGAAAGAGCAGATTTGAAAAAAAAACTGCAGGGGCTGCAACGGGGTAGATTGGGAGACCATGAAAACATCCTTAGCCAATGAGAGGTATGTTCAATAGTCTGACAACAACGGGGAAGGAGAATTTATATAATTGATGGCAGACCATTAACAGCATCAATGTATAGATAGATCTAGGGGTCCAACCATAGCTCCATGAAAGTAGCAAGACAAGTAGATAGAGCAGGACAGAAGGATTAAGGTATGTTTGCCTTCATTGGTCAGTGCATTGAATACAGGAGGCAGGAAGTTGTGTCGCAGCTTTATGAAACTTTGGTTAGGCCTCATTTGGAATATTATGTGCAATTCTGGTTGCCCCATTACAGGAAGGATATGGAGGCTTTGGAGAGGGAGCATAAGAGGTTTACAAAGATGCTGTCTGGATTAGAGTGTATTAGCTATGAAGGAAAGGTTGAAACTTGACATTATTTTATCTGATGTGTCGACCAAGTTTATGAAATTATGAGAGCAATAGATAGGACAAACAGTCGGGAACGTTTTCCCCCCAGAATGGCAATGTCAAATACTGGAAGGCATAGCTTTAAGGCAAGAGGAGGTAAGTTTTTGTTTTGACAGAGGTTGGCAGATGCCTGGAACATGCTGTCAGGGGTGGTGGCAGAAGCAGATATGATGGTGGCAGGAGCAGATACGATAGTGGCATTTAAAAGGCTTTAGGATAGGCACATGAATGTGCAGGGAAAGGAGGGATATAGATCATGTGGAGTCCGATGAGATTAGTTTAATTTGGTATCACATCAGCCATTGTTCAATGCTCTATCATCACACCCAAATATGACAAATTGGAATGATTCTGGAATAAATCCTGGTAGAAGTTACATTTGTTACACAAACTGAACAGTTTCATTTTATCAAAACACTCAATTTTTATTGCCAAGCCCAATGTCAATCTGTATACATAATTTGTAGCATTTACATGATAAGCTTCTCATTCTGGCCTTGAAAAATTTCTTGTTACATTTTGAAAATCTAAAAGTAACTTTATTTCTTTATTCTCATTCACCAACTTAATTACCATCACAGGGAATCCTGGTCCATTTGTGATATAACCTATGACTCAAAACATTATCACTCTTCTTGATGACAAATCGATACTTATGGGCCTGTCCCACTTGGGCGACTTTTTGGGCGAGTGCAGGAGACTCTGCGCTCGCCACACGGTCGCCACATGTTCGCTGGTGGTCTCTGGTGAGTCTCCTTCATGGTCGCGAGGAGTTCCCGCATTCTGGGAACTGGCCGCAGCCTCAGTATGGTCGCCGCAATTTCTCAACATGTTGAAAAAATTTTATGCGACCAAAAATTGGTCGCCATGGAGATAATCGATAATCCTGTAGTCGAAGATGCAGTTGTAGTGGAGTCGCCATGTAGTTGTAGGTAGTCGAGGTAGTCGTAGGTAGTTTTAGTTAATCGCCTTTGCTGACATTTTCATTGGCTCATTGGGGAAAACAAAATGTAAGCAGTAGTTTTCAGAACCAAGGAAAACCAACCGGTAATGTTAAGTGTCCGCCGAACTTCACAGCTGTGTATCTCTGGCTTATTAAAAGTTGTCTCCACTCCTTCTCCCCCCCCCCCCCCCCCACTCTTTTAAAGGACTTACCGTACACTGTGCCAGCTGTCTTAATTACAGTGCCAACCTTCCTGATCATCGCAGTGTGTGTCTGTATCACCTTGGCTCTGCACCGTGTGCATTTCAGACAGCGCTCCCCCTGCTTGCCCTGGCCCCCGCGCGTGTGCGTGTGTGCGTGTGCGTGTTCCACTCTGACAGTCGCCGTTCCAGTTCACGGTTTTTCAGGTGACTGCCGGCAACTTGACAGTCACCGGCAATCCGCTGAAAAATCGCTTAAGTGGGACAGGCCCGTTAGAGTAATGTCTTAATATTAATGTAACAAGTTTAATAGCACATCTTAAGGTTCACATGTTTTGATGAATTAAAATATACATCATGGATTTTTTTTAGGAAGGAGTAATACTTAATACTTTGTACCTAAATTTAATATTTCAAAAATGAAAATAGCATCACTTTAGAACTTAATATAAAGCCTGCGACGTTATGCAGATCAAATTAATTCCAGCTCCAAAATATCCATTTCTCACCTGATAAATATTTAGATCCTCCACTCTAATAACAAAGCAACTAGATAATAGCTTTGTTCTTGGCTGCTGACTTGTTGAAGATGAAATATTAGCAGAACTTGTTCCTTTTGACATCTGCTCCTTCCCTGTAGTTACAGGTTTATGTCTGAGTGTGGTCTCTACATAGATTAGAAACAAGCACATAAGATATTTACCAAAAATTCAGTTTGTAAAATAACAGCTCCTGTTCAATTAATTCATTTTTGTTTCAAAACCTTTCTAAACAGAGTCAGTAAAAATCATTCATACTCATGGACTTTAAACAAACAGTTGGCAATTCTAATGGTGAGATAAGCTGCCCAGGTGATCAATCTTCACTCAGAAAGTTGTTAGTTCCATGGATGTATTGTTCATAGTTATTTTTCTGAAACTGTGCAACCCAAGGAAAGTGAAGGACCTAAACCAAATGAGTTTTGATGGCAACTGATCATTGCAATTCCCTAATATGCAAAATAAATAATCCAGGGAAACTGATAAATGTAATAAGTGGATATTTCAGCTTTATTTGAAATTAATACAGATAGCCTAATGCGTTACAATTCTTTTTGGACAATTTTCTTTACCAAAGCTGGTGCTCATATTTGGAAAAAAAACACAATCTAGGATATGGCTGTATCATTATAAGAATAACTAATGACACATTTGAGATGAGCCTTTAATTAACCGTGGGGTAGGCACTGACACAACTGTTACTGCTCCTGCTCCTGCTCCATTGTTTCAGAGGCCTGGGTTTGATTCTGACCTTGGATGCTCTGTATATGGTGTTTGTACAATCTCCCTGGGATTGTTTGGACCCCCCCAGCTGCTTCAGTTTTCTCCCACACTCCAAACATGTGCTAGTTGGTAGATTTAACTACCAAATTGCGTTGAGGTGTCTGGAGAATCAGAAAGATGTGATGTATATGTAAGAGGAGAAAATGCGATTAGTCGACATGGACAATGGCTTTATAGTCGACATGGACAAGGTGGGCTAAAGGGCCCATTTCCATGATGAATGGCTCACAACTCATTGTTTAGAACTATCGTTTCAGTGAAAAGATTAGTTAGCACCCCTACAGAACACAGATGCATTCCCCAGAGATAATTGTAATGCCCCTGTCCCACTTAGGAAACCTGAACGGAAACCTCTGGTGGCCTTGCACCCAAGGTTCTAAACCCAAGGTTCCCATGAGTCGCCTGAGGTTTTGGTCACTCGCTTGGAAAGCCTCGACCAAAGCGTGAGCTGCATCTACTGACCAAAGATCCTACAGGATCTTTGCTACCGACCGCACACACACACACACACATCGTGAAGGTGGGGGCCAGGGACAGCGGAGGAGCGCTGTCTGCGCGATGAAGAGGAAGGTAAACGGCTGCCAGAGCACGGTAAGTCCTTTAGAGAGCGCGGGAGGGGGGGAGAGAAGGGGAAAGAAGGACAGAGAAGGGGAGAGAATAGGGGAGAGAGATGGGGGGGGGAGAAGGGGGGAGAAGGGGGGGGGTTGGGGAGGAGAGGGAGTGGAGACAGTTTAAAGAAGTTTAAGAAAGTTAGCGGGCATTTTACCTTCCGGCGGATCTTCTAGGTCCTGAAAACCAAAGATCCTATAGGATCTTTGCTGAAAACTCCAATGAGCCAATCAAAATGGCCGGTCAGCGAAGGAGATTGCCTTCGACTGCCTGTAAGTAAATAGCGACCCCACTCCACTGGCTTCGACCAAACGTCAACCTATTTTTAGTCGAGGCCGGTTTTGATTTTGTTGAAATAATGGCAGGAACATAGAAGAAGCCTCTACCACGCGGAAACCACTTTCGACCATTAGGGAGAGTGACCAAAACCTCCGGGAACCTCACGGAAACCTTGGGTGGGGCGCAAGGTCACCAGAAGTTTCCGTTCATGTTTCCTAAGTGGGACAGGGGCATAACTCTGGTTCAGTCAAGAGTTTTCAACGAGCCCTTTCTCTGGCAATACACAGACAATTCAATTCCTATTGTTAACCAAAAAAAGCATATACAAAATACTGACCTATTAACACGTGTGGAGGTGAACCATTATGTGAAGGTGACGGAGGTTTACTTTTGTTATAGTCCATCACCGCTTGTTTCAGCATATCAACATTCGACTTGAATTCTTTTAGTAACTCTTTTGTCCAACTTGATCTTGTTTTTGTAGCCTCATTATAGTACATCCAGTGCTGACAGCTGTCTCCTGAAAATATTTAAGAAAAAAAAATCATTCAGTCATGTTGGCAATCATCACTACCACTTCTGTTGTTCTCCAACCCGCCCAACAAATGCAAATTTTAGGAGAGGAGGCACAAACGAGAGGAAGGGGAATATTATTATTACTGCAAGGTTATTCTATCACCCAACAGAATATTTAAGCACCGTTGCCATCCATTTCAAAAGCTTTACCAGTCAATCATTTGGTCACAGTTTCACACTGTGCCAAGTTATTTGCAAACTCAGCATGCTATTTGAGTCTTAAATGAATTTCCAACTGAGTTTGAAAGTACAAAGACAGTCTACTTCCATGTAATTATTCATATATATGCCTATCATCTGCCAAAACCTGCATGCATGCTTTACATCTCAAGACTTAAAAATAACAATGTTCCCCACAATCCGCTCTCCAGAAGTTCTCCTTCTCATAATACGTTCAATGTCCAAGCAGGGATTATAAGGGCATTCACTTCACCTGTGCCAATATGTTTACAAACATGGCTGGACTGACCACCACCTAATTCTTCTGCTACTTCCACCAGGCTGACCTCAATAAAGGTGGCAACAGATTTTTTTGCAGACACATTTTTATGTTGAAGGTCTCAAGGACCCTCCATCAAACTCGTAGTCGAGGCTTCCTCCATCAAAAGCTTGTTCCAGACATAGCCTCAAACAATCTGACTCACAAACAACAGGAACCAGAAGTGTACTTAGTGACCAGAAGAACTTAAAAACCCACCATAATTAGAGCATGTTAAGAGATTCCTAGTCTCTCTGAAACACTTGTGATGAGAATTACCAGAATATACAGGAGTTAATTAATCACAGAAAGATACAAAATACTTGACTAACTCAGCAGGTCAGGCAGCATCCTGGGAGAATGCATCCGAGGTGTTGTGGAGGGATCGGTTTCTGCGAAAGGCAGAAAGGGTGGAGATGGGAAGATGTGATTAATGGTGGGATCACGATGGAGGTGTTGGAAATGTCAGATGATGATGTGTTGGATATGGAGGTTGTCGGGGGTGAAGTGCGAGGACCAGGGGAACTCCATCCTTGTAGCCTCTTGGGGGGGGGGGGGGGGGGGGGAGGGAGCGAGATTAGAACTCCAGGATGCAGAAGAGATACAGGTGAGGGATCCATCAATGACATTGGGAGGAAAATGAGGATAAAAAAATGAGGATATCATGGATGTCAAATGGAAAGCCTCATTTTTAGATCAGATGCTGAGTTCCTGACCCACTGAGTTATTCCAGCAATTTGTGCCTATCTTGGGTATAAGCCAGCATCTGCAGTTCCTTGTTTTTACACGTTAAGTAACCACAAACACAAGCTATTCCCGTCTGTCTCAAGAGAAAATAGACACCTGTGGGAGGTATCGAGGAGGCAAAGCCTAACAAAAATGATAACTTACGAGACACAAGAGATAACAGATGCTGGAATCTGAAAAAAACAAACTGCTGAAGAAATTCATTGGGGACCCATTGAATAATCATGATGTGTGGATTTCTCAGCATTGTCAAGATGATCAAGGACTCAGCATGTTGCGAGCCAGAAACAGAGGAGAGCCAAAGTGGCCTACAACCTGCTGGAAGGAACACTTCGAAAAACTCTTCAAACCAGATTGTATCCGATCACGTGTCCTTAACCCCACGCTGATTTGACAGGAGGTTGCAAACACCATATCAACAGAGTAGGAGCAAATCCTCCAAAGCCTCTAAACCTCTGGGCAGGAACTGCTGGCAAAATTGTTATTTCTCTTGTATGGGAAAAGCAGTACATGCTAGAGGTTATCTGGGATGATTTCAAGGAGACAAACAAGATTATAGAAAGTACAGGTCATCAGCACTGCAGATCCTCCTATCCATGTGTAGGGCACTCTTAACCCAACATATGGACAGCCTCCTTGTATGCCTGGCACGCCCATATGTTGGGTTACGAGCACCCGATATATGGAGACCCGTGCATTTGGGAGACCAGTGGGGTGGACGGAAATGGACCCCAATTTTGGCCTAGCCTGTGATGGCATTCAGGCCCTGCCAGACGGCTAGCACTTGCTCAATTGAGTTTAGCCTCCAGCTCATTTTGAAAGGAGTCTTTAAGAATCATTTCCAATCGCAGCCAAAAATTGACCACGTAACCCACTTCCCAGGTGTCAGCAGTTATGGGGAAAAGGCAGGAGAATGGGGTTGAGAGGGAAAGATAGATCAGCCATGATTGAATGGCAAAGTAGACTTGATGGGCCGAATAGCCTAATTCTGCTCCTATAACATAAACTTCCCAACTCTTGGTTTGCAAAGCCAGTGGTTATGGTTCTTCAAGAGCACATCTGTATGCTTTTTAAAGAAGTAGAAGTGCAATGGTGTCAAGATTTCAGGAAGGGATGTCAAATTCATACCATAGATGTTAAGCCTTATTTTAAACCCATACCTGCTCTGTGATAGGGATAGTAATCCACTGTAATCTGTGTAAAGGAGAGTTGCATGGCTCCACCTGTGCTCTCTCTTGGAAAACCTGCCAAAGGAGGAAAAAGCTTACAAGAATCGTTTCCATAAATTTAAGCCAAAAAACTATTCAAATTTATTTTTCCTTGCATAAGAAACAAATAATTTACTCAAATAATTCGTGGCAAATACAATTTAACATTGGCAAATAGAGGGTGGATTTTGCTTTTATGTATGCAAATATTTTAAAATAACAACCCCCCAACCCCAGTCCCATGTTCCATTGCTACTCAAGACTCACTGGGCCCTGGTTGCCATGCTCCCCAAAATGAACTGAGTTCACTGCAGAATTTATTATACCAATGCAACATCCTGAGAAAATTAAAAGTGTATTGAGGAATTAATATGAATAACTACTAATAGTCCACCAGTCTGACTCCACCAATGTCCCAACCAAGCCAGATTATGTTATATTTTAAGGACAAAGGCCAAAAGGAATACAAATTTAGCACACTCAAGTCAATGTGATATTTCAAAACGAATGCATTACAAATTAAAACTATAGTATACAGTTTACAAAAAAAATCCAGTTTTCAGCCTATTCATTTCAAATCTTTAACTCTTAAAGACAGTAAGGCAGCGTACCTCTTTCCTTCACATGAATGTCATCACAAACGTGCAAATCCAAATGAGAAATTATTAAATGATAAGATGTTTCCTTTACATCAAAAGCATGAAAAAGTTTGGCAAGAGCATCATTCTGATCAGCTGCTGCTATAGTTTGCGGAGTTCTAACCTGTTGGGAAACGGGAACTGGAGTTGCACTCTGCAAGAGAAATGTACAAATGTTACCCCAATTCCATTATTATAACATGGAAGTAAATTAACTATTTATATTTAATGGCTTTCATAAAAAGGCCAAAAACCTGAAATGCATACCATTGTTCTCTACATTATTGACCACATCCAGCATTTCCTGTTTTAGTTTAACCATTGAGTACTTTACCATCAGACAAGGTTGTAAAATAAGTCTATAACTTGAACTATTTTTTTCAATATTCACTGTTACAATAGTGTTCACATTTCCAAATTATTTTCAGAACCTGCAATCAACCTTTGCTTCCGAATCATTGTCTTACCCAACCACTTCCATTGTCTAAAACAGCTCTTTGTCAATCAACACTTCCTCAGATCCAAAGCTAAACTTTCAACCTCAAATTTTAACCCATAATTTACAGAGCCTGTATCTACTTCTGAGGTATTAGACATGACCATTCCCCCTCAGCACTTACATCCTACAGGTCACCCTCCCAGGTTATTGCAGGGTTCCGTTGCACAGAACTGTTTGAAACCCGAGCAGTTTACAAGTTGGAAATTTGGTTGCGAACAGAGATCCCACATGCCAAAAGATGTCTGCAGCCCCACAGCTGCTGACAAATCTGAACCGCCAGTCTCCCAAACTGCCATTCGCATGCACAGGCCATAGGCAAGGCCGGTGTTCGTAAACTGGGGAGATCCTGGATTCCAATAGCATTGTGCAATTCCCAACATCGGAAAATCTCACCTCTGAGTAAGGCTGATAATCGAAGAGCAAAGCTGAAATGTTTTCTATGGTCTGAGACTGAATCTCTACTCAGAAATTTAGTCACCAAATTTGAACCACGCAAAATTTAATCCAATCGCACGTTTTGAGAAAAATGATTTTTATTTGCAAATTTATTTGCAGAAATGCATATTCTCCATCGCTCCATTCCAAAATTCATATTGTATCAGAACAAACTAAATGGCTTTCCATGCCAACTCTCATAACACTGGGAAACGTTCAGAGTTGATTTTTCCCTGTTACGTGGACCGAATACAGCTTGCTGATTTACTTAATTCGATAGAACTTCAAGACTCCTAAGCATATACCAAACTCCAGACCTTCTCTCAGCTTCTTAACAACATCCAGACATCTGCAATCAATTACACAAGAAAATCTGAAAAACATTTAACTTTCACAAATCCTCATGTTACATTTCATTGCTATATTTGTGAATGCATTAATCACAATCATATCAATTTATGCGCAATCATTATTACATGCATTTACTACAATATAACGCTTGAAATGGAATAATTTGTAAACAACCACCTGGGTTGGTGCAGAAGCCATGCTCTTCCTTTGCTGCGCAGATTTTTCTATGACTTCACTCAGAGATTTTGAATACTGTGCCATTGCTTTCAACTGGGAGTCGGTCAAAACCCACAACAAGTCATCCAATAGAAGCACCAGCTTTGATGCCACCACATTGCAGTCTTTTAACTGTTGAAATAAGAAGGAAAAAAATCCCAAATCCTGTTAGATACCAAAAACACAGCTGAAGGTAAAATGGGAGTTCCACTGAACGGACTAAACAAAATATTTCCCAAGCATTAAAAATACCTCCACACAATCAATTAGGGTGCCTTAAATCTGTCTAGAGATACAGTAAAACCTTGGTAAGCCAATGTACTCAGGTGGTGGCAACCTGACAGATTTTCTAGAATATAGAATATTATTACATACATTTTACAGTAATTGACTAAAAATGACTATTTTCATAATTAAATCTATTCAATACGAAAATAAATTGGTAGTATAGTAAAGTAGATGCGCTTGAGGCTCAGATAGAGGTTGGTAGATATGACATTGTGGGGATTACCGAGACGTGGCTGCAGGAGGATCGGGTCTGGGAACTTAATATTCAGGGTTATACATCCTATAGAAAGGACAGGCAGGTGGGCGGAGGAGAGGGGGTAGCTCTTCTGGTGAGGAATGGAATTCAGTCCCTTGCGAGGGAAGACATAGGGACTGACGAGGTAGAGTCACTGTGGATTGAGTTGAGGAATTGCAAAGGCAAGAAGACACTAATTGGTGTTATCTACACACCCCCAAATAATAGCCCGGATGTTGGGTGTAAGTTGCAGCAGGAGTTAAAACTGGCATGTAACAAAGGTAATGCCACTGTGGTGATGGGGGATTTCAATATGCAGGTAGACTGGGAAAATCAGGTTGGTTCACGACCCCAAGAAAGAGAGTTTGTAGAGTGCCTCCGAGATGGATTCTTAGAGCAGCTTGCAATGGAGCCGACCAGAGAAAAGGCAATTCTGGATTTGGTGTTGTCCAATGAACCAAATTTGATAAGAGGTAAAGGAACCGCTTGGAGGTAGTGATTATAATATGATCTTCAACCTGTCACTTGCCCAAGCAGTTGTCCCCACGTGCCTAAAAACCACCTCCATCGTGCCGGTGCCAAAACACTCCACTGCGGTGAGCCTTAATGACTTCCGCCCAGTTGCACTTACTCCCATCATCACCAAGTGCTTCGAGAGGCTGGTCCTGGCACACCTCAAACGCTGCCTACCTCCCACACTGGACCCCTATCAGTTTGCCTACCGCAAGAACAGGAGTACGGAGGATGCCATCTCAACGGCACTCCACTCCGCCCTCACCCACCTCGACAACACAAACACCTACGTGAGAATGCTGTTCATCGACTATAGCTCAGCATTCAACACCATTATCCCCTCAAAACTGATCACCAAACTCAGTGACCTGGGCATCAACCCCTCCCTCTGCAACTGGTTACTGGACTTCCTAACTAACAGACCCCAGTCTGTTAGGTTGGACAACCACACCTCTTCAACCCTCACCCTGAACACCGGCGTTCCACAGGGCTGTGTACTGAGCCCCCTCCTCTACTTCCTCTTCACCTACGACTGCACACCTGTACATGGTTCTAACACCATCATCAAGTATGCAGATGATACAACGGTGATTGGCCTTATCAGCGATAACGATGAGTCGGCCTATATGGAGGAGGTTCAGCTCCTAGCATCATGGTGCGCTGACAACAACCTGGCCCTTAGCTCCAAGAAGACCAAGGAGCTCATTGTGGACTACAGGAGGTCTAGGGGCTGCACGCACACCCCCATCCATATTAACGGGATGGAGGTGGAACGTGTTTCCAGCTTCAGGTTTCTTGGGGTCAACATCTCTGATGACCTCTCTTGGACCCACAATACATCAACACTGGTCAAGAAGGCTCACCAGCGTCTCTTCTTCCTGAGGAGACTAAAGAAGGTCCATCTGTCTCCTCAGATTCTGGTGAACTTCGACCGCTGCACCATTGAGAGCATCCTTACCAACTGTATCACAGTATGGTATGGCAACTGCTCTGTCTCCGACCGGAAAGCACTGCAGAGGGTGGTGAAAACCGCCCAACACATCACCGGTTCCTCACTCCCCTCTATTGAGTCTGTCCAAAGCAAGCGATGTCTGCGAAGGGTGCGCAGCATCGTCATGGACTGCTCTCACCCCAGCCACAGACTGTTTACCCTCCTCCCATCCGGGAGGCGCTACAGGTCCCTCCATTGCCGAACCAGCAGGTTCAGGAACAGCTTCTTCCCTGTGGCTGTTACACTACTGAACTCTGCACCTCGGTGATTGCCAGTCACAGCCCCCGGACACTCCTTCCCCCAGAAAAATTCCACTACTGATACTGCTGTACATATATATATATTTTACTGCTCATTATTCCTAAGTTCGCTCTTCTGGGTGAGATGCTAACTGCATTTCGTTGTCTCTGTACTGTACACTGCACAATGACAATTAAAGATTGAATTGAATTGAATTGAATTGAATGATTAGTTTTAATCTGCAATTTGAGAAGGAGAAGGTTAAATCGGAAGTGGCAGTGATGCAGCTGAACAAATGGGATTATGAAGGCATGAGAGAGGAGCTGGTCAAGGTAGACTGGAAAGGGATACTAGCAGGAATGACAGTGGAACAGCAATGGCAGGAATTTCTGGGCATAATCCGGAAGTCACAGGATCATTTCATTCCAAAAAGGAAGAAAGATTCTAAGGGGAGTAGGAGGCAACCGTGGCTCACAAGAGAAGTTAGGGATAGACTAAAACTAAAAGAAAAGATGTATAACACAGCAAAGAGTAGCCAGAAGCCAGAGGATTGGGAAACTTTCATAGGACAACAGAAGGAAACAAAACGGGCAATACGGGCTGAAAAGATGAAGTACGAAGGGAAGCTGGCCAGGAGTATAAAGAAGGACAGTAAAAGCTTCTTTAGATATGTTAAGGGAAAAAGAGTAGCAAAGTCAAATGTGGGTCCCTTGAAGGCAGACACGGGTGAAATTATTATGGGGAACAAGGAAATGGCAGAAGAGTTGAACAGGTACTTCGGATCTGTCTTCACTAAGGAAGACACAAACAATCTCCCAGAAGTACAGAGGATCTAAGGGGGTCAAGGAACTGAAATAAATTTTCATTAGGCGAGAAATAGTATTGGGCAGGCTAATGGGACTGAAGGATGATAAATCCCGGGGGCCTGATGGACTGCATCCCAGGGTCCTTAGGGAGGTGGCTCTAGAAATAGTGGAAGCATTGGTGATCATTTTCCAATGTTCAATAGATTCAGGATCAGTTCCTGTGGATTGGAGGATAGCTAATGTTATCTCACTTTTCAAGAAAGGAGCGAGAGAGAAAATGGGGAATTACAGACCAGTTAGGCTGACTTCGGTGGTGGGAAAAATGCTGGAGTCAATTATTAAAGAGGTAATAATGGGGCTTTTGGATAGCAGTAAAAGGATTAGTCCAAGGTGGCATGGATTTATGAAAGGAAAATCATGCTTGACTAATCTTCTGGAATTTTTTGAGGATGTGACAAGTAAAATGGATGAAGGGGAGCCAGTGGATGTAGTGTATCTACTTTCAGAAAGCCTTTGATAAGGTCCCGCACGGGAGACTGGTGGCTAAAATTTGAGCGCATGGTATGTTGGGTGTTGAGTAGGGTGTTGACGTGGATAGAAAATTGGTTGGGAGACAGGAAGCAAAGAGTAAGAGTGAACGGGTCCTTTTCAGAATGGCAGGCAGTGGCGAGTGGAGTGCCGCAAGGCTCGGTGTTGGGGCCGCAACTGTTTACCATATATATTAATGATTTGGAAGAGGGAATTAGGAACAACACTAGCAAATCTGCGGATGACGCAAAGCTGGGTGGCAGTGTGAACTGTGAAGAGGATGTTAGGAGGTTGCAGGGTGACCTGGACAGGTTGAGTGAGTGGGCAGATGCGTGGCAGATGCAGTATAATATAGATAAATGTGAGGTTATCCACTTTGGTGGCAAAAACAAGGGGGCAGATTATTATCTCAATGGGGTTAGGCAAGGGGGAGGTACAGCGAGACCTGGGTGTCCTTGTACACCGGTCACTGAAAGTTGCCGTGCAGGTACAGCAGGAGTGAAGAAAGCTAATGGAATGTTGGCCTTCATAACAAGAGGATTTCAGTATAGGAGTAGAGAGGTTCTTCTGCAGTTCTATAGAGCTCTGGTAAGACCACATCTGGAGTATTGCGTACAGTTTTGGTCTCCTAATTTGAGGAAGGACATCCTTGTGATTGAGGCAGTGCAGCGTAGGTTCACGAGATTGATCCCTGGTATGGCGGGACTGTCATATGAGGAAAGATTGAAAAGACTAGGCTTGTATTCACTGGAGTTTAGAAGGACGAGGGGATATCTTATAAAAAAAATATAAAATTATAAAAGGTCTGGACAAGTTAGACGCAGGAAAAATGTTCCCAATGTTGGGCGAGTCCAGAACCAGGGGCCACAGTCTTAGAATAAAGGGGAGGCCATTTAAGACTGAGGTGAGAAAAAACTTTTTCACCCAGAGAGTTGAGAATTTGTGGAATTCCCTGCCACAGAGGGCAGTGGTGAACAAATCACTGGATGGATTTAAGATAGAGTTAGATAGAGCTCTAGGGGCTAGTGGAATCAAGGGATATGGGGAGAAGGCAGGCACGGGTTATTGATTGGGGACGATCAGCCATGATCGCAATGAATGGCTCGAAGGGCCGAACGGCCTCCTCCTGCACCTATTTTCTATGTTTCTATGTATAACAGACACCCAAGGATTCTATTTTAAACACGTTAGAGCATTGTGGTCAACCACACAGCTTCATGCACACTTTTCCTGAAGATTATTTTGTTGTATGAAAGTGCGCAGAGTCATAGCACATCTCAAAAACAAACTTCAACTAAGGTCTCTATGCCTATCAACATAATTAGTAACTGCATTTCAACCACTCTTATCTAGTATGTTATTGTTGTAAATTTAAAATTGCATACATACAACAATGCAGGGATTCTTTTTCGTCAAAGAAATGATTTACTATTTCGTACCCTTCGCTTCAAGCTGACTTTCAGCTTGGACTGGTTTGTGATAAGCCGCACTGGTGCACTGAGGATATCATGTTCCTCATTCTGGATTGCATCTGCCTCTATTCGGATCATCTGCCAAGTAATCTCCTTGAATGTTAGAACCTGAGTGCAGAAGGAAAAACCATCAACCAACAAAAATAAAAAAAGATACCAATTAAATCCAGAGGTGAAACTGTACTTCTGTTTCAAAAATAAATTCTATTCTTACTGTTCTATGTAAATCACATTGCTTAATAAACACTGATGGAATGGAAAAGCCGATGCTATTTAATGAACATATTGTTCACAAGGAGTGGGAAAAAATGAGGCAACAGAGGCGAATCTCACAGGCAAGCTTGCAGTGCAACATCAACTCCATATTCCTGCACCATCCGCCTTTTCCTCCACTTTCTTGATGCTAAACAGCTTGGTGAGGAATTAGGATACAATGTCACTCAAATGCTGCCAAATGGCCTTTTTAAAAATTGGATTCTTTGCCCTTGAGAAGGTAGGACAAACAGTCTTCTGGAACCTGAGATATCCACCTGGTGAAGGCAGTGTCAAGATATTTTGTGGGTTTATCACGATTGAATGAAATGCTAGCCAATTTCAGAGTAGCCGGCAGTGAAATGTAGACCTGATCAACTAAAGATAATAGATTCACATTCCTAAAGTTAATCAGATTTTGTGTTAAATTAACAATCTACGAGTTTCATGGTTATCAGACGTCACAATCTTTTTATTCCAATTTTATGGAACTTAATGAAAATTCTCCAGCTGTCACAGTAGGATATTAACTTATATTATTGCCTATTCCAAAAATGTCATTGATGGACCAGTGGGCATATGTCTTGTATTTTCATTTTCACAGCATTCAACAAATACAGGGTCAATGTATCTTAAGAAACGTGCAGGTTTAGTTTACTGAAGATGCATATGGTTCCACAAACTTGGACCCTGTGCCAGAATTTTATGTCATTCAAGTGATCTTCAAGCACATAAAATTTGAACATGTAACTTAAACAAAATTAAAATACTTTTAAAATAAAATAACAAAAGTGCGAGACCAACTCCAAAATAAATGATATCTTTACCTCGCCACGTTGAGGATCTTGTATTCGGGTGAACCGCAGATCACTTTGTTGCCAACTTGTATTTACACTATATATTTGCAGCTGGGACAACTCAAAAGATGCATTGAAAGCTTTTGCCTTGATTTTAATAATGATGGAATTCACAGAAAGAGAGATTCCCTCGACAACTTTTTCAGCAAAGCCATACTCACTAGGGAAAAAAATAATTGTTAAGTTAGTAATTGAAATTGAAATAACATGTGCTTGCATGTAAAAGCAAGGAACTGCAGATGTTGGTTTGCAGAAAAAGACAGACAGTGCTGATGTAACATAATCAAGCATAATTCCTGGAGAACATGGATAGGTGACGTTTTGGGTTGGGACACTCCTCAGACTGACTGTGGGGGAAGAGAAAAGACTGGAAGAGTGGGGCAGGACAAAGCCTGGCAGGTAATAGGTGGTTTCAGGTGATGGGGGAGGGGTTGATAGGCAGATACTTGGACAAAGGCCAGAGTTGAAAAGACAGATGATGTGAGACAAGGGGATTGAACAGTTGTGAATAATGTAGAGGAAGGAATGTAGGTGGAAGGAGAGGGAAAGAGGAGAGGTATGTTCATACCATTAGGTTGTGAGATACCCATGTGGAAAATTAGGTGCTATTCCTCCAGTTTGCTTGTGGCCTCAACCTAACAATGGGGGAGGCCCAGGACAGTTTTGTCAGGATGGGAATGGGAAGTGGAGTTAAAATGATTAGCAACCTGGAGATCCAGTAAGCCTTGGCAGACCAGGCATAAGTTTTCAGTGAAACTATCGCTTAGTCATGCCGATGTACAGGAGGCCACATCGGGAACACTGGATGCATTAGATGAGGTTAGAGGAGAAGCATTTAACATACCAATTATAAGTAACCAACTTACTTGTTCACTTTTTTAAATGAGCAAAATACATATTATTGACTAATCAAAAAAGATACAACAAATATAAATTTGCATCATGTCCAATTTAAAAAAAAAATTCAAAATAAAGATATCACAGCATTTGACACATTTCTAGTACAACAATGTCCTGATTAATGTTTGTCTTTGTGTCTCACCTTTGCCCTGAAGCTGTTGCAATAGGAGAAGGGCCATTTGGAGGGCGAGGCTCCTCACAAGTTCTCATCTCCATTTCTACCTTATCCAGGGACTAGATGAACACAATGAAAAAAAACCTCAATATCCAGATTGAAGTGACTGAGAAAGCAGATCACTTCAACACCTTGGATATTTCTTGTTATATAGAAGTCAAAACAAAAAATTACAGTTCCACTGACTATGACATCAGTCCAGCAGCAGCATGCTTCATCAATGACCTTAGAGAAAAATACATCAGTGTGCTTTGTAAACACAACTTTACTACCATCAATATGTAACTAATATCCTCAAAGCTTAAGAACACCAATGTTTAAAGTATTTTCAACTGAATTTCTAAAAGGTCTAACAAATTTCAACAATTCAACTTTACCTATAAGCTGACATTTGCCGCATGCCCCTCACCCACCTGCAAGTTAGGCTTAATCCTACATATTAATATGTCTCTTATTTTACCAATATTGCTCTAAACACAAGAACACTATCAGACTCAAGCAAGTATAGGCACTGAAGCAACCTTGTAAGGCAGCTTTTCTGGCTACTGCAGAGAGCAAATCCTCTCTCCAACATATTGGTTAGGATTCAAGCTTCAAAAAGGATCAATCTCGTTAATGGTGTAAACTGGTTAACCGTTTTTTCCCTCCTAAAGAAATATAGCAAATTAATTGGGTTCCAGTATAACCCACAAGGTCACTTTTATTTCCAATTTTTAATATAAATTGACTGAAGTCACATTTAAGGCATTGGCACAGAGACAAGACATTTAATAGAATAGATATTTAGTTAAGTTTAGAGATAAAGCACGGAAACAGGACCTTCAGCCCACTGAGTCCAATGATCCCCGCACATTAACACTATCCTACACACACTAGGGACAATTTACATTTGTAACAAGCCAATTAACCTACAAACCTGTACGTCTTTGGAGTGTGGGAGGAAACCGGAGCATCCGGGGAAAACCCACGCAGGTCACGGGGAGAACGGACAAACTCCATACAGACAGCACCCGTAGTCAGGATTGAACCCAGGACATGGGGCTCTGGTGCTCTAGCAAACTCTACCACTGCGCCACCGTGCCGTCCATATTACAAGTTTAAATGAGTACTTAGAAATTCAAGGACAACAGCACAAGAGTGCAATAAAGAAGGCAATTTGAAGTTGGTTGAAAGTAATTTATTTATCAAAAAATAATCCCTAGAATAGGACTGCCAAAGAAATGTGACAGACAAAAGAATATAGGATTCATTGTAAAAACTACATTTATTTGAACAAAATCAATGGGACTGCGTATTCCATCATGTAAAGCCAACTTGTGTGAAATTACTCCAAGATATCAGCGTACAATTTATTGGTGGCGACCAACCACTGACTCTTGACATTGTGCTTCAACTTTGAAAATCCCTTTCTACACTTGCATCTTGGTTGCCTGATCTCAATGACGTGACCCTAGCCTGTGACAAAACCTTGCAAGTGTAAGTTGCCCATAGAACAACGGGAACAAATCTTGTGACTAGCCACCTGACAATCATTTGGAATGCTTCTTAATGTACCCTGACATTCATCAAGTATGAGAAATCAAACTGAAAAAAAGAATTAAATGAAACTCTTAAATACCCTCAGAGACACTTAACTTGCTCAAGTGAATGAAGAAGCAATTCCTGTGCCAGATCTAATCTGGCTGTGGATTCTGCAGGCAAATTTCTTAGCTTAAGCATTCGAGAACTATCACAAATTCATGAGTAAGATTGCCCAATATTGCAGGATCAACAGACTCTTGTGTCCCCATGTCATAAATTATACTCTATGACAGTCCAACATCAGAGGAGTCTTGAAAAGATGGTGAAAAGTGGACAACCATTGAATATGTAAATCATAAACATGGTAGCACATAAGCAGAAAGTATTCAGAGAATTGTAGACTTAAGTGTCCAATTATTACGTGCATGATAAATAACTCCAAAGACAACTGAAGTGGTGGGAAATCGTTCTGTACCAAGTTCATCTATTTCATATTATATAACCATATAACCATAACAGCACGGAAACAGGCCATCTCGGCCCTTCAAGTCCGTGCCGAACATTTTTTTTTAATTAAAAAAATTAAAAAAAATACTTCCCCCTAGTCCCATCTACCTGCACTCAGACCATAACCCTCCATTCCTTTCCCATCCATATACCCATCCAATCTATTTTTAAAGGATAACATCGAACCTGCCTCCACCACTTCCACTGGAAGCTCATTCCACACAGCTACCACTCTCTGAGTAAAGAAGTTCCCCCTAATGTTCCCCCGAAACTTCTGTCCCTTAATTCTCAAGTCATGTCCCCTTGTTTGAATCTTCCCTACTCTCAATGGGAAAAGCTTATCCACGTCCACTCTGTCTAACCCGCTCATAATTTTAAAGACCTCTATCAAGTCCCCTCTTAACCTTCTGCGCTCCAAAGAATAAAGACCTAACTTGTTCAACCTTTCTCTGTAACTTAGTTGCTGAAACCCAGGCAACATTCTAGTAAATCTCCTCTGTACTCTCTCAATTTTGTTGACATCCTTCCTATAATTAGGCGACCAAAATTGTACTCCATACTCCAGAATTGGCCTCACCAATGCCTTGTACAATTTTAACATTACATCCCAACTTCTATATTCAATGCTCTGATTTATAAAGGCCAGCACACCAAAAGCTTTCTTTACCACCCTATCTACATGAGATTCCACCTTCAGGGAACTATGCACAGTTATTCCTAGATCCCTCTGTTCAACTGCATTCCTCAATTCACTACCATTTACCATGTACGTCCTATTTTGATTTGTCCTACCGAGATGTAGCACCTCACATTTGTCAGCATTAAACTCCATCTGCCATCTTTCAGCCCACTCTTCCATATGGCCTAAATCTCTCTGTAGACTTTGAAAATCTACTTCATTATCCACAACACCACCTATCTTAGTATCATCTGCATACTTACTAATCCAATTTTCCACACCATCATCCAGATCATTGATGTACATGACAAACAACAGTGGACCCAACACAGACCCCTGAGGCACCCCACTAGTCACCGGCCTCCAACCTGACAAACAGCCATCCACCATTACTCTCTGGCATCTCCCATTCAGCCACTGTTGAATCCATCTTGCTACTCCACCATTAATACCCAACAATTGAATCTTCTTAACCAACCTTCCATGAGGAACCTTGTCAAAGGCCTTACTGAAGTCCATATAGACAACATCCACTGCTTTACCCTCATCAATTTTCCTAGTAACCTCTTCGAAAAATTCAAGAAGATTAGTCAAGCATGACCTTCCAGGCACAAATCCATGTTGACTGTTCCTAATCAGACCCTGCTTATCCAGATGCTTATATATATTATCTTTAAGTATCCTTTCCATTAATTTGCCCACCACTGACGTCAAACTAACAGGTCTATAATTGCTAGGTTTACTCTTCGAACCCTTTTTAAACAACGGAACAACATGCGCAGTACGCCAATCCTCCGGCACTATTCCCGTTTCTAATGACATTTGAAATATTTCTGTCATAGCCCCTGCTATTTCTACACTAACTTCCCTCAATGTCCTAGGGAATATCCTGTCAGGACCTGGAGACTTATCAGTTTTCATATTTTTCAAAAGTGTCCGCACCTCCTCTTCTTTGAATCTCAGTTTCCATTGCTACTCTGCTTGTTTCCCTTACCTCACATAATTCCATATCCTTCTCCTTGGTGAATAACGAAGAAAACAAATTGTTCAATATCTCCCCCATCTCTTTTGGCTCTGCAGATAGCTGTCCACTCTGACTCTCTAATGGACCAATTTTATTCCTTGTTATCCTTTTGCTATTAATATAGCTGTAGAAACCCTTTGGATTTACTTTCACCTTACTTGCCAAAGCAACCTCATATCTTCTTTTAGCTTTTCTAATTTCTTTCTTAATATTCTTTTTACATTCTTTATACTCAAGCACCTCATTTACTCCATGCTGCCTATAATTATTGTAGATCTCTCTCTTTTTCCGAACCAAGTGTCCAATTTCCCTTGAAAACCATGGCTCTTTCCATTTTTTACTATTTCCTTTCAACCGAACAGGGACATAAAGATTCTGTACTCTTAAAATTTCACCCTTAAATGTCCTCCATTTTTCTTTTACATCCTTCCCATAAAACAACATGTCCCAATTCACTCCTTTTAAATCCTTTCGCATCTCCTCAAAGTTAGCCTTTCTCCAATCAAAAGTCTCAACCCTAGGTCCAGTTCTGACCCTCTCCATAATTATATTGAAACTAATGGTATTGTGATCACTGGACCCGAAGAGCTCCCCGACGCATACCTCCGCCACCTGCCCTGTCTCATTTCCTAACAGGAGGTCCAGCACTGCCCCTTCTCTAGTAGGTACCTCTATGTATTGCTGCAAAAAACTATCTTGCACACATTTTACAAACTCCAAACCATCCAGCCCTTTTACAGAATGTGTTTCCCAGTCTATGTGTGGAAAATTGAAATCTCCCACAATCACTACCTTGTGCTTACTACTAATATCTGCTATCTCCTTACATATTTGCTCTTCCAATTCTCGCTCCCCATTTGGCGGTCTATAATACACCCCTATAAGTGTTGCTACACCTTTCCCATTTCTCAGTTCCACCCAAATAGCCTCCCTAGACGAGTCCTCTAATCTATCCTGCCAAAGCACTGCTGTAATATCTTCCTTGACAAGCAATGCAACACCCCCACCTCTTGCCCCTCCAATTCTATCACCCCTGAAGCAACGAAATCCTGGAATATTTATTTGCCAATCACAGCCCTCCTGCAACCATGTTTCACTGATCGCCACAACATCATACTTCCAGGTGTCAATCCAGGCTCTAAGCTCATCCACCTTTCTTACAATGCTCCTAGCATTCAAATATACACATTTAAGAAATCCACCACCACTTATTCTCTGTTTATTATCTTTTTCTTCTTTCTCCCCTACATTTTGGGTCCGAGTGCTTCCCTTCTCTGCCTCCTGCCTCCCACATTTTCCACTAGCTTTCTCTATTTGAGTCCCTCCCCCCAACCGTTCTAGTTTAAAGTCTCCCCAGTAGCCTTTGAAAATCTGCAAAACGAGTAAGGTGACTGGGGCCGGATAGGGGGAGAAATGGGCGTTGGGCACAGGAAAGAGAGAGGAGGTGGGTAGAAACTATTACTTAAAATTGGAGAATTCAACAATCATACCATTGGGTTGTAAGTTATCCAAGCAGAATATGAGGTGCTATTATCAATGTATATTATAGAATCAATGCATGTTCCATGTCAGAACATAGTTTGCATGTAAAGTGATATTCATCAATTCACAATTGCCATTAAAACTTAAGCTCACCCTATGTCTTGATGCTTAGAACCCTAGAATTGCTTTTGGAAGACTGAAATAAATCCCAATATTTTAAAACACTTCAAATGACAGAGTGCACCATTCTTAGTTCTAATTTCATATTTCATAATGTCCATTAAAGCCATGTGCTTGAATGTTGTTAATTTATCCCCAGGCTTTCTCCAATTGTCACACTTATTTATTTTCATCTGCGTAGCAGCATAGTTGATTTCTGATTCCCTCCCACACAGAGAATTTGATTCTGTGGAACTGGCAAACTTGATGTTTCCACTGCAGGGAAAGCATTGCACAAATGCATTTAAATATCGTACAACTCCAGGGAATATAGCTCCTATAATTCTACATATGATTTTGGTATTTTATTTTCCCTCATTAGAACTTTCATTTTTCTAAGATACATTCATTTATGGGGCACTCTGGCTAAATCAACATTTAATGCTCATTCATTACTCAATTTGAAAAGCTAGATTTTTTTTGTCAGTGCCAGCTCGTTTGGAATTATTGCTGTCATGTGATGAAGGTGTATTCACAATGTTGTTAATTAGGACTTGTGTGAAGCAGCCAAGATAAACTAATGCAATATATCTTGCAAATAGTATAAACTACTGCCACAGTACAGCTGTGATTGAGGGAATATTTACAGGGATGATCAAGCAGTCTGCTCTGTCCTGAAAGAGAGAGATCCTCAAGCTTCTGGAACTCCACTCAACTAAGCAACTAACATTTCATCACTTGCATAAATTGGACATTGTCGATCATGCAAAGGCTTTGGCAACCCAGGAACTCAGCCACTTTCGCAGAATAACTAGCCTCACTCATACTCCATTCGCTACAGTGTTTTTATAGGTATACCAGGTATGTGATTAATTTTAACACAACAGACTATTAAAACCTATTAATCTTACTTTGCTCAGGGGTACATTGAAATATAGATGACTGCATATTAAACATTGACTTGAAAAATGGACAATTTAAAATGTGAGCTGCTACATTATATCTGTTTGTATCAAATCTAGTCAGCAAATTGAACAGTTGACATGTAACTTCATTTATGTTTAATTATTGTCATAAAATGAAAATTTACCAGGCATAGTGGATGAGTCTTCAGTTTAGTCCAATGTATCTGAAAGAGAGACAAGGAACTGATCACCCCATAAAAACATTTGTTTTGTTATTGCATTATATAATTATTATAATCTCAAAGCCATGAGAAATAATCTCCTCTATGTGGCATCATTCAACGTTTCCTGCAAGCTTAGCAAATTATTAAGATGATTTTTTAATTAAATTACAGGAGTGATATGTAATTTCTCCCATCTTAAAAAGGTATCAAAGTTATTTTGCAACTGAGATTACATTGTTCAATGTACAACATCAAGTGAAGTGACAGGATCCAGCCACGCTTCAAAAACCAATGATTGTTTGGGATGTAGTCTCCCTCCCAGTCCATCAATATCAATTAGTCAGTCATTTTTTTCTCCCTTAAAATGCTTTTTAAACTCGTCAGTTAATCAAATCTTTCCTCTGCAATACATTTGCATCCATACAGTATATACAAATTACATCAAAAGTTCACAAAATGAAAAAATAAGCTGGAAGCCATCAAGATTATTGCAAATACTTTACAATGAAGCACATGCAGGGTGAAGGTTCAATATCGAAAGAGTGATATATATACACGTATATTTTTTATAAAGTAAGTTATAAAACTGATTTGAGAAAATACATGTTTCTGCCATTATGCCTGGTCTCATTTTGGTAAAGATGTTCTCAGCTACTAGTCATGGAACTGCTAATTCAAATCATGCCCCTCAAGTTAAGTAAAATGTTCAGCTGGCATCCCAATGGAGAACAGAATAACTGCTGCTATTACTCCAAGACATGTTTGAATAAACTTATTTGGTGTGCTAGTCAATCAATAATAATGAAAACAGATGAACTGATAATTAACCTCTGGTAATGTGGAAACTTGTGCATAAACTGGCTATTGTGTTTCTGAATTCAAAAGTGGGTAGAGCCTGGTAAACAGGCTGGAATCAAAGGAAACCCAAACATAAACATTGAATTCACATCCAGTGTTAAAAATGGTATAAGTCCTCAGGCTTGGCTTGACCTTTTACTAAAATGCATCAATGGCAGAATCAAGACCAAGTAGGAGTTATCACATCTGAACTCCTGAATCCAGAGCCAAATAGTGATGAACAGACCTGTGGCAAGGTAACAGTTGAAAACAAGGTTGTTGTTGAGACAGACCAACACTAAGCTCAAATGCATTTTTGTAATAGCAAAAAGGTTGGGGTTGAGGTGGAGGTAAAAGATAGCTTTATTTAATGGTTCCAACATCTCATTTTTATTTAGAAAGTACTAAATTATTGACTTATTCCCGTACTAATCCTTTTGCTTCCTTGGAAGCCTCAATATATAGAAAAGTTACATATAATCGTCAGTTAGTTGATCTTGACAAGAATGACACAATTTGGCACAATGCCCCAAAAGAGACAATGGATACTTGACCAGGATGTCTTCACTTAATTCCCCAGATGCCCTCTGCTTATTTGAAGACAGAATGGAATATGCTCCAAGGAGCAAGACATTCTGTGTTTAAAGGAGGAAATACATTTTTAAAACCTAAAATGAAATAACGCACGGAAGACAAAAACGCTGGAGAAACTCAGCAGGTGAGGCAGCATCTATGGAGCGAAGGAAATAGGCAACGTTTCGGGTCAAAACCCTTCTTCAGTTCCTTCTTAAACATTTTGTCTACCTTCGATTTTTCAGCATTTGCAGTTCATTCTTAAACATTTTGTCGCTCCATAGATGCTGCCTCACCCGCTGAGTTTCTCCAGCATTTTTGTCTACCTTCGATTTTCCAGCATCTGCAGTTCCTTCTTAAACATGAAATAACCCACGTCACTACAATAAACTCAGGTATCTATATTTAGAATGCAGTCTTTCCAAAATAAAAACCACACCTTGTCATCACAGGATACCAAGTTATCTGGTTTGTCTTGTATGAGACTTACAGTAAATGTCAAACATATTTTCAATTAATTAAAAATATAATGACAACATATCACAACAACAATTCTCCAAGATGCAATCAGAATTATTTAATAACTTTATATATTTTAGAAATGTCAATGTTTATAAAATAGTTAATGGCAATTAGACTTTTTTTTTCATCCAATACTCTGATACATTAGTCTTAAACCAATATAGTAGAATGATGAAGTAATTGAGGATAATGTGGTACCATTATGACATTTGGAAAGCAACTAGAGGGTGGATTACAATGCCATTCATGAAAAGCCTAGATATACTAATGGTCCCATACTGTATGCAGGTAATTTCAAAGCATCTACAGAATTAAAAAAACAACATCTTACAACACTGAAAGTACATGCAAAACATTGCATTTTTAAAATACTGGCAAATCGCTTTGTTTGCATCCACATTTCTTCAAAGCATACTTTTTTGCCAATCCTACATATAAAATGTTAACCCAATCTTAAATTAAATTATAACCCATTCATATCGCTCTGTTCCCCGGGCGGGTCTGGGTCTCTCTGATTATTGTCTCGTTCATCTTATTCCGACCTACAGGCAGAAACCAAAATCTAAGCCTGTGGTCAGAACAACAAAAAGGTGGACAAGCGAGGGCATTGAGTCCTGCTTTGACTGCACGGATTGGAATGTGTTCAGGGAAGCAACTACAAGCCATGATTAATGTACATACACTGTATCATCATATGTCAGCTTTTGTGAGGACAGTTGCATTCCAACTAGGACCCTGACCTGGTTCAACAACGACAAGCCCTGGTTTACTGCCAAACTCAGACAGCTCTGACAGTCTAAAGAGGAAGCCTACAGGAGCAGGGGTGCAGACCTCTACAGGCAGGCAAAGTACAAGCTGAGAAGAGGAATGAGAGCTGCCAAGGAAAGGTACTGAGAAGTTAAGGAGCAAGTTCTCAGCTAGTGACTTCTTCAGTTTGGTAAGGCTTGCAAGAAATTACTAGCTACAAGAGGAAAGCCCCCCGCTCTTTGGACAATCGTCAGCTGACCAACGACCTGAATAAGTTGTACTGCAGGTTTGACAAGCAGAAGCGTAACGCTGGTACCCCCTCCCCGACCAACTCACAGCCTGACCCCAGTCTGCAAAGACTGGACTCTTCTACACCCACTCCTCCCCAAACATCACTCCACACCTACTTGAAGCAAGACTCCAGTCTAAAAAGACTGGACCCTTTCCCACCCACCCCATTCCAATCACCACTTAACACAAATTACCCACCACCTCCATGCTGCACAACATCACTTCTACATCATCACCAATAAAAATAGAGGAGGTGGTGGGTAATTTGTGTTAAGTGGCGATTGGAATGGGGTGGGTGGGAAAGGGTCCTGGAGATTTCCAGCTTTTCTGTCTTCTGAGGCTGTTCAGAAGACAGAAAAGCCGGAAATTTCCAGGACCGGACAATGTTTCCTCCTCTACTCTCAGGCTCTGTGCCGAACGACTGGCACCAGTCTACACAGACATTTTCAACCAGTCCCTGCAAACCTGTACTGTCGCTGCCTGCGTCAAAGTCTCCACTATTGTCCCTGTACCCAAAAAGACACGGGTTACTGGTCTTAATGACTACAGGTCTGTCACACTGAACTCTGTAGTCAAGAAGACCATTGAGAGGCTAGTGCTGGCCAAACTGAAAAATATCACGAACCCCCTCTGAAGTTTGCATATCAGGCCAATAGATCTGTGGATAACGCAGGCAACCTGGGCCTGCACTTCATCCTCCAGCATCTAGACCACCAGGGGACCTATGCGAGGATTTAGTTTGTTGATTTTAGCTCTGCATTCAACACCATTGTGCCAGAGCTACTATACTCCAAACTTTCCAAGTCAACTGTGCCTGAACCCCTCTGTCAGTGGATCACCAGCTTCCTGAGACAGGAAGCTGCATGTGAGGCTGGGAAAGCACATCTTGGACCTGAAGACCCTCAGCCTAGGAGCACCCCAAGGCTGCGTACTCTTCCTTCTCCTCTACACCAATGACTGCACCTTCACCGACTCCTCTGTCAAGCTTCTCAAGTTTGCGGATGACACTACCCTGATTGGACTGATCCAGGATGGGGAGGAATTTGCCAACAGACAGGAAGCGACACAGCTGGCATCCTGGTGCCATTGCAACAACCTGGAGCTCAATGCTCTTAAGACAGTGTAATTGATTGTAGACTTTAGGAGAGCTCCCCTCACCCCACTCATCATCTACAACACCACAGTCAAATCTGCGATCATTTAAGTTCCAAGGAACCATCATCTCCAAGGACCTTAAATGGGCGGACAATCTGCCACAGGCAATGATGGTCCAATTCTATACAGCCATCGTAGAGTCTGTCCTCACCCTCTCCATCATTGTCTGGTTTGGCTCAGCCACCAAGCACGACATCTGGCGGCTGCAGTGAATCGTCCGATCAGCTGAGAAGGTTATTGGCTGCAACCTTCCCTCTGTACACTGCAAGGGCCAGGAAGCGAGCGGGTAAGATCATCTCTGACCCCTCTCACCCTGGCAACAAACTCTTTGAATCACTTCCCTCTGGAAGGCGACTCCGGACTGTCAAAGTTGCCACAGCCAGACATAACAGTTTTTTTCCACGAGTAGTAGCTCTACTCAATAACCAAAAATCTGTAGCCTCCTTTTGCTCTGGTATTTTATTTAATTCACATGTTTAATCGATAATGTTTTATTATTAATGTTTAATGTTTTATGTGTCATTCCTAACTGTCATCGTATGTCATGTTGTCACTTGCGGGCGGAGCACCAAGGCAAATTCCTTGTATATGAACACTTGGCCATTAAACTTATTCATATTCATTTAAATCAGAGTCATCGCGGTAGCGGTGCTGGCACGCGGCAGCCTCGCCAGCAGTCTGTCCGTTCTTTCACCCTTTTTGTTATTTTTAGTCTGTTTAAAAGTATGTTTTTGGAGGTTTCTTAGTCTTTTTTATGTGGGGGAGGTGGGGAAAGGAAGGGGGAAACCGTTTCCACTCACTTTCTGGTTGAGGATGCGTCTTTTCTCCGAGTCGCATCTTCGCTCCCCCCTCGCGGACTACCAACTGGATTGGCGCGGCCTTTCCTGCCACAGAATGTAGTTGAGGCCATTGGCTATATTTAAGAGGTTCATTGGCTATATTTAAGAGGGAGTTAGATGTGGCCCTTGTGGCTAAAGGGATCAGGGGGTATGGAGAGAAAGCAGGTACAGGATACTGAGTTGGATGATCAGCCATAATCATATTGAATGGCGGTGCAGACTCGAAGGGCCGAAAGGCCTACTTCTGCACCTATTTTCTATGTTTCTATGTTTCCTGCCAGAGATCGGCCATACTTCAGCAGCGGCGCAGCACTGAATTACCATCATGGAGTGGACGATGCCTTACTAGGGATCGCTGTGTTGAGGCTCCGGAATGTTGGGCCAGCTGCTTTAACATCATGGAGCTGTGGTTTGCGGAGCTTCTAGCCGCGGGCGGTGCTGACTAACATCGCTGAGTCCTGGGACCCCTTGCTGGGGGTCGCCAGTGTTGAAGCTCCGTCCAGCTCGGCCTGTGGACTTTGGGAGTCGCGGTCTCCGGTAGGAAGCGGCCGATTCGGAAACTCCAAGCCGCTGAGAGTGTTCTTCCGTTCCGACGTCGGAGTTCCGATCATCCTGGCAAGAGGGCCTGAACATCGAGCCGTCCGTAGCGGCGACTGCGGAGGGCTCAAAGGCCCCAACCACGGGTGAACAATGAGGAAGATGACTGAACTTTATTGTCTTCCCTCACAGTAGGAACGTTGAACGTATGGGGATGTTTATGTTAAACGCTCGTGTATTGTGTTCTTTTTATTCGTATGACTGTATGGTAATTCAAATCTCACTGTACCAATTGGTACATGTGATAATAAATGTAACTTGAACTTGAAATTAAGAACAAGTAATGCCTATGTAATTCAGCCAAAATTGGCAGTGGAATGCTTAAATCAGTATTATTTTGTCAAGCGGTATACCATGTCAGAACGATCAATTTTAGGCCATGTTTCACGCAACATTATAGTGAGAACTTGGGCCAGAGATAGGGAAGGAGGAGTGAAGATCATGGATCAGCTTCATGTAACATGCAACACTTCTGCTCCTCTTAGCTGCAGCATCATTTTCTATCAAAAGTGTTCTGACTGTTTAGTTGGTATCCACAGCAAACAGCAAGTCCACATTGCTCCACTAATTCTTTGAAGAACAGTGCCTCATTGTGTATGATCCAACAAGTAGATTACACTACTGTGACTTAACTGGAAAAATGTCAAGTTATGTTTCAATCTTTGCATTGAGATATTATACCTACCCCCAAAAAAATCAAAACAGTTTACTGTTTATTGAAATTTCTAATATAATTAAAAGCTGCAACCTTCCTCCACTTGCACTTACACCAAATAAATTAATGACATTTCCAATGTCCACTCACTACTGCCAAAACCAGTAATAATTTCACGAAAATGAAGCCACGTGCCAAGAGAAGCATGACCCAACAATAGCACAAGATGATTATAGTTCCAATTGTACAAATAGAAACATTGATAATTGGGAGATTAGGAGAATACAATTGGAAGTCTGAATGAAAATTGAATTGATAGCCTTTGTAGACATCTCGTTGTGACATCAATGTTAAATGCAAAACACAACTGACTAAATTTACTGCAGCATTTAACAAATAAAAAGAATGTATGCAGCAATTTAAAAAAAATAGAGAATTTAAAGGACGATGGCAGATTTGCCATCCATTACTAAAAAGTAAAATTGTAAAATCTACCAGATCAGAGAATAGCGATCAGAGAATGCTTTAAATTGCAGTTTGCATTTTATTATAAAATTAAGCAGAATCAAATCTATTGCATGGTAAGATTAACTAGACTTTTAAGGTTTTGAACAAAACATATGCAACGGTGTACCTGTGTAACATCAATCACAGCCATACACTCATTACATTTTTTCATAAAGTTGCAAGAAAAAGTCTAACCTGACTGACCTATGCAAACACAAAGTCATGTTCCCTGCAAGAACATGATTCTGAATACAGCAAAAAAGTTTACTATGGGAAGAAATATATCAACATAGAAATTCAACTTCCTTCCACAATCGGCTTGCCTTTTCTTTGGAATGTAGAGTATTTCAAAATAATTACTGTTGGACACTGAATTTTTAAGCAGGGAACAGAATTAACATTTGAAAGCTGGTAACATTTTCGAACAATCCAAGACTTAAATAAAGAAACAGGTAAAATATTACTTCTGACGGCAATTTTGGGAACGAAAATAAATTGGTGAACCAAAAGATAAAGGATGGAAGGAAGGTCACTGGTGAAGCAGTGGAAGATGTTTAGGCAACGGAAAGCTGGTTTAATAAGGTGCAAACACTGGACAAAGATGTTGCCTGAACATTTTCCCCATTGTCACATAATTTTTAACCCTGCCAAGGTGGGATTGTATTTGGTCCAATTATACAAAGCATGGGGCATTGCAGTTTCCATATCTGTATTTAGTTTATTGATATTTCAGGAGAACTATATTGTAAATATTTGAATAGAAATAAGGTTGGTTACAATGAAATTGTGCCCATCCGAACTGTACCAATGCTGACCTTGAGAGTTAACTGCAGTCAACTTATCTTTCTGCTCCTTCCCTCAGTTGTTATACAGCATATTAATTTTGTATTTAGTTGTGATTCATGTCCATTAAATAGTTCACAGCAGCTTTCTAGCAGTGACTTCAGTGAACCATCCTTCGCAATGCCACCATCAAGATTCCACTACCAGACTTTTCCCTCCCCCATCCCATATCATCATTCTGAACAGGCCTTTCCCTACAGAATTCTCTATAGCAATGACTTCATTCCAATAATCCCCAAAATATTGTAAAGCACTTTGTAATTTCTGAGCAAAAAACAAACTGTTGGAGTTACTCAGCAGATTAGCATCTGCAGTGGGAAATGGAAAGACAACATTTTGGGTCAGGAACCTTCTTCAGTACAGGGTTGACAACTGGAAGAAAGTGAGTGAAAGGAATGGGGCAAGACCTAGCAAGTGATAGATGGACTCTTGTGAAGAGGAGTTGATTGGCAGATGTCAGGTTGAGGACGGAAGGATGGAGCTTGTAAACAAGGCCATCGGAGAAGACAAAATGGTGCAATTTGTGGAAAGTGATAAGGAAGGAAGGTGGGGAGAGCAATTTTGGATATTTGTGTTCAACCACCCATCAACAGAAATTCTGAAAATGTTACAATATTTATATACAAACAGTAGACAGAATTCTGAGAATGTTTCAACGAAGTAGTATCATTCTTTGCAATTATCTGCTGATTATAACTTGAAATGTTTAGAGGCATATAAACCAATGCAGGAAGGTGGGACTAGTGTAGATGGGGCATTTTGGTTGGCACAGGCAAGTTGGGCTAAAGGTCCTGCTTCCGTGCTGTATGACTCCAAGGATCACAAACTAACTTTCATCAAAACAGTAGGATAAAGATGTAAAGCCAGAGGTCTAGGTGGAAGTGGACAGGGGCAGGAAAGTGGGGAGATAAAAGTATAAGGGATTCAGGGATGTGATGAATGTATAAATGAAGGGAAACGAGTAAGGTGACTGGGGCCGGATAGGGGGAGAAATGGGCGTTGGGCACAAGAAAGAGAGAGGAGGTGGGGGTAGAAACTATTACTTAAAATTGGAGAATTCAACAATCATACCATTGGGTTGTAAGTTATCCAAGCAGAATATGAGGTGCTATTATCAATGTATAATATAGAATCAATGCATGTTCCATGTCAGAACATAGTTTGCATGTAAAGTGATATTCATCAATTCACAATTGCCATTAAAACTTAAGCTCACCCTATGTCTTGATGCTTAGAACCCTAGAATTGCTTTTGGAAGACTGAAATAAATCCCAATATTTTAAAACACTTCAAATGACAGAGTGCACCATTCTTAGTTCTAATTTCATATTTCATAATGTCCATTAAAGCCATGTGCTTGAATGTTGTTAATTTATCCCCAGGCTTTCTCCAATTGTCACACTTATTTATTTTCATCTGCGTAGCAGCATAGTTGATTTCTGATTCCCTCCCACACAGAGAATTTGATTCTGTGGAACTGGCAAACGATGTTTCCACTGCAGGGAAAGCATTGCACAAATTCATTTAAATATCGTACAACTCCAGGGAATATAGCTCCTATAATTCTACAATAAAATAAGGTTCTTACCCGAATTGCAGCCTTGTTGCAGAACACTCTGGTGATTGCCAACCATGTTGGCAAATCCAGCATATTTTGCAATACCTCTTCATCGAGCTCCAAGTTGGTCAATTGACCTTCACCTTTCAAAGTACTCAAATTAATCTTATCTGGTGAAAGATTCTTGGTAAACCTTTGAAACAAAAAAAAATAGAATAATGATTTGGTTGCCATGATATTTTAGTGATAGAGAAATTCAAAAATGATTACAAGATTCAAAATGGTTAAAACTCTTTTTGATTATAATTCAAGTGTTTTAGCTCCCACTTTGGCTCAGTGATAAATACTAACAATCAAAAACATTCTTACAATATTATATACCACTTACGACCAATAACATACTCAAATTCACGAGCAGGGACAAGATAACAAGAGGAAATATGTTATGAGGAAATATGAGGAAAAATATAAAGGAAACCAAGAAAAAAATATGTATGTCTTTCTCTATATTTTCCCTTTTTGCCTACTTGCCTGGGATCCCTGGTTTCTAAACTGTTTCCCATTTCATGGAAGGAAGGAATGGGCTGAAATCCATTTGATCACATCTACTGAACAGCCTGCAACAGTACATTTCATTAACTCTGAAAAATCCTATTAGGTTTATTCGAAACGATCTCCCACTAACAAACCCATACTAGCACTCTCCACTGGCTCCCTGTGCGGTTCCGAATCAATTTCAAGCTCCTTCTTTATGTATAAAAAGCCTTTAACGGGCTTGCCCCCACCTACATCACAAATCTGCTTACCCACCATACCACCTCCAGGTCCCTCATATCGGCCGACTTGGGGTTACTGACCATCCCGCGGTCCAGGCATAAGCTCAGGGGTGACCGCGTTTTGCGGTTGAAGCTCCTAGACTATGGAACAGCATCCATCTTCCCTGCCCCCTCCATCGACTCTTTTAAGTCTAGACTTTAAACTTATTTCTACTCTCAAGTCTTTCTTGAGGTCCTCTGAGGAAGTGCTGTATGTATGTATCTACATATGTATTGTTGATCTATGTACCACTGTTTGTAGCACGTTAGTACCTGCACCAATGTAAAGCACTTTGGTCAACGAGAGTTGTTTTTAAATGTGCTATAGAAATAAAATTTACTTGACTTGACTAGCAACAGAAAAAAGTATTTCTTTCCCCAAAGATATCAAGATATCTATTGATGTCAAGCTACCTTAAAACTACCTCACAAGCAACCACTGACCCTTCCTATCAGCCACCATCTGTGGAAGAGTCTACTGTTCCCGTGAGCCCTTCAGAACCCACAAATCTGGATTTGAAGTAAATCATCCTCAATCTTGAGGGGTTGCTTAAGATTTAAAACATTAATAATTTAAAACATTGATAGAGTTTGACAAGTACTTAAAATACACACATCAGTATTTGAAGCTTTTCATAAAGCGCCTGTCCCACTTTCCCGAGTTACTCACGAATTCTCCCGTGTTTTCCCCTCGATTCAATAGACAATAGACAATAGGTGCAGGAGTAGGCCATTCGAGCCAGCACCGCCATTCAATGTGAACATGGCTGATCATCCCCAATCAGTACCCCGTTCCTGCCTTCTCCCCATATCCCCTGACTCCACTATTTTTAAGAGCCCTATCTAGCTCTCTCTTGAAAGCATCCAGAGAACCTGCCTCCACCGCCCTCTGAGGCAGAGAATTCCACAGACTCGCCACTCTCTGTGAGAAAAAGTGTTTCCTCGTCACCGTTCTAAATGGCTTACTCCTTATTCTTAAACTGTGGCCCCTGGTTCTGGACTCCCCCAACATCGGGAACATGTTTCCTGCCTCTAGCGTGTCCAAACCCTTAACAATCTTATACGTTTCAATAAGATTCCCTCTCATCCTTCTAAACTCCAGCGTGTACAAGCCCTGCTGCTCCATTCTCTCAGCATATGACAGTCCCGGCATCCCGGGAATTAACCTTGTAAACCTACGCTGCACTCCCTCAATAGCAAGAATGTCCTTCCTCAAATTAGGGGACCAAAACTGCACACAATACTCCAGGTGTGGTCTCACTAGGGCTCTGTACAACTGCAGAAGGTCCTCTTTGCTCCTATATTCGATTCCTCTTGTTATAAAGGCCAACATACCATTCGCTTTCTTCACTGCCTGCTGTACCTGCATGCTTACTTTCATAGACTGATGAACAAGGACCCCAAGATCCCGTTGTACTTCCCCTTTTCCCAACTTGATGCCATTTAGATAGTAATCTGCCTTCCTGTTTTTGCTACCAAAGTGGATAACCTCACATTTATCCGCATTAAACTTCATCTGCCATGCATCTGCCCACTCCCCCAACCTGTCCAAGTCACCCTGCATTCTCATAGCATCCTCCTCACAGTTCACACTGCCACCCAGCTTTGTGTCATCTGAAATTTGCTACAAACTCATTTGATTCAAACTCGGAGAATTTCCTTAGCGAGTCCGTAGGAGTCCGTAGCGAGTCCGTAGGTGTATTGTAGCGGCTCGTTATACCAGCTGTAGGTACTCGGGGCATCAGGTAAGTCGGGACATTTTTTCCAGCATGTCAAAAAAGTCCACGAGTAAAAAGATAGTCGGGAGGAGGATACCTTTTTTTAAGGTCCTTTCAACTCGGCAGAGGACTAGGGACAGTGGGACAGGCCCTTAATGCTCCAGGTAAAAAACAAGACAGTATTTACATAATCTGGTACATGAAACTTCAGACCAATTAACATTTCACATGTGCAGAACAAATACTCAATCATCCTATAGACAAGATAGATGCACCCTATATAAACTTGTAGGTTTGAGATTCTCACAAATATTCAAATAAATGCAAGCAATTGGGCTGCAGAGGGCAGATTCACAATTCACACCAAGCAAGCACAACTATAACACAATTAATATTAATTTACAAATGTCTCACAATTTTCTCATGGAATATTGCATGAAAACCATAAATTACTGAGACAAGGAAATTTCACACAGAATAGGCATTGCGATATCAAAATTCAGATTCAATTTCCGCGTTTAATTTAACCCCCAAAAATGTCAATTAAATTAGTCTCAGGACATTTACGAGTTATTTGCCTTGATGACTAGCTTTGTATAGTCAACTTAATTAAAAATAACATTTGTAAAGATCATTTTCAACACTTCCTGAACCTTATTCAAATTAAATCAAATGTCATTCTATTATGCCATTGTATAAATAAGCTAAATTGGGATAAAACAAAATCTTGACCATTTTAAGTACCGTATATCAAGATACATTTATTTGTCACATGTGCCGGTTGGCACAGTGAAATGTGTGATCACCATACAGCCATACAATAAATAGGTATGTTACAAAATTTACCTTCAGCGGCGCTGCAGTTCTGTCACTGGCCGTGTGCGCGATTTTACATATAAACTTGCTTCTTAGGATCACTTTAATCAAAATTTCATCGGCGAAAATATGATTATGTAAATATACGAACCGGCAGTGTTTTTCCTGCCGATATGGGGTTTAAATTCACCGCAACCGCAACGTTCCAATCGATTGCGTTCCACAAAATCTCACTCGCAAGATGATTTAAATGGCCATTAATTTACTGGAATTAAACACTAAATTCCTTCCATTTGGCCTACAAATTCATGACAATGAGATTTAAAAATCATGTTATATTGTGAATTCTTGTGTGAATGTTATTTGGACACTTAGGCTATTTAAAAATGTTAACCTTTTCTTAAGAAATGGATAGATGTTTAGATCTAGTAATTGAATTTTGTAATTAGCTACAATTAGGTAACTAACTAATTATAAGCTTTAATTTCAGGTCATCCAAGTAAGATTGTTTCATTGTCTCAGTCTGAAGAAGGGTTTCGGCCCGAAACGTTGCCCATTTCCTTCGCTCCATAGATGCTGCTGCACCCGCTGAGTTTCTCCAGCATTTTTGTGTACCTAAGATTGTTTCATATTTGTTTCAGAATGCTTCAATCTATAATAACTGAAAATTTCATTCAGTTTACTTAATTTTTAAGAAAGTTATTGGCTTTTGACTGTCCTCGATCACAGCTTTTGAGTTAATTCAATGGAAAAGCAATAGGGAACAAGATGCTAATTTCAGAGTATGAAAATGGCCATAACTTTTTTAATACTGAAGATATGAAAGTGAATTAGGTGTCAAATTAAACTTCTTTTTATGCTTTATCTGATGGGATAAATTGCAGACTTGATTTTTAAAATCTCAAAATTTTGTAACATTGCCACAATAAAATAAAGAACACAACACACGATAGGGTTCAACATAAAACATCCCCACACAGCAGAATCAAAATTTTCCCACTGTGAGGGAAGGCACCAAAGTCAGTCATCTTCCTCTAATGTTCCTGATGTTCACCCGTGGTCGGGGCCCTCTGCAGTCGCCGGGATGTTGGGACTCCGACGTCGGAACGGGAGGCTAACCTCAGGAGCTTGGACCTCCAAATCGTCCGCTTCCCCCTGGAGTCCGCGGCTCCCGAAGTCCCCAGGCCGCGCCAGGCGGAGATTCAATGCTGGTGGCCCTCAGCAAAGGGCCGCAGGACACCGCGATGTCGGTCAGCATCGCCCGCGCTGGGAGCTCCGCGAACCGCAGCTCCGTGATGTTGGAGCAGCAGCCCAACGCTCCGGAGCTCCAAACGCCGAAGCTCTGGTCCGGTCCCCGGTAGGAAAGGCCGCTCCGATCCAGATGGTAGGCCGCGAGGAGGGGGGGCGAGGACGCGACTCGGAAAAATAGTCGCATCCTCGCCAGGTAGTGACTGGGAAACATTTTCTCCCTTACCCTACCCCGTCCCTCACATAGAAAAATGAAAGAAGCCCCAAAACAAACTGTTTAGACAAACTAAAATTTAAAAAAGATAGAAAAAAACGAACAGACTGTAGGCAGAAGCTGCCTTCAATGCGGCGCCCCTTTGTAATATCAATTACAAAGATCTAGTATTCTTTTCATTATTTGCATGAACTTTGAAGTTAGATTTTAAATGTAACGGTTTGATTGAAGTCATTGACTATAAAGATTTATGGTACTGAACTTTCCACAGATGGTGCCAGAGCAGCATTTCCAACACTTCCTGTTTTAATTATCTTTGCCCCAAGAACCCAGAGCAGAGGTCAAATTACACAATATACCACTAAAAGTTGAAGGGAGCAAAAGAACAGTTAGGCATGTAACATTTTAGAAATGGATGAACTGATTTTTTTTTTGCTTTCTGTTAGAGTTTTAAAGGCTAAATAAGGTTATAATGGAATCATGGAGTTAATTTCGTTTTTGACCGCAAGGTTTTGGAGATGGATTGACCAACAGTATATCTGGTATTGAACGAAAATAATAAGAAAAAGAACAATAAAACCATAATGTTTATCATGAAGTTGATGAAACAAGAAATACCACTATGAAAATAATGCTATAATCGAAATAGATGCTTTAATCATATTTTTACTCCCATCCACCTCATTGGAGACCTTTGAACTACCTTTATTTGGACTGCATCTTGCACAAAATGTTGTACCCTATATTCTTTATCTGTGCACTGTGGAGCACTTGATTGTATTCATGTATAGTCTTTTCTTTGACTGGATAGCACACAAAAAAAAAGATTTTCACTGTACCTTGCTGCACGTAACAATAATAAAGTAAACAAAATAAACTAAGCAAATCTAGTCTTGGATAAGCTTGCACTTCAACACTGAGGGGAATTAGTGTGACAGAAAAGGAGGTCATTTTAAACATCTATATCAATACAAAATAATGATCAAGAATTTGTGGCCTTTGGTGAATCACCTGCTTTCTACAATGAATTGAGAAACACAGTCTCTCGCAGTTCTCCTAATGGAACTTCTCCCAACACACTAAATCCTCTTTATCAGTAGGACCTTTGAAAAATACCGTTCGCAAAAAAGAAATCTCTATAAATAACCTGATCAGCTATCACTATTCGTATAATGGTTAATCAAAAACTTTGAATGCTTCTTAATGGTAGAAATATTGAATTGTTATTAAAAATAAAAATAAATGTCAATAAATTATGAATATTAACACCATCTTAATACCTTAATTAACTTCCACTGAAAATGAATGGAGATGAACTCCCTGCTTGAGGCTTAAATTGGAGCAAGTTATTAGTGATGATGTGGTAGTGGTGGGGAATGGTATGTTTTCACTGGTCTCCTTGATGAGTCCAACATCCAAGTGCAGTGGGAGATTTGCTGGAGAACAGTTGTCATCAAGAAGGTCAGATCACACATGTAGACAGAAAGCCCAAACTTGTTGGCACCTACAAAACTCTGGGTCTCCACGTTTCCTGCTGCACAACACAATCTTGGAAACCAATCCAGCAATGCACTCTCTAACAGGGGAAATATATCAACATTATAGCAAATATTGGACAATGATACCAAGACAATAATAAAGTGATCCATGTGTGGATGTACCAAAGCCATAGTGCACCAAGACTCAGTGTCTTCTTGTGGTCCAATCAGTTTGCAATAAAGACAAAGTTCCCATTCTTTTACAATTTATTTCTGTACCCGGCACATTAATTTTGTATTTCCTACATGCTCAACCAACCTCTTCCGTGTTATTTTCTCATCTCACGCAACAAAAGTCACCATTTCTATTTTTAATACGTAATAATTTTGCATTTCTATGTTCTATAACAATATACAGCCTATTTCCCTCCTAGAATTCCTAGTCATTAAACATCAAAATATTACATTTGGCTCCCTTTTGACTGAACACCACTGACATTAATGCCACCAGTTAGTAGTTACTGAGGCATGTCACCTTACTCTTCTTGGTACTACTGATGTCATTTTAAATCAGGTGGGAACCTCAGACCATAGTAATGAAAGGTTGAAGATGTCTGTAAAAATTCCAACTGTTCAGGTACGAGGAGCTGTCAATCTAGTTCCATTCATTTTACCAGTGATATTTCATAAATGTTTGTTTTGAATGCTTACTGTTTCCTCACTACATCATTCCTCAATCATACCCATTTAAAGAAAAAACTAGACCAAGGGGGACCCGTTGGGTCCCGTCCCCTCAACGCGCGGTTGCAGGGGGGGTGGTTCGACATCACACACACACTAACCCCCCCCCTTGATATTATATTAATATTATTAATTTGCTCCTTTTACCCCATCCCTCGCCCTATCCACTCACGCATAACCCCCAACTGCGCAGGCGCGGCTAGAGAAGGGGGGTGGAGAGGGAGGGGGGTAGAGAGGGAGGGGGTGTAGAGAGGGAGGGGGAGGGGGGTAGAGATTGAGGGATGGGGGGGAACTTGCATTCAATAACCTGACTTTTCATTTACTCACACTTAACACAGAACATAAAGCAGTACAGCAAAGCAACAGGCTCTTCAGCCCGCAACGACTGTGCCAAACATAATGCCCAGACAGACTGTTATTTGTCTGCACATAATCCGTATCGCTCCATTCCCTTCATATCTTTATGCCCATCCAAAAATATCTTAAAAGCCACTATCATATCTGCCTCAACCACAACGAACGACTGGCAGCACATTCCAGACACTCACCATCCTCGGTGTAAAACAAAAATTGTCCTGCACGTCTCTTTTAAACCTTTGCCCTCTCACCATAAAGCTATGCCCTCTACTATTTGATTTTTCCATCCTGGGAAAAAGATTCTGAAAGTCTACACTATTTATGCCCCATAATTTTATGAGGACTCCCTGCAACCTCAGGCATTCCAGTAAAAACAGCCCAAGTCTGTCCAATCTCTCCCTATAGTTAATGCCTCCTAATCTAGGCATCAGACTGGTGAACCTCCTCTGCACCCTTTCTAATGCCTGCATATTTCCTGTAATGGTGCGAGCAGAACTGCACACAATACTACCAATGCGCCTAACCAAATTCCTATAATGCTGCATTATGACCTCCTGACTCTTATACTCGATACAACTGATCAATGACGGCAAGCAAACCACCACGTGTGTTCTTTACTACTTTACCCATCTGTGTTGCCACTTTCAGGGAGTTATCAAGTTGGACCCCAGATCCCTCAATGCTGTCAATGGTCATGCCATTAATTGCATATTTTCCCCTTATATTTGACCTCCTAAAATGCAAAATCTTACGCTTGCTTGGATTAAACACCATCTGCCATTACTCTGCCAATTTCCACAGCTTATCTATATCCCACTGTACATTTTGACATCCTTCCTCATAGTCCACAACCCTTGAAATCTTTGTATCATCTGCAAACCAGGTGGCACCAGCAATGGCTGCCTCGCCAACAGTCTGTCCGTCCCATCCTTCTTTGTTGTTTGGTTGTATGTGTTAAATGTATGGTTTTTAGTATTCTTTAACTTGTTTTATGTGGGGGCGGGTAGTTGAGGGAAACTTTTTCTAATCTCTTATCTCCACAGAGATGCAATTTTTCCGTATCGTATCTTCATCTGTACTGCAGCCTAACATCAAGGAGTTGGTGGCCTTTGCTGGAGACCGACTTCGAGAGCTCCACCGCGGGAGCCTGCGGACTTAACATCACGGAGCGTGCGATCCCTGTCAGGGGTCGTCTTTGGGGTTCCAACTGCGGTCTCTGGTAAGAGACCACCTTCGGGAACTCCAAGCCGCAGGAGCTTCGATCGACCTAACGCGGGGGCTTAGACCACCGGCTGCAGGAGCTTCGAGCACCCCGACTGCGGATGGTTCGACTGCCCCGACCGCGGGAGAATAAGAGAGGAAGAAGATTGGAGTTTATTGTCTTCAATCACAATGACGAACGTGGGGTATCCGCTGTGGTGGATGTTTATGTTAACTTTTATGTAGTTGTGTGTCTTGTTGCTTTTTTTTTTAAGTATGGCTGTATGGTAATTCAAATTTCACTGTACCTTAATTGGTACATTTTGTCAAGAAACTGACCTTGAAACCTTGAAACATGCTAACCAATATTTTTGTCATTTAGATATATCACAAACAGCAGAGGTCCTCTATCTAACACCAACTTCTTTAACTGGATAAAATGTAATACAAAAGGTCAGCCATTTGTAGTTAAAGGGTTATGGTATATATAGATGCTGGCCTTCAAGAAGCAAAAGTCGGTTTCATGACCCTGTAATTCTGCTCTTTAATCTCCTCCATTACTGAGCATTCAAATTGCCGAGCCAGACCGTGATGCAACCAGTCAATATGTTGTCTACCATACACCTGTACACATTCAAGAGTATTCGTTGGCAGACTAAATGTCCTTCATCTTCTAAGGAAGTAGTGGGGTTGATGGCCATTCTTTATGACTGCATCAAAGTGTTAGAACTAGGACAGATCTTCAGGGGTATGCATGCCTAGAGCTTGAAGCAGTTGATTCTCTACACCGCCAACCCGTCAAATACATGGATCCAGGGCATTCCCCTTTTAAAGGCAGCACCCAGCTACGTGGTCATTACTACACTGAGAGCACGGTTGTTGAAATGGCACCATTTATTTGGGTGTTCAATCTTCCTCGTACTCTGACTCATCATTGCCTATTATTCATGCATCAATGGAGGTATCGTCGGCAAATCTACAGCATCTGGCCACACAACCACTGGAATAGAGTGAAAAAGGAAGGTGCTGCTTTGCTGGATTTTGGAGGAGGAAGTGTTGTTGCCAATCCATGCTGAATGTAGGTATGTTACAAAACTTACCTTCAGTCGCGCTGTAATTCTGCCACTGGCCGTGTGCGCGATTTTGGCGCCTTTAAGGGGGTGCGGGGTTAAAACGCGGGTTTCTCCTCCCTTGTCCTGGTTAATATTTTGTTGGAGTACAAGCCTTGGCTGACAAATCGTTCCTAGTGGCGATTTGTGTATTTTTTATTTTTATTAAATCGTCAATGTCAACGCTGGAGTAATTTTAAAATCAGCTCCTGAAGCGTCAACGCCGATAACGGGGACGGATTTCACACACGGGACAGGTAAACGAAAGTGGTTTCTTTAAATGTATAAAAGTGCTTCTTAAGAAGCCTTTAATTCACATTTTTTCATGCGACACGGTGATTTTATTCCCCGAATTAACGGCAGTATTTTTCATGCCAATACGGGGTTAAATTCACCGCAAATGGACGTTCCAAAAGATCGCGTTCCAGAAATCCTCACTCACAAGATGATTTAAATCCCCATTAATTTACAGGTATTAAACATTCAATTCCTTCCATTTGGCCTGTAAATTCATGAAAATGAGATTTAAAAATTATGTTATATTGTGAATTATTGTGTGAATGTTATTTGGACACTTAGGCGATTTAAAAATGTTAATCTATTCTTAAGAAATCGATAGATGTTTAGATCTAGTAATTGAATTTTGTAATTAGCTACAATTAGGTAACTAACTAATTATATGCTTTACTTTCATGTCTTCGAAGTAAGATTGTTTCATATTTGTTTCAGAATGCTTCAATCTATAATAACTGAAAATTTCTTTCAGTTATCATAATTTTTAAGAAAGTTATGGGCTTTTAACTGTCCTCGATCACAGCTTTTGTGTTAAGTCAATGGAAAAGCAATAGGGAACTAGATGCTAATTTCTGAGTATGATAATGGCCATAACTTTTTTAATACTGAAGATATGAAAGTGAATTAAGTGTCAAATTAAACTTCTTTTCATGCTTTATCTGATGGGATAAATTGCAGACTTTATTTTTAAAAAATGTAACATTGCTACTGAATGTGGTCTGCCAATCAGCACTTTGAAGATCCATATCTATAGTGATGAGCAGAGACCCAGTTCCCCGAGTTTGATAACAAGTTTGTAGGCGAATATGGTATTGAATACTAAGTTGTAGTTGATAAACACCAGCCTGACAAAAAACAAGTGGTCCAATGCAGAATGGAAAGCTTTCAAGATTTATGGTGGTGAGCACCCATAATCCACTAGTGATGGGTTAACTCAGCGGGTCAGGCAGCACCTCGGGAGTACAAAATAGTTGACCTTTCAGGTCAGGTCCATACTTCAGGCTCATTGTGACTGGAGGCAAATTGTAGTGGGTCCAGGTCCTTGCAACGGTAGAAGTTGATATGAGCCACAACCGTCCTCTCAAAGTACTTCATTGCCATGGATGTTGGTGCAATTGGTCATTAGTCAGAGGCATGACCTTACTATTCTAGGGTGCTAATATTATTGATGCCCATGAATGATAGATCATCTTATCTGATCCTTTTACAAAAAAAATTATGAGTTTATTCGAAGGTAGATTCCACAACAAGTGAGAAACCAGTCTCAAAATCACTCCATGAACACAACCTCCTGCTATTATAGCCAACTTTATTTGTCCAACATATGAAAATTACAAGTCCTCCAAGATTCTGCATTATCGATCTTACAATCTCTATTTCATGGTTGATTCTTCACTTTTCACAATTCTAGGAGCATCAAACATCAAAAGTAATAATGATCTAAGAATTCATGTTTGTAATTTAGAACCTGTAATTTCTTCTTTTTTTTCTTTTTCCTTTTTAATTGGGTATAATTTCCATGATAAAGAAATGTGGTGCATTATATCAATGTTCATACAACGTGCTCTACCATTTTAGTAACATACCTGGTTGAACATTAACAAGAGAATGGCCATGATTAAACTGCAAACAGATTTGCAGAGACCAGTGGAGATTTTATTCAATATGCAAGACAGAAAAGCTCAAATTTACTGTTATTCAGGAGAATGGAATTGGCAGTTGTAGCATGCCAAAAAGCCATCAACACCTATCTTCATTAGCTTGAGGTTGGATTTCCTGCCTTGCTTTTGCATTATTACTGCAGGATACCTTTGACGGATACCCAACAAGAAGCAGAAATGGGCAACCGAGAAAATTTATGAAAGCAGCACCATAATCGTGGCTTACATGAACCAGTGAAGCTTTCGACAATGTCCAACATCCTAGGCTGGCCCAGGAGATTAGAGGCACAACAAAACCAAATTGTGTTAGCAGACTGGATACAAAGTTAGTTCTTAGGCAGAGAGTAGTAGTGGATTTTTTTCCAACTGAAAGTCGGAAGCGAATGGTGCACTGTAGAGATTGGAACTGGGGCCTTCATTGTTTACAATATACAAAAATGACTTGGATGAGAACATACATGGTCTGATTAGTACATTTGCAGGTGTTGGTGGAGTCATATGGATAAGGTTGTTGAACGATACAACAGGACACAGGTCAGTTACAAAGTTGGACAGAGTGGCGGCAGATAGAATTTAATCCAGCCAAGTGTGAGGCAACACATTTTGGTCAGTCAAATTCTGGTAGTTCAGGGTAATAGAAAAGGACTTTAGCTTTGATATGGAGGGACCTTAAAGTACAAGTCCATAGCTCACTGAAAATGGCAATACAGATAGATAGAATAGTGAAGGCTGCATTCGCTGTATGTGCCTTCATAAGATGAGGCATAGGACAATGCAGAAAGCACAAGATATAGGACATCATGCTCTGCAAATTATTGTTTAGACCACATTTGGAGTCTTTTTTTTACAGTTCGGGTCACCACATTACAAGAAGGATGTGGCAGTAAGAAGGACGTTACCTGGATTGAAGGGCTATAGTTATGAGAGACTGGATAGTCTGTGTTCATACTCCCTGGAAAGTAGAATGATGTGTCCTTAGTTCAAGTTCAAGTTCACATTTATTGCCACATGCACCAATTAAGGTACAGTGGAATTTGACGTTCCATGCAGCCACACAATCAAAAAGAGCACAATACACAATAGAGTACAACATGAACATCCACCACAGTGGAATCAACATTCTCCACTGTGGTGGAAGGCAATAACGTTCAGTCAGTCCTCCTCCTTTGTTCATCGGGGTCATGAACCCTCCAGTCGCCGGAACGGACGGCCCGATGTACCGGCCCTCTCGTCGGGATGCTCAAAACTCCGACGTCGGGACGGACGGACACTCCGCGACTTGGAGGTCCCAAATCGGCCGCTTCCTACCGGAGACCGCGGCCTCACGATGTTATTGGCCGCAGGCCGGCGGTCAGTTCCAATCTCTACAGTGCACCCCGGCAAAGGATCCCAGACTATGCGATGGAAAGTCCACGCCGCACCCGCGGCTAGAAGCTCCGCAGACCGCGACTTCAGGATGTTATACTCCGCGGGCCAGCGATCGGAGCACTTCTTCTGGCGATCCCCAGCAAGGGATCACCCCGCTCCGCGATGGAAAGTCCGCGCTGCGCCCGCTGCTGAAGCTCTGGGCCCGACTCCGGGAGAGGCTGCACCAATCCAAGTTGTTAGGCCGCGAGGGAGGGCGAAAATGCGACTAGGAGAAAAGTCGCATTCCACCGAGGTAAGTGACTAAAAAAGTTTCCCCCTTCCCCGCCCCCACCCCCCCACACTAAAACACTTTTAGACATACTAAAAACAAAAAATAGTCGAAAGGACGAACAGCTGCTGGCGAGGCTGCCGGCTCGCGGCGCCACCGCGAAAGGGCATAGGCAGGATAGATTATCAGAATAGTTTCCCCAGAGCAGGAGAGTCTAGAATTAGAGAGCTGTTTTATGGTGAAGGGGGGGGGGGGGGGGTGGGGAGAGAAATTTAAAAGGTAATTGTTTACCCACCACACAGAGTGTGTGTTTATCTGGAATGAGCTGCCAGAGAAGTAGATAGATCCCTTCACCAAAATACATACTGAACTGATTTTTGTTCAATTGGCAAACAGAAGTCTATTTGCACAAACAAAGCATTGATTATGGAGGGAGACTTGGCGTGACCCAAATACACAAAATGTTATAATCTTCATCAAATAATTGCACAGGCACTTTATCATTCACCTAAGAAGGAGACCAAGATCTCTATTCAGCATTACAGCTGAAAATAAAGCCCCTTCAATACAGCCCACACTGTGAATATGGTTAATGAGGGGGGGGGGGGGGGTGATCTAAAAGACAGGCAAGTTGTGCAACTGCTCTACTGACTCAAAATATAAATACCAAAGATAACATAAGATAGATTCACTTTGAAACTGTACACTGGGTATAGGTTTCAGCACATTACATGCAACCATGAGCCTCTTCCAGTCTCTCAGCTATCTCATCTTTCGAATGCAAACATCTAAAGTTACCCTATGATGTAAAATATCCGAAACAGTCCCTCTCCAAATTCAAATGAAACCGTACAAATTGTTTGAGATTGTGAAATTTGACTTTTTATACAACATAACCTTTTCCTTTAACAGATGTCCTCTTCCAAGTGGGAAAACCATAAGTAAAAAGATTCCCAGCAATAAAAAGTAATCAAATAACCAATTATGACTCCTCATACAGAAATAAGATTTTGAAAGTAATCCCAGTTGTTTTTGGAGAATTTGGAGAATTTCTGTTTTGCTTACATGCAAATGGTAATTAACTTCCAATAGTTGGATAATTTCACTTAGTTTGGCTAGACTTTCTTGAAGAATCAAATTTCAGTCAGGATAAAATTGGGTGCTATTCAAGTAACGAGTGAATAAAGTTCACCCTCTTATCACTCTATACAGCTTTCAACATAAAAACCATCCAATTAATAATAAATAGCCAAAGCAATAATTTATGTGGTGCATTCAAATTTCATTACGTGTCAGGTCCAATGACCAATCAATTACTTTTAAATGCAATAAACATGACATTTCCTTACATTTTCCGTTCAGTTATACTGAATTTATAATATCTATATTATATTCAGTTCTGGGCAATATCACACAATAACTGTAGAATGCTGTTCAAACAAAACAGCAAAGCAACCCACCTGCATTAGGCAGTCTCACATGATCCATATACAGGTCATACTATTGGGTATACAATCACAGAGAGAAAATGAGCACTCAGAAACCTCAAATCAAACCAACACCAACCAATTTTCCAGGATGGTCCATGAAGATCTGGTTATTCTTGGTTGCTGCCAGCATTCAGATTACACAATGTTAAGTATTTAGTGTACACAGGCCTGTGCAGCTTCCTGACTTGTTGCTTTGTTAAGAGCTGTATAAATCTGTTTACGTTAGTTTTGCTTGTCATTTACACAATACAGGGGGAAAGCAATTTACAGAGCCTTTCATAAACAAATATAAGTTAATGTTTTCACTCTTTATGTGGTACTACTTTAACTTCAGAATGTTTTTACGTTACTCAGTCAATTAATTATTTTGTTAAATAATTAACATCTGTTTTATTAGATGGGCAATCATCCTGACCAGCAAATGCAAAGGAAAATCTCCAAAACAAGAATAGGATAGTTAAGACTAGGTGATCAGTTTAAAGATACAAGGTGAGTGATGCATCTTATGTTTTGGATAATGTTATACTGCATGTAATGCTGGAGGATTTGCTCTATCTACCTGAACATGTAGCCAGGGATGCTGTTTCATATTTCAATAGAATGACAGTAGCTCCATAGTACAGACTTTCTACTGACATTTACTACAAATATAATGTAAACATTGCATAATATACTGTACTTGAAACCTAGATTTTATATTCAGATCCTACACCAAGCTTGCACTTATAAACAAAAGACAATGTGCTGGAAGAACTCAGACTTCTTCAGAGTCCCGACCGACAACGTTGCCTATCCCATGTTCTCCAGAGATGCTGCCTGACCTGTTAAGTTACTGCAGCACTGTGTGTCTTTTGAAAACCAGCATCTGCAGTTCCTCATGTCTACATATGCACTTTTAAACTTCTGGTTTGGGAGGCAAGCATTGACCCACGGTAAAACTAAACAAATCTTGAGCAGCAGAATCAGTCCAGCTTTTTAAACCCAAGAATTGTCTTCTTCATTCATGGGCAGATCCAAGAATTCTGGTTGCATGCACTGATTCAGCTGGTAATCTTCCTTTGTGCAAATTTTACTGGAGGACATAGAGCAGCTTTAACATAGAGCCATGCTTTCCTGGAGCAATGCCTACATGCAAGATTTCCATCACAAGAACAGTTCATTCAGATTCTCCAACGAGACTATTCATTCAGATTCCATTCGATACTTCTATACTTTGCAATTTTCGACATCAGTATATTGTCAGTAACCAGATATTTACTTCTTTCATATGGTTCTATCATTCAGTTTGATCACAATTGAATCTAACTCCACACACCCATCTATGCTCTGATCTGTTTTTGTAGTTAATATAAAAAAACAATCCCAGATTTAACACGAGAAAATAAAATGACCAATTGCAATATGCAGGTGATGGTGTCATCATTTTTTGACTATAAACTGATAAATCAGTAGAAATAATTTATATTCATTTTGAAAAATTCAAATAATCGTCTAACTGTTGAAAATCTTTCCTTACTCCCTCCACATCTATCATCTCTCGCAGGATAGGGTACTGCAGATTGGTAGCTTAACTTCTTCTGCTTTGTATTATTCTACTCCAAAGAGCAGGACCAACATTGCAGCAGTCTTTAAAATTATTTTCTATATCTATCTATAATACTTTAAAAGATACACGGACCTCTGCTGTATCTATAGTCATTTACCATTCAGAAAGTAGTCTAACCTAACATTCATGGCCAAAGTGGATGAACTCACATTTGTTTGTACAGAAATCTATATACCATACTTTATATCAAAATGTCTCTACAGCAACGTTTCCAACACATTCACCAGGAAACTTGCAGATGCTGTCATTAAAGTTGGTTATAAAGTTCATTTCAAATGGCAGAATGCTAACTATGTGTACTGCTATTCCCCCCAGTCTAGTGTAATTCAAACTAATTTAATTTGGCAGCTCTCTTAAGATCAGACTAATTATGAACAAAATTTTCAGCCGTCAGTCTCCATAGTAGGTCAGTTCTGCACCCTTTTATGATGAGAGGAAAAATATCAGGTTAGAATTGATACAAGTGATTTGAAGACTTGTGTAGGGCAGGTAGAATTCAAGAAATTCTTCCTGAGATTACTTTGTAACAATTACAGGTATTTCATTCTTTAATGTATTCATTAAAAGTATGTGGTGTCACTGGCAAGGTGGCTTTTATTACCCAACCGAAATTGTCCTTGAGAAGGCAGAGCTAAGTGACTCAGTCTGTGTAAAGCTGCTTCCCATGGGTCCTTGGCAGGAAGTATAAGATTTTGATCCTGTGAGATGGGGGAAATAGTGATACATTTTTAAGTCGGGAGAATGTGTTACAGAGAGGGATACTTATGGCTTTCATTCTCCTGCACAGTAAGGTCACAACTGAGGGAGTCAAGGAAGTTGTCACGAGTTGCTTCGATGCATCCTGTGAACATTGTACAATACAAACTTGTTCCGAGTGGGATGTCCAGGAAACTGATTTTTTTTTGTTGTCCTTGGTCAAATATTTTAAGTATGCTTGGTCCTGCACTCAATCAAGTGAGCAGAAAGCAATTTAATCATTCTCCCACTATATAAAATATTACCTATTCCTATTCTTACTCAAATGTGTGCTCTAATATTTCCTGACGTTACATTCTTTTTTGCCACTCGCATAGCCCGTATATCTTTTGTCCATCAATGTCTTCTTACTTTCCCATCTGGCTTTGCATAAGATATTCTGGCTTTTCATTCAAATTGTCAATATAAAATGAGCCTAGTATCTGCAACACCCCAGTTCGTCTGCTTAAAAAGACCTGTATATTCCTATTTTTTCTATACAATTAATCTTCCACAAAATGCCAATATGTTTCCTCACATGGAAAGACACAGCGTGCAGAATGTAGTTCTCAGCATTATAGTGCAACAGTTCCAGGGACAAAGTCTAATTTCGGCAATGAGGTGGGCAAGAATCGAACTGTAGCCTAGCTTATGGAAGGACCATTCAGGAGCCTGATAACTAGAGCCAGGATGTTTAGGCACTAAAAAACTCTGAAATAGGCAGGCAAAAAGGCATAATAAAATTACAAAAAAGGCACAACGGGCATTTATGACCAAAAAAGGCATAAAGGCATTTATTTCCACACCAAAATGTGGCTAAAAATAATAATTATGAAGGTATATTTCATTAAATGATCAAAGTTGCCTGATTGCACATAATTACTAGCATATTTTTTTCAAATTATCTGGTGTTAAACTATGCCGTCTGTCAGACAGAGTATGCTTCAGTTGTGAAAAACGTCTTTCTATCGCAGCTGAGGTTACTGGTGCATACTCGAAACAAGCTATCGACTCTATATTCATGTTGATATCTTGTGTATTACAACTACCTTTGAGAACTTTAGCTATGTTTTGTATTTCTTCAAGATCTTTGTTAGCTAAAATCACTCTCTCACATTTTCTGTGTATGTCTTTACCTACATCGCCAAGAACTTTACGAATATTGTCAGTTACTTTGTTGAAAACCAGCAAGTTATTCACTAATGTTTTGCTACGTTTCTCAAGGGAAGTGATAGCTTGTGGGAAGTTAGCAAAATTGGAAGCAATAAACACAAGATCGCGGTGGAGGGACTTTTTCTGCATGATTTCACTGACGATCCTGACTACAGCAGATTCTTCTTCTCCAAAACAGTTGACGATTTATTTTATCTTTTCAAAATTTGCAGCATAGTAGAGTACAGCAGAGAGCCATGTACCCCACCTAGTCAAAACGGGCTGAGGAGGTAGCTGAATCTCGGGTGCCATTTCCTTGAACAACTGCATACGTGACGGTACTCTGAGGATTTTCTTAACATTGGAAACTAGCCGATTAACATCTGGAAACAAGCTACGTATGTGCTTGGCAATTCTATGAAGTCCTTGAGCTAAGCTAATGCAACATTTTGGGAAATAAAACTTTAAGTCACCAACAGAAGAATATTCTGGTGTATTACACGTTCTGGCCAAAGTACAGCAAGTGAAGATGTAAACAACTGAGCAATAGTTGAGCTGCTTGACTTATCCAATACTTCCGATGTCAACAAATACTCCTTTGATGGTTGACCTGCCTCCAGTGTACCGATGACCACATTGGCAACATATCTCCACACAGCATTGGTTGTCTCGCCTATTGAGACCCATATTTTGTTGCATACAACTTCATCTCTAATTTTATGCACAACAATGTTGAAGTTGCTGTCAACATAATTTTTCCGTAATGATGACTTGCTTGGTATATGTTCCTCTGTCTATTTCTCTAAAAAACCTCTGAGAGATTTGTTTTCCAATTTCCACAGTGGAATTCCAGCATCAATAAATTGCACAGATCACTCAAAAACTCAGATTTGCGACTGGAGCCAGCAGTAAATGCAGTGAGAAGACAACCTTGAGTATTTCGCTTGGGTAGTCTACATCCCATAGGTATCAACATAGACTTCTCTAATTTTATCATAGCCGTTGTCTTCTCCCTCCTCCCTCCTCCCCAGCACTCCTTCTAGTCCTACTGTCTCCGCTTCTTCCATTTTTTTCTCGGCCCCCCCCCCCCCCCCCATCAGTCTGAAGAAGGGTCTCAACCCAAAATCCTTCTCTCCATATATGCTGTCTCACCCGCTGAGTTTCTCCAGCATTTTTTGTCTACCTTCGATTTTTCCAGCATCTGCAGTTCTTTCTTAAATAGATCTTGGAGAAAAGTGAACCAGCTGGCAGCGGCATGAACGAATGAACGACCGTCGGTGGCGCCCTGGTTTTGCACCAGTGGTGGAAGTTTTCTTGTAAGTTATACTATGATAACACGTTAATAATAACATTAATATTAACATAACATAGAAAACTTCATTGTAATCATGGTACAACAAGAGAAAATAGCACAACCTTTTAGTAAAACGGCCAAAAATGGCTGATTTAGGCACTCGATCATGAAAAAGGCGTTATCCTGGAAAATCATCAAAAAAGGCATGAAAAGGCACATTGCATTTATGGCAAAATCCTGGCTCTACTGATAACAGAAGGAAAGAACCTGTTCCTGTGTCTAGAGGTGTGCACTTTCAAGTTTCTGCTCCTTCTGCCCGATCGGATCACGGAGAAGAAGAAATTACTGACAGGGTGAGGGAAAGAGATCTTTGATTATGTTGGCTGCTTTCCCAAAGCAGCATAACTCCTTGGAGATGTTGATGGATTATTTAATTTTCTGAGTTTCACTGCTTTGATTTCTGATCTCATGATGCAGAGGAAACCACTGATGAATCAGTGGAAGATGGTTTACCAGATGCACTGCCCAAGAAATATCCAAACCATGCTCTGCATCTAAGATGATTGGCCTACATTAACCACAACTTTTTTAATAAAAACATCAATGGCCTAAATTAGTAGCTCACATTTTCCATAAATGCTGTGTTTGATTTCCAGCATTTCTACTTTTATTGCACCCCTCTTTCTTTAAGCAAGTTATAGCAAGGATCATAGGAAAGATTCCTACCCATCAATGATTTTCAGCAACTTACATAGAAACATAGACATAGAAAATAGGTGCAGGAGGAGGCCATTCGGCCCTTCGAGCCAGCACCACCATTCATAGATACATAGATGCATAGAAAATAGGTGCAGGAGTAGGCCATTCGGCCCTTCGAGCCTGCACCGCCATTCAATATGATCATGGCTGATCATCCAACTCAGTATCCCGTACCTGCCTTCTCTCCATACCCCCTGATCCCTTTAGACACAAGGGCCACATCTAACTCCCTCTTAAATATAGCCAATGAACTGGCCTCAACTACCCTCTGTGGCAGAGAGTTCCAGAGATTCACCACTCTGTGTGAAAAAAAAATTCCTCATCTCGGTCTTAAAGGATTTCGCCCTTATCCTTAAGCTGTGACCCCTTGTCCTGGACTTCCCCAACATCGGGAACAATCTTCCTGCATCTAGCCTGTCCAACCCCATAAGAATTTTGTACGTTTCTATAAGATCCCCTCTCAATCTCCTAAATTCTAGCGAGTATAAGCCAAGTCTATCCAGTCTTTCTTCATATGAAAGTCCTGACATCCCAGGAATCAGTCTGGTGAACCTTCTTTGCATTCCCTCTATGGCTATAATATCCTTCCTCAGATTTGGAGACCAAAACTGTACGCAATACTCCAGGTGTGGTCTCACCAAGACCCTGTACAACTGCAGTAGAACCTCCCTGCTCCTATACTCAAATCCTCTTGCTATGAAGGCCAACATACCATTCGCTTTCTTCACTGCCTGCTGCACCTGCATGCCTACTTTCAATGACTGGTGTACCATGACACCCAGGTCTCGCTGCATCTCCCCATTTCCTAATCGGCCACCATTTAGATAATAGTCTGCCTTCCCGTTTTTGCCACCAAAGTGGATAACCTCACATTTATCCACATTATACTGCATCTGCCAAACATTTGCCCACTCACCCAGCCTATCCAAGTCACCTTGCAGTCTCCTAGCATCCTCCTCACAGCTAACACTGCCCCCCAGCTTAGTGTCATCCACAAACTTGGAGATGTTGCTTTCAATTCCCTCATCCAGATCATTAATATAAATTGTAAATAGCTGGGGTCCCAGCACTGAGCCTTGCGGTACCCCACTAGTCACTGCCTGCCATTGTGAAAAGGACCCGTTTACTCCTACTCTTTGCTTCCTGTTTGCCAGTCAGTTCTCTATCCACATCAATACTGAACCCCCAATACCGTGTGATTTAAGTTTGTATCCTAATCTCTTATGTGGTACCTTGTCGAAAGCCTTCTGAAAGTCCAGATACAACACATCCACTGGTTCTCCCCTATCCACTCTACTAGTTACATCCTCGAAAAATTCTATGAGATTCGTCAGACACGATTTACCTTTCGTAAATCCATGCTGACTTTGTCCAATGATTTCACCACTTTCCAAATGTGCTGCTATCCCATCTTTAATAACTGACTCTAGCAGTTTCCCCACTACCGATGTTAGACTAACTGGTCTGTAATTCCCCGTTTTCTCTCTCCCTCCCTTCTTAAAAAGTGGGGCTACGTTTGCTACCCTCCAATCCTCAGGAACTACTCCAGAATCTAAAGAGTTTTGAAAAATTATCACTAATGCATCCACTATTTCTGGAGCTACTTCCTTAAGTACTCTGGGATGCAGCCTATCTGGCCCTGGTGATTTATCGGCCTTTAATCCATTCAATTTACCCAACACCACTTCCCGACTAACCTGGATTTCACTCAGTTCCTCCATCTCCTTTGACCCCTGCTATTTCCGGCAGATTATTTATGTCTTCCTTAGTGAAGACGGAACCAAAGTAGTTATTCAATTGGTCCGCCATATCCTTGTTCCCCATGATCAATTCACCTGTTTCTGACTGCAAGGGACCTACATTTGTTTTAACGAATCTCTTTCTCTTCACATATATATAAAAACTTTTGCAGTCAGTTTTTATGTTCCCTGCCAGTTTCCTTTCATAATCTATTTTCCCTTTCCTAATTCAGCCCTTTGTCCTCCTCTGTTGGTCTCTGAATTTCTCCCAGTCCTCTGGTATGCTCCTTTTCTGGCTAATTTGTACGCATCATCTTTTGCTTTGATACTATCCCTGATTTCCCTTGTTATCCACGGATGCACTACCTTCCCTGATTTATTCTTTTGCCAAACTGGAATGAACAATTTTTGTAGTTCATCCATGCAGTCTTTAAATGCCTTCCATTGCATATCCACCGTCAACCCTTTTAGAACTAATTGCCAGTCAATCTTGGCCAATTCACGTCTCATACCCTCAAAGTTACCTTTCTTTAAGTTCAGAACCGTTGTTTCTGAATTAACAATGTCACGCTCCATCCTAATGAAGAACTCAACCATATTATGGTCACTCTTGCCCAAGGGGGCACGCACAACAAGGCTGCTAACTAACCCTTCCTCATTACTCAATACCCAGTCTAGAATCGTTGGTTCCTCTACATGTTGGTTTAGATAACTATCCCTCATACATTCCAAGAAATCCTCTTCCTCAGCACCCCTGCCAATTTGATTCACCCAATCTATATGTAGATTGAAGTCACCCATTATAACTGTTTTGCCTTTGTTGCACGCATTTCTAATTTCCTGTTTGATGCCATCCCCAACTTCACTACTACTGCTAGGTGGCCTGTACACAACACCCACCAACGTTTTCTGCCCCTTAGTGTTTCGCAGCTCTACCCATACCGATTCCACATCCTCCAAGCTAATGTCCTTCCTTTCCACTGCGTTAATTTCCTCTCTAACCAGCAACGCTACCCCACCTCCTTTTCCTTTCTCTCTATCCCTCCTGAATATTGAATATCCCTGGATGTTCAGCTCCCAGCCTTGGTCACCCTGGAGCCATGTCTCCGTGATCCCAACTATATCATAATCATTAATTGCTATCTGCACGTTCAACTCATCCACCTTATTACGAATGCTCCTTGCATTGAGACACAAAGCCTTCAGGCTTGTTTTTACAACGCTCTTACCCCTTATACAATTATGTTGAAAAGTGGCTCTTTTTGATTTTTGACCTGGATTTGTCTGACTGCCACTTTTACTTTTCACCTTGCTACCTATTGCTTCCGCCCGCATTTTACACCCCTCTGTTTCTCTGCTCACCCATTTAAGAACCCCACCACCTCTTATTCTCTGTTTATTATTGTTTTCTTCTTTCCCCCCTACATGTTGGGTCTGAGTGCTTTCCTTCTCTGCCTCCTGCCTCACACACTGTCTAATAGCATTCTCTATTTGAGTCCCTCCCCGCAACCATTCTAGTTTAAAGTCTCCCCAGTAGCCTTTGCAGATCTCCCCGCCAGGATATCGGTCCCCCTCAGGTTCAAGTGCATTCATTGTGATCATGGCTGATCGTCCCCAATCAATAACCCGTGCGTGCCTTCTCCCCATATCCCTTGAATCCACTAGCTCCTAGAGCTCTATCTAACTCTCTCTTAAATCCATCCAGTGATTTGGCCTCCACTGCCCTCTGTGGCAGGGAATTCCACAAATTCACAGCTCTGGGTGAATTTTTTTTTCTCACCTCAGTCTTAAATGGCCTCCCCTTTATTCTAAGACTGTGGCCCCTGGTTCTGGACTCGCCCAACATTGGGAAAGATTTTCCTGCATCTAACTTGTCCAGACCTTTTATAATTTTATAAGATCCCCCCCTCGTCCTTCTAAACTCCAGTGAATACAAGCCTAGTCTTTTCAATCTTTCCTCATATGACAGTCCCGCCATACCAGGGATCAATCTCGTGAACCCACGCTGCACTGCCTCAATCACAAGGATGTCCTTCCTCAAATTAGGAGACCAAAACTGTACACAATAGTCTAGATGTGGTCTTACCAGAGCCCCATACAACTGCAGAAGAACCTCTTTACTCCTATACTGAAATCCTATTGTTATGAAGGCCAACATTCCATTAGCTTTCTTCACTGCCTGCTGTACCCGCACGCCAACTTTCAGTGACTGGTGTACAAGGACACCCAGATCTCACTGTACCTCCCCCGTACCTAACCTAACCCCATTGAGATAATAATCTGCCCCCTTGTTTTTGCCGCCAAAGTGGATAACCTCACATTTATCTATATTATACTGCATCTGCCACGCATCTGCCCACTCACTCAACCTGTCCAGGTCACCCTGCAACCTCCTAACATCCTCTTGACAGTTCACACTGCCACCCAGCTTTGTGTCATCCGTAAACTTGCTAGTGTTGCTCCCAATTCCCTCTTCCAAATCATTAATATATATGGTAAATAGTTGCGGCCCCAACACCGAGCCTTGCGGCACTCCACTCGCCACTGCCTGCCATTCTGAAAAGGACCCGTTCACTCCTAATCTTTGCTTCCTGTCTGCCAACCAATTTTCTATCCACGTCAACACCCTACCCCCAATACCATGTGCTCTAATTTTAGTCACCAGTCTCCCGTGCGGGACCTTATCAAAGGCTTACTGAAAGTATAGATACACTACATCCACTGGCACCCCTTCATCCATTTTACTTGTCACATCCTCAAAAAATTCCAGATTAGTTAAGCATGATTTTCCTTTCATAAATCCATGCTGGCTTGGTCTGATCCTTTTACTGCTATCCAAATTCCCCATTATTACCTCTTTAATAATTGACTCCAGCATCTTTCCCACCACCGAAGTCAGGCTAACTGGTCTGTAATTCCCCGTTTTCTCTCTCGCTCCTTTCTTGAAAAGTGGGATAACATTAGCTATCCTCCAGTCCACAGGAACTGATCCTAAATCTATTGAACATTGGAAAATGATCACTAATGCGTCCACTATTTCTAGAGCCACCTCCCTGAGGAACCTGGGATGCAGTCCATCAGGCCCAGGGGATTTATCATCCTTCAGTCCCATTAGCCTACCCAATACTATTTCTCGCCTAATGAAAATTTCTTTCAGTTCCTCTACCCCCTTAGATCCTCTGTCCTCCAGTACTTCCGGGAGATTGTTTGTGTCTTCCTTAGTGAAGACAGATCCGAAGTACCTGTTCAACTCTTCTGCCATTTCCTTGTTCCCCATAATAATTTCACCCGTGTCAGCCTTCAAGGGACCCACATTTGACTTTGCTATTCTTTTTCCCTTAACATATCTAAAGAAGCTTTAACTGTCCTTCTTTATATTCCTGGCCAGCTTCCCCTCGTACTTCATCTTTTCAGCCCGTATTGCCCGTTTTGTTTCCTTCTGTTATCCTATGAAACTTTCCCAATCCTCTGGCTTCCGGCTACTCTTTGCTGTGTTATACATCTTTTCTTTTAGTTTTATTCTATCCCTAACTGCTCTTGTCAGCCACAGTTGCCTCCTACTCCCCTTAGAATCTTTCTTACTTTTTGGAATGAAATGATCCTGCGTCTTCCGGATTATGCCCAGAAATCCCTGCGATTGCTGTTCCACCGTAATTCCTGCTAGAATCCCTTTCCAGTCTACCTTGGCCAGCTCCTCCCTCGTGCCTTCATAGTCCCCTTTGTTCAACTGCATCACTGACACTTCCGATTTAACCTTCTCCTTCTACGGGATTCCTAAAGTTATGCCTAACACAATGCAGCATTTCAAGAATCAGCTATTTAACTTTGAAATTAGGAATGTATGTTTGGACCAGAGATTTACAATGCAAAAATACTTTCACTTTGTTGATATTGAGTTTCGCTCGATAAGAGTAGTATTTGATTGGATTAAGTTCTTTGCTTTTTTAATGTGATGAATCTAATCTTCCACTTTGTCATGTAAATGTTGGTATTACAGCCAAAACAGCTCAGCTATGTCTTTGGCAATAGAGCCAGATTTGTAGAGGGAATACACCTTTTGCTGTATCATCAACTTAATCTCTATTTTAACACAATAAATTGTTTATTTTAATTTGTAATGATTACGCCAAGTGATAAGATAGATATGACCATTGAACACAAATGAAATTTTGTACAAAAGAGGATCGGAAGAAAGTACACAGCTGCATTTAGTTTTCCAAGTGCTGACCAAGCCAGCCATTTATGATGCAAACAAAATGAAATAAAGGTGTTCATTAACTTTTTAATCACTGTAGCATTATCTGCTTCTTGGGTCATAATCCAATTTCCACCCACTATCACCAGATGCAGATTAAAAGCACAGAATTTTACAGTGGATTTGGTCCTACATGTCAAAAAACCACAAGAGGAAGACAGAAGAACAGCGAAGACAGAAGAACAGCACATGTGAATGCGTACAAATTATACATGATTGTACTGTATTCTGAAAAGCAATCCGTTGGCCTTTGCCCTATCATAGTCTGACAATTATGACAATTCTGTTTAAAATTAAAATGATCATGAACGGCGTATTTTACAGATTTAGTCTGAAACCCAGTAGTATCGTATCGACTCCTTTCAATGTAGCACTCAACTGAAAACCTCAATTTCAATGTATGATCAAAAGTCTCGATTTGAGATCACAGTATCTACTTCCTCGTTTTTAGTTATGAATGGGCACCGTCACGATGATAAAATTAATTGCCGTTTTTATTTCTCTCAGATATGATTGTCTTTGGCAACCCAGAGATGGAAAATCTGAACCGAACAGTCGAGTCTCCACCCCGTCCCAACGTGTCATTAGCAAACATGTAACACTACATTGTGTCATTTGCTCCATTAATTCAATTTCTACCCGCAATGCTCACATCGCAAAACAGCTGAAAGCATGCAATGCAAGTGCAAGTTAGAAGAAATCACATTTCAATTCGGAATGAGACGGGAAACTTTTCTCTACTCCCGTTCCGTTCTCCACTGTCACTTAAAAACAAACACCAATGAAACCTTGTGTAGGAAGGAGCTGCAGATGCTGGTTTACACCGAAGATAGACATAAGATGCTGAAGTAACTCAGCGGGACAGGCAGCATATCTCCGGAGAAATGCTGCCTGAGAATACAGAGATGCTGTCTGTCCCGCTGAGTTACTCCAGCATTTTATGTCTACCAAGGAAACATTGTCATTTTCTACTTCACTCTGGCTGAAATCTGACTGGGAGCGACATCCGCTCTGTTTTAGCCGTTATTCCCACGGTGGCAAGAGCCTGCGCGGGTGAATCCCACAATAATTAGATGTTAGAGCACAGCTCAGGTTTCCTCCTGTCAGCGGCAGCAACTTGGTGTATAACCAGCATCTGCAGTTCCTTCCCACACCAGCAACTAAAAGTCGGTCGGCGCCGGACTGGGTCTGTGCGGGCGTTAGGCGATGGTGGAGGGAGAAGCGAAAAGCGGCCGCAACCGCCCGAACTCTCCGGGCAGGAGGTCAGGCGGCGACAGGCCCGCGAACGACATCATGATCCTCCCTGGCAGAGCCACTCGCTCCCTTCCCACACAAGCCTCGCCGCTCACCTGGACAAATGCTTCAGGATCTGCTTCTTGATGAGTCCCGCCATCACTCACGCCCCTCAGGAAGAGATCAACAACGCCGCTTCCATGTCAGGCGGCCCAGTGCAATGTGGCATCTGGCGGAGTCTGCCTTCGGGCTCGCCGGCCACCTCACCTCACTGCCGAGCCGCGTCCATGGCTGTGAGCGATCAGTGCGGGTCAGAGCGAGGCGTGCGGGGCAACGCGCAGCAGTCAGTGCGGGGCAGAGACCAACGCGCAGCAGTCAGTGCGGGGCAGAGACCAACGCGCAGCAGCGGCGGCGGCCAGGGCGAGGCAAATGGCGGCGCAAATCATAACGAGGCCTGAGGGGCAACGATCAGCACCAATCAATGCGGGGAGCAAAGATGATAGAGGTCAGGAGGCCGGCGGAGCAAATCACAGCGGGGCAGAGAGTAGCGGCAATCAGAGCGGGGCCTGAGCAACGTCAGCCACTGCGAGGTCTGCGGAGCAAATCGAATCACCAATCGCTTCTGGCCATGGCTAACGCCAGACAGAAGGAGGCCTGCAGGGCAACGCTTGGCACCAATCAGAGCGATGTTTGAGGACTTGGGTTGACAGCGGAATCAGTCTGAAGAAAGGTCCCGACCCCAAACATTAGAAACATAGCTCTTAGGTGCAGGAGTAGGCCATTCGGCCCTTCGAGCCATTCAATATGATCATAGCTGATCATCTAAAATCAGTATGAGAATTCCAGAGAATGTGGCAGAGAATTCCACCAATTCACAACTCTGGGTGAATCAGTCCAAAATGGCTTACCCCCTATTCTTAATGTGTGACCCCCACCCGGTAACATTTTTCCTGCACCTGTCCAATTATTTATGAATTTTATATGTCTCTATAAGATTCCCTCTCATCCTTCTAAATTCCAGTGAATACAAGCCCAGTCGACCCATTCTTTCGTCATATGTCAGATGCCTGTCCATCACCTCCTCAGATGCCACCAGACCTCCAAGTTCCTCCAGCGCTGTGTTTTGGATAAGAGAGAAATTGGAATGAAAGTTTGATCTGCCAGGTTTTGTGCTTGTTCCAGTCTCCAACCTCTCAGAACAATGCAGCTCTTACTCGGAGATCCCCCTGATCAAGAAATACTTGCTTTCACAGTGGGGGCAAAGGTGACCGATGAGTGTTCACCTGTAGAATTTGCCACAGGTGGGACGGTCAGATGAATTGTTTCTAAAGTGGTAGACGCTATCATCATTTATGTTTGGCACCACGTACACTTGGCACATGAATTGGACATAATTTAGCATAGTAGACCATACGGCTCTTCCAGACAGTTTTGTCAACAAGATTAGGACTGAGATTCTACTTCAGTGCAATTTTCCAACACCATGTATATATCCCTTCATTCCCTTAATCTCTGGTGAATGAGCATTATCTTTTGAGTACCGTAAATCCAGAGGGGGATTATTCAAAATATTCACACCCTTGTAAATTTCTCCTCATTTCAGATGCTAGATTTCTCAGATGGTGGAAATATGCAACTTGGATCCAGCCTGTCAGGCCCTCCACAAATTTGTAAGTTTTAATGAGATTTTTTAATGCTTTTTACTTCTACCTTATCTTCCTTCTTACCTACAACCCCTAAAGTCATTTCTGGAATGTCTGGATAACAAGGACACCTACATCAGACACCAATGTGAATATACCTATGTCTTCAACACTGTAATTCCAACCAAACTCGTCTCCAAACTTTGGAACCTAGAACTCAGCACCCTCATTTGCAACCAGATTCTTGACTTCCTGATCCATATACCTAATCGGTAAGGATAAACGACAAAACTTCCTCCGCGACAATTCTCAACACCCATGTCACGCAAGACTGAGTTCTCAGCCCCTGGCTATATTGCATACACACTCATGATTCTGCAGCCAAATTCTGCTCTACAGGTTTCCAGATGGCACTACCGTACTGGACTGGATCATGAACAATGAAGGGGTGGAGTGCAAGAAAGAGATGGAGAACTTAACATCATGGTATCAAAGCAACAACCCCCCCCCCCCCCCCCCCTCAATGTCAGTGAAACAAAGGAGCTGGACTTAGAACGGAGAACAGTACAGCACAAAAACCATTTCTGTGCTGAAAATAATACCAAAGCCAACTCCTCTCTGCCTTAACATAATACATATGCCTCCATTCCCTACATATCCAAGCCTGCAAAATGCCACTATTGTGTCTGATTCTGTACTTAATCAGGAATTATAAAAGTGTATGGCAATATTCTTACTGATCAGTATGTAAAAAACTAATTTCATTGTACCTTGGTACATGTGATAATAAAAGAATAATTGAACCACCCCCAGCAGCATGTTCCAGGCACTCACCATCCACTGTGCAAAATATTTGCCCTGCACATCTCTTTTAAAATTTGTTCCTCTCACCTTAAATCTATGCCTTCTATTATTGGTTCATCTCCTTCCTCAAAGGTAGGAGTTTCTCGACTAACAAAGGCAACTCTTTCTCCTCCCCAGCTAATCTCTGCTGTGGGGTTCCACAAGGTTCCATCCTTGGCCCCATTCTCTTCTCCCTGTATATGCTCCCCTTAGGCCAAGTCATTGAAAGGCACGGCATTTCCTTCCATTGCTACGCAGACGATACACAACTCTATCTCCCCCTTAAGCCCAAAAAACAATCAAATCTGCTTAACCTTACCCACTGCCTCGAGGATATAAAGTGTTGGATGGCCCAGAACTTCCTCCAACTAAACGAGAGTAAGTCTGAGGTCATCCTGCTCGGCCCCTCGGACTCAATCAAAATGATAGCAGGCAGCCTTGGAAGCCTTACCCCACTACTCAAACCTCACGTCAAAAACCTTGGTGTGATATTTGACCCAGCACTGAAATTTGACAAACAAGTCAATGCCGTGGTAAAAGCTAGCTTCTTTCAGCTTCGGACGATAGCTAAAATAAAACAATTCCTCCACTTTGATGACCTCGAAAAGATCATCCACACATTTATCTCCTCCCGCCTAGATTACTGCAACTCCCTTTACACTGGCATCAGCCATTCTTCCCTGTTCCGCCTGCAACTGGTCCAAAACGCCACAACGAGACTCCTGACGGGCACCCGAAAAAGGGACCACATCACCCCGATCCTGGCCTCTCTCCACTGGCTCCCTGTGCTGTTCCGTATACATTTCAAGATCCTCCTCTATGTCTACAAAGCCCTCAATGGGCTTGCCCCCACCTACATCAAAAGTCTTCTTACCCACCACTCCACCTCCAGGTCCCTCAGATCGGCCGACTTGGGGTTGCTGAATATCCCGCGGTCTAGGCATAAGCTCAGGGGCGACCGCGCCTTTGCGGTTGCAGCTCCTAGACTGTGGCACAGCATCCCCCTTCCCATCAGAACTGCCCCCTCCATCGACTCCTTTAAGTCAAGACTAAAAACGTATCTATACTCCCAAGCCTTTCTTGATGTCCTCTGAGCAAGGGCTATATGTATATATGTATGTAGTTTGTTTATACTATTCTTATAACAAATGTAAAGCACTTTGGCCAACGAGAGTTGTTTTTTAAATGTGCTATATAAATAAATGTGACTTGACGACTTAAATCTATGCCTTCTATTATTTGATTTTTCCATTATGGGCAAAAGGTTATGACTATCTACCTTATCCCTGCCACTCATAATGTTATATACTTCTATTAGGTCTCCAGCTTTCCAGAGGAAACATTCCACGTCTGTCCAACCTCACCCTGCAGCTAATACCCCCTAATCTAGGCACCATTCTGGTAAACCTCATCTGCACCCTTTCCAAAGCCTCTAAATCCTTCCTGTAATAGGGTGACCAGAACTGCATACAATACTCCAAATGCGGCCTAACCAAAGTCCTATAAAGCTACGTCATGAATCCATGACTCTTACAGTGGCTTGCAAAAGTATTCATACCCCTTGAACTTTTCCACATTTTGTCACGTTACAACCACAAACGTAAATGTATTTTATTGGGATTTTATGTGATAGACCAACACAAAGTGGCGCATAATTGTGAAGTGGAAGGAAAATGATACATGGTTTTCAAATAAAAAAACTTTAAAAAAAACTGAAAAGTGTCGCGTGCAAAAGTATTCAGCCGCCTTTACTCCGATAACCCTAAATAAAATCCAGTGCAACCAATTGCCTTCAGAAGTCACCTAATTAGTAAATAGAGTCCACTTGTGTGTAATCTAATCTCAGTATAAATACAGCTGTTCTGTGAAGGCCTCAGAGGTTTGTTAGAGAACATTAGTGAACAAACAGCATCATGAAGCCCAAGGAACACACCAGACAGGTCAGGGATAAAGTTGTGGAGAAGTTTAAAGCAGGGTTAGGTTATAAACAAATATCCCAAGCTTTGAACATCTCACGGAGCACTGTTCAATCCATCATCCGAAAATGGAAAGAGTATGGCACAACTGCAAACCTACCAAGACATGGCCGTCCACCTAAACTGACAGGCCGGGCAAGGAGAGCATTGATCAGAGAAGCAGCCAAGAGGCCCATGGTAACTCTGGAGGAGCTGCAGAGATCCACAGCTCAGGTGGGAGAATCTGTCCACAGGACAACTATTAGTCATGCACTCCACAAATCAGGCCTTTATGGAAGAGTGGCAAGAAGAAAGCCATTGTTGGTAAAAAAGCCATAAAAAGTCCCGTTTGCGGTTTGCCACAAGCCATGTGGGGGACACAGCAAACATGTGGAGGAAGGTGCTCTGGTCAGATGAGACCAAAATTGAAGTTTTTGGCCTAAATGCAAAACGCTATGTGTGGCGGAAACCTAACACTGCACATCACCCTGAACACACCATCCCCACTGTGAAACATGGTGGTGGCAGCATCATGCTGTGGGGATGCTTTTCTTCAGCAGGGACAGGGAAGCTGGTCAGAGTTGATGGGAAGATGGATGGAGCCAAATACAGGGCAATCTTGGAAGAAAACCTGTTAGAGTCTGCAAAAGACTTGAGACTGGGGCGGAGGTTCACCTTCCAGCAGGACAACGACCCTAAACATACAGCCAGAGCTACAATGGAATGGTTTAGATCAAAGCATATTCATGTGTTAGAATGGCCCAGTCAAAGTCCAGACCTAAATCCAATTGAGAATCTCTGGCAAGACTTGAAAATTGCTGTTCACAGACGCTCTCCATCCAATCTGACTGAGCTTGAGCTATTTTGCAAAGAAGAATGGGCAAAAATTTCAGTCTCTAGATGTGCAAAGCTGGTAGAGACATACCCCAAAAGACTTGCAGCTGTAATTGCAGCGAAAGGTGGTTCTACAAAGTATTGACTCAGGGGGGCGGAATACTATTGCACACGACACTTTTCAGTTTTTTATTTGTAAAAAAAATTGAAAACCATGTATCATTTTCCTTCCACTTCACAATTATGCACCACTTTGTGTTGGTCTATCACATAAAATCCCAATAAAATACATTTACGTTTGTGGTTGTAACGTGACAAAATGTGGAAAAGTTCAAGGGGTATGAAAAACTTTGCAAGCCACTGTATATTCAATGCCCCAAACTATGAAAGCAAGCATATCATATGCCTTCTTTACCACCCTAATTGTGTTGCTACATTCATGAGTAATGGACCTGAACCCCAGATTCCCTCAGTGCATCAATGCTGTTGAGGATCATGCCATTAATTTCCACTTACATTCAAGAGTCAAGACTCAAGAGTGTATTATTGTAATATGTCCCAGATAGATCAATGAAATTCTTACTTGCAGCAGCACATATAATAAACGAGAAAAAAAGTTGAGTGTGTGTATAAGATATATATATATATCCTTATATAACTATAAAACATTGATCTTGGATGTGTGTGTATTTATTTATTTGTTTGTGTGTGATCACCTCGAAAAAACGACGCGCTAACGGTGAAGTTTTTACATATTCCGTTAGAGATTTATGCTGTGAAGTAAGAAATCGCCTTACCTGCAAATGTCATGCATTATTTCTCGAGTTATTAATCAAAATGTTCAAGATTCTGAAATAACTGAAAATAAAACCGAGCGGCTTTTGCTGATGTCGTCACAATGGCTCTGCATCATGCCGTCTTCCATATGTGCGCTGCGAGCTGCCCGGCCCCGCGAGCTGCCCGCTCCGCTCCTCTCCTCCCCCTCCTCCTCTCCGCCCCTCCTCTTCCCCTCCTCCTCTCTCTCCCACCCCTCCTCTCTCTCCCCCCTCTCTCCACCCCTCTACCCCCCTCCCCTCTCTCTCTCCCCCTCTATCCCCCACTCGTTCCCCACTCTCCCTGCCCCTTTCTCTCTGTCTCTGCCCGTCTCTCTCTGTCTCTGCCCCTCACTCTGTCTCTGCCCCTCTCTCTCTGCCTCTGCCCCCTCTCTCTCTGCCCTCTCTCTCTACCTCCCCTCCCTCTCTAGACGCGCCTGCAAGTTGGGGGCTACGCATCACATCCTCCTCCCCCACACACCCCTCCCCCACACCCCCCCCTCCCCACACCCCACCCCCCCCTCCCCACACCCCACCTCCCCGGGTGCATGATGCTCCCCCACCGGCCCCCGACAGCCCCGCCTGAAGAACGCAACAAGATATACGCAACACATACACACCTCCCCTCCCACACACATTCCCCCACCTCCACCCCCCTACCCACACATACCCCCTCTCCCATCCTTCCCTCCCACCGCACACCCACCTCCCCTCCTCCTCCCACAGAGGAAGAGGTGGGTGGGAGTGCTGGGGATGAGGGAAAATGAGCCGCTCCTGCGCAGTTAGGGGCTATGGGTGAGTGGTGGAATATTGCTTTGGGGGAACAGGTAAGTGAATGAATATTGCATTGGGAAATGGGTTGCATTAAGGGAACCAGTCCTCCCGTGTGACTGAGATCCAACGGGTCCCACTTAGTTTAGTGTATATATATATATATATATATATATACACACACATACATGCAAGCAATAATAGTGTAATGATAACAATAATAGCCTATGTAGATCAAAGCGTATTGGAAGTGGTGTTTAATAGCCGGATGGCAGTGGGGAAGATGCTGTTCCTGAACCTGGACTTTACAGTTTTCAGGCTCCTGTACCTTCTTCCTGATGGCAGGGGTGAAATGAGTGTATGGCCAGGGTTGTTTGGGTCTCTGATAATGCTGGCTGCCTTTTTGAGGCAGTGACTCCTGTACCTCTCAAAGTGCAACATCTCATACTTGCTTGGATTAAACACCATATGTTATTTCGCCACCATTTCTGTATCTGATCTATATCCTACTGTATAGATTTAACAGCCTTCCTCACAGTTCATGATCTCAGAAATCTTGGTGTCATCTGCAAATTTACTAACCAGCCCATCTACGTTTACATCTAAGTTATTTATATATATACAGTATCACAAACAGCAGAGATCCCAGCATAGATCCCTGTATAACTCAATCAGTCACAGACCTTCACCCTGAATATTGAACTTCCACCACTGTCTTCAATCTCTGTCAGTTCTGAATCCATACAACCAAGTCACTGTTAATCCTGTACACCTTAATCTTCTGGATCAGCCAACCATGGGAGATTTTATCCAGTACCTTGCTAAAATCCATGTAGACAACATCCACCCTACTACCTTTATTGATCACTTCCTCAAAAAACTCGATCAAGTTAGTAAGATACGACCTGCCATGCACAAAGCCATGCTGACTGTCCCTAATTAAGCCATTCTCTGCCAAATGGGAGTAAATCTTATCCTAAAGAATCCTCTCTCATAGCTTCCCAAACACCGATGCTTGGTATGTCAACTGTTCTGCCCAAGACTGCATGAAATTGCAGAGGGTTGTGGATGCAGCCCAGCCCATTACACTAACCAACCTCCCCATTAACTCCATCTATACTTCTCATTGCCTCAGGAAAGTGACACATTATTAAGGACCACTCACACCCCAGTCATTTTCTCTTCTCCCCTCTCTCATCTAGCAAAATATTTTTAAAAATTGAAAGATCGTATCACCAGATTCAGTAACAGCTTTTCCCCTGCTGTTACCAAACTCTCAAATTGACCTGTTATATGCTAAACAGCACCCTCTTGTTTTCTAATATATGTACTGTTTTTCTACTAGTTGACATCATTCGCATGTGCTGTTTTGCTATGGCCAAGTGGATGGCCTGGCCCAAACAGGTCTACATGGACCACATCACAATATTGATAAGGATACTGTGGACCCCATGGTTCCCATTTACCAGTTCTTAGAACAGGAGGGTCATAATCTTAAAGACGTCATATCTGTATTGTTTCTCTTGATAATGTCAAAATGATGGGTAATGGGTGCTTATCTTAATTTAAAATAAGCTTCTGAACCTAGGTCAGTTTCTGCTGTTGTGTTATCAGCTTTTGTTGCTGTGCTAGAAAATTGAGTTTGGACCCTAGGGGCCTGCGTGGTGAATATCCATCACAAAACCAACATCAGTCCTATTTTTTTGTGTGTAGTTTGGTGAAGTGAGACCTAGATCCATAACCTCCTGACCCAGCGACAAGGCTCCTACCGATTGAGCAACAGCAGACAATGATGCAACAGGTCAGTTTTCCCTCGCATAGATCTTGTTATTTTCTCTTTTAAGCAAATGGAATTTTTATGCAGTTTTCCAATGAAGGTTGAGTTGTGTTTTGAATATATACTTATTGTTTAATCCGTTTATCTTTTTTTAATTTAGTCAAAGGGTGTGGACTTCACAGGCTGAGCCAAAAATGTGCCTGAGAAGGTGCCATGAACCACTGCAATCTGTGAGGGTGGTACACCACAATGCTATTAAGTATCTCTAAACTAAAGAAGGGAGTTCCAGGATTCTGACCCAGCAATCAAAGTTGTATTTTTGGCAGTGGTTCCCCCCTATTTTTGCTTGAATTACTATAACTTTTCTGGTGAAAGGTAATTGAAAAACTGCACCATACAATTTTCATCCTCATGAAAGAGTACTGGAAGATAAGTAAAACATTATAAAACTAGGAGCAAAAGAGATCAGGAATATTTTTATTCAGAAGTATAAGAATCGTTGGTTGTTAGACAGTGCAGATCAAAAATCAATAAAACTGCAGATGGTGTAAATCTGAATTATGTTTATTCATTCAAGAAATGTGGACTTCACAAGCTGAGCAGGATTTAATTACCTGTCCTGAATTGCCCTTGAGAAGGTGCCCTCCTGAACTGCTGCAGTCCTTGAGATGTTGGCAAACCAACAATGCTATTCTACTGTACCCGCTGTTCCAGGTGAGGACTACTGTATATCGGCGAGACCAAGCGCAGGCTCGGCAATCGTTTCGCTGAACACCTTCGCTCAGTCCGCCTAGACCTACCTGATCTACCGGTGGCTCAACACTTTAACTCCCACTCCCATTCCCACACTGACCTTTCTGTCCTGGGCTTCCTCCATTGTCAGAGTGAGGCCCAGCGCAAATTGGAGGAACAACACCTCATATTTCGCTAGGGTAGCTTACACTCACTGGTATGAACATTGACCTCTAACTTTAAGTAACCCTTGCTTTCCATCTCTCTCCATCCCCTCCCCTTCCCAGTTTTCCGACCAGTCTTACTGTCTCCAACCACATTTTATCTCAGTACAACCCACTCCCCTGACATCAGTCTGAAGAAGGGCCTCGATTCGAAACGTCACCCATTCTTTCATTTTAAACCAGCATCTGCAGTTCTTTCTTACACATAATGCTATTTGGGAGCTGGTTCTAGGATTTTTTCTAAGCTCTTTCTAAGCTTCCCCCCAGTCTAGTTCAGTCAATAAAACACTGATTCAAGCATTAGAACAACTAAACTTTATTTTTGGATAGCAGAACAAATTACCCTATACGATACCTAAACCACCGCAGGTTTGATCCTTGTATCTGCCTGGTAAAGCCCTTCAGCCTCGTGCAAGCAGAAACACTCCATAAGGTCACGCAGTCCCAAGCGCTCTTCCAGAAGATCGACAAAGGACCTCATGGGGGCTGCTTTTTATAGGTCCCCGAACCATGAGGGGCCGAACTACACAAGGGTGGTCTATTTACAATCAAATCAAACATATTAATTACAACAATACATTATTGACAGTTACACAGACCAGTAACGGAACCTCCCTTACATTGTTGCAGGAGAAGCTTTCAGAAAACACTAACTTAACTTGAATAATACAACGTGTACCCTGGAATCCAAACAAACCTGCCAGGTGCTTAACATTTTAACCAATCAACACACAGCAGGGCAACTGTCTAGCAACATTATTTACAATATATACAATTAGTTTACAGTGATCCAATCACATCAATGCATTAAAGGTTGTTTGCAGAGCTTTTAAACATTTTATCAATTAAGGGGAAATGAGGAGAACACCTGGATCTTTCATCCTTACATATCAATCTGAAGCTCAGACTGGTCGGCGCTATTCACAGGCTGTAAATTTCCACTGACAAAGGTTAAGCAATTCTGACAAATGCTGGGATCCTCCATTTTATGGTGTCTTTAATTTGGTCAATATTAACATATTGTGTAGCATGGAGGGCAACCTCCTGGTGGTGATGTTCCAATGCTTTTGCTGCCCTTGTCCTTTTCGCTGGTAGAGATTGTGAGTTTGGAATTGTTGCTTAAGGATTTTGGTGAGTTTCCGCAGTGCATCTTGTAAATGGTACAAACTGCTGCTATTGTGTGCCTGTGGTCATGTGTGCGAATGGAATGCATATCAAGTGGTCTGCTGTGCCCTGTGTTGTATGGAGCTTCTTGAGTCTTATTGAAGCTACACTCATCCAGGAAGGTTGAGGGTGTACTATCACACTCCTGGTTTGAACCTTGTAGATGGTAGATAGCTGATGGTACATATGCTGCCTGTCCCGCTGAGTTACTCCAGCTTTTTGTGACTACAGATGGTAGATGGACATGGGATGTTAGGAGATGAGTTACTCACCGCAGGATTCCTAACCTTTGAAGTACTTTTGTAGCTGTACTGTGTACCTAGCCATTTCAGTTCAGTTTCTTTCCTAATATTGTGGCTTTATGGATTATTTATGAATATATTTTGTAGATAGTACTGTTGGTTGTTTTCTCCACAACGTGATTACATTCTGCAAAAAATAAATGTACAGTGAAAACCTTTATATACCTATTACTAAAATTATACCAATTGGGTTCATTGTTCCCGGACTACATTAGATATTATTCATTTATGTAAGGACAAATGCAGAGCATTTCCTTTAAAGTGAGACATATTCTAACCAAAGATTTACAAATCATTGTTTTTTGTCATCAATCCATCGCACATAATAGAAACAAAATATGTTCATGAAACAAATGGTATACATCACAAAAAAAACGAATAACCTGCCAAAGCACATATTCTAAATACTTATCAAAAAACATTGACTGTCTTTTTTAAGCAAAGTAAACATGATTCTCTGAAGCTGAGAAAAACGATCTCATTGAAATGTGTAAGATTCTGAGGGGATTTGACAAGGCGGGTAGTAAAGATATTTTCCCTGCTGGGCAGCATCAAAGAAAGAAGTATAGTCTGAGGATAGGGTTCAACCACAAGAGTGTGAAAAGGAGCAATTTCGTCTCTCAGAATAGTTGCCAGGGAGTTGTAGACATTAAAGGGCCAGTCCCACTTGGGCGTCATTTGCCCGTCATTTACGCGACATTATTTACGCGTCACGACGCGCGCGTGATGCTCACATGATGCGTGCATGGCGTGCATTATGTGCGCATGGTGCGTGGTGACGTAGGCAGTGATGCGCGGTCGCGAGCGGCGCCCCAGGATTTTGGGATTCACAAAATCTTCGCGCGCCACCTGCGTGATGCGCAAATGACGCCCAAGTGGGACAGGCCCTTCAGTCATCAGGAAGCACAAAATTCCTTTCTTGGCCTTGAATATATCTAATGACTCAGCAATCACAGTAAAATGGGATAAATAATCCCTTTATTCACAACTCCCAGGGAAGAAATTCCTCTTTATCTAAGTTATAAGTGGTCAGTCCATTTTAATGCAGTTCTGGCCTCAGGTTCTAGACTCCACCCTTAAGCGAAAACATCCTCATGTCAAGCCCTGCCAGAATTGTTGGTGTTTTATTGAGATTCCTTCTCATTCTTCTTAATTATGGATCCAACCCTTCCTCAAAACAACCCTTTCCATGCAGGAATCAATCTGGTGAGCCTCACCACCACTGCCTCCAAGCCTGGTATCCATTGGTCACATATACAGTATAGAAATCAAAGTAGTATGCTGTGCTCCAGGAGTCATACCACAGCCCCTGGAGACCTGTGGAATTTTAGAATTTGGACCCCACCAAGTTTTTTAATCCCGTGCCATCTGGGATTTTAGAACTCCAATTATCCGGTACATTCAGTGTGGTTTAAACACCTGGTTTAAACAAATACGTTTCACTGTATCTCATTACATGTGACAATAAACTAAACTAAACTTGATTCTTGCTGACAAGAAGCTGATGTCTGGGGTCATATTTGATTCATCAATGTACACCCCAGAATGCAGATGATTGTTGTCCCGACCTGAAACATCGCCCTTCCATGTTCTCCAGAGATGCTGCCTGACCCGGAGTTACTCCAGCACTTCCTATTATTTTTGATTGTTGATAATCTTAATTTGTTAATCCACACCCCCGGAAAATGTATTTTCATGAATCCAACGTAATAATGAGATCATATGCATTCTTTCAAACGTAAAATGTATCACATGGAATTTATCACTCAGTCGTCCATGGCCTTCAAAGTGTTGCATGTCTGTAGATCAGTAGGTTCAATTTGCAGCAATAGACAATAAACAGCAGGTGCAGGAGTAGGCCATTTGGCCCTTCGAGCCAGCACCGCCATTCACTGTGATCATGGCTGATCATCCACAATCAGTACCCCGTTCCTGCCTTCTCCCCATATCCCTTGACTCCGCTATCTTTAAGAGCTCTATCTAACTCTCTCTTGAAAGCATCCAGAGAATCAGCCTCCACTGGCTTCTGAGGCAGACTTTCACAGATTCACAACTCTCTGGGTGAAAAAGTTTTTCCTCATCTCCGTTCTAAATGGCCTCCCCTTATTCTTAAACTGTGGCCCCTGGTTCTGGACTCCCCCAACATCGGGAACATGTTTCCTGCCTCCCTGCATCTAGCGTGTCCAATCCCTTAATAATCCTATATGTTTCAATAAGATCCCCTTTCATCCATCTAAATTCCGTACTCCAGGTGTGGTCTCACCAGGGTCCTGTGCAACTGCAGAAAGACCTCTTTGCTCCGATACTCAACTCCTCTTGTTATGAAGGCCAACATGCCATTAGCTTTCGTCACTGCCTGCTGTATCTGCATGCTTACTTTCAGTGACTGATGTACAAGAACACCCAGATCTCGTCGTACTTCCCTATTTCCTAACTTGACACCATTCAGATAATGATCTGCAATTGTGCTGCCAATCAACACCAACAGGTTGTCAAATAAGCTTGTATCAGCATCGCGTTGGTGGAAACATTGGCGCTGCACGCTCACGACTCCAGTCACCGGAGCTCAATTCTAATACCTTTTGTCCCTGTGACAGCGTGGATTTCTTCGGGTCTCCCACATCCCACATCCAAATCTGAGGAAAGACATTCTTGCCATAGAGGGAGTACAGAGAAGGTTCACCAGACTGATTCCTGGGATGTCAGGACTTTCATATGAAGAAAGACTGGATAGACTCGGCTTGTACTCGCTAGAATTTAGAAGATTGAGGGGGGATCTTATAGAAACTTACAAAATTCTTAAGGGGTTGGACAGGCTAAATGCAGGAAGATTGTTCCCGATGTTGGGAAGTCCAGTACAAGGGGTCACAGTTTAAGGATAAAGGGGAAATCCTTTAGGACCGAGATGAGAAAAACATTTTTCACACAGAGAGTGGTGAATCTCTGGAACTCTCTGCCACAGAAGGTAGTTGAGGCCAGTTCATTGGCTATATTTAAGAGGGAGTTAGATGTGGCCCTTGCGGCTAAAGGGATCAGGGGGTATGGAGAGAAGGCAGGTACAGGATACTGAGTTGGATGATCAGCCATGATCATATTGAATGGCGGTGCAGGCTCGAAGGGCCGAATGGCCTACTCCTGCACCTATTTTCTATGTTTCTATGTTTCTATCCCAAAGATATGCTGGTCGTTGGATGAATTTGCTTCTATAAATTGTTCACAGTCATGGTGTTCATGGTGATGTGCAAGAGAACAGATTACAATACTGGGGGGACGCGATTGATGCAGTAGCTCTGATACACAGCTTGGACTTTCTGGGCCGAATAGCTTCCTTTCCTTTTGTAAGGAAATATGAAAAATGCTTTTCTTACAATGTGATATTTTCCAATGTCTCTTGGAAAATCATTTCCCAGAGCTTGGTTCTGTCTGAGAGTTGCACAATTTAGAATATACCCCCAGCTGTTTCGACAGAAAATAGATAGGAAAGGTTTAGACAAATTCAGGCAAATGGGACCAGCCCAATGTGCCAACTTGGTCGGCGTGACAAGGTGCGCCGAAGGGCCTGTTTCCGTGCTGTACTGTCCTATAACTCCATGACTGTACACTAAACAGCTGGACTTAATTGCGAACCCTTTCACTTTCCATTATACACTGCAGCGTTGTATCCCTGTGTCCAGCAAGTTAATGTTGTGGTCATTGAAAACCTGGATTAGATCGGTTAGAAAGGGAAGTTAGACACTTTGTGTCGTTTTTAGAAAGGAACTTCCTTGGCAAGCTAAACGTTATTTCACGGGCCTGCCGTTTTAAATCCTGAATGTGACATTTTGGTACGTAGTCTCAGAAATCTTTAGAGTAGTCTGCCGCAACTGAGCCACCAAATGTCACTGTGGTCCATCGATTTATTCTCACTAACTTTGGAGTTATCTGCCATTGGCCGCATGGGAACAGATGAAATTTCCGTGAATTCAAGTTTCTTAACATCATCAAAATCCGGTGTAGACACGAGGAACCGCAGATAGACACAAAAAGCTGGAATAACTCAGCGGGACAGCCAGCATCTATGGAGAGAAGGAATGGGTGACGTTTCAGGTCGAGACCCTCCTTAAGACAACTGCAGATCCTGGTTTACAGAAAAAATAATGGAGAAACTCAGCGGGTCAGACATCGTTGGCTGTACACATTCTCACCTAGCCCACAGGACAATGGCATGTTTCCTTTATCATCGTTACGTTTTTGCATATATTACATTCATTTGTTCTATACCTCTCTACATCACCGTCCATATCTCCCGTTTCCCTTTCCCCTGACTCTCATTCTGAAGAAAGGCCTCGACCCGAAACATCACCTATTCCTTTTCTCCAGCGATGCTGTCTGACCCGCTGAGTTACTCCAGGTTTTTGTGTCTATCTCTGGAAGACCTGGATCGGCGACCTATCGCTTTCCATGTTTTGTCCTGCCCTCATCTCCTCTCTTCCATCTTTCTTCCCAAAACCGCAATGTGTCTGAAGATGAGTCCCTACCCAAAACGTCGCCTCTCCGAGTTCTCCGGCGATTCCCGCCTGACTCGCTGAGTTACTTTGTGTCTTTTATAATTAAAATATAGTGCCTTTCCACAAAACGCCTGAAGTTGCAGAATGCATTAAAATCCGATTAGTTTCGCTCTGCCAATTGATTCCAGATGGCTGTTAATTCTACCAGTCTACCAGTGATAACGCATTTAGAGTTTTCCACTCCAAATCCGGACACTCAAGTATTCTGTAGACGTTTGTAAAAACGTGTCCTCTCGTGTCTTTCGTGCTACACAGCGCTACCAGTTTCTTGGCAATGTTGAACGATCGTCAATACTGAGAAATGAATGCGGTGCCAATGGCGTGCTTACTCCCGTTCCAAGCAAAGAAAATGATGGAGCCTCTGCATATATATGTCTCATCTTATAGCTTACAACATACTGTCGGAGATATTAATGTGCTCCAGCACTTTGTGTCCTTCTGTGTACTAACCAACATCTGCAGTTCTTTGTTTCTAAGTTTCTTCAGCTCCTCGTTTGTTTTCCCTCCCCGCGTTCTACCGTGTATTCAGAGCACCGCCCTGCCTTTTATCTCGTTATAACTGGTAGATTCCTTGTGACTTGCAGTGGTTTATTGCCACGTCAAGAAAATGATTTAATTATTTGAGGGGCACAAATATTTATCTTACCACTTTTTATTTCGTTTGTGACATTCTGCCTCGGCCTTTCGTTTTTGGGAGAAGAGGTGAACAGAAATAGTGAAGTCTGACATGGACTGGGAATGCGTGGGACGTCGCTGTTTACTTTAGTTTGGAGGCACTCTAACGTCACTGTGGCTATTTTTCTAATATTTAGGGCCCAGTGCGAAATATTAATTGGTCCAGAGCTATACTTTGGGGAGTATTATTATGCATTAATATCGGCAGTGTTATCGTCTACGAAAAGACAAAACGAAAATTATAAGTAGACAGGATCTTAGTAAATTGTGGGGAAGAGCTAACGGACCGGACGTCCCACTCCTGCGTCTATATCGCATACTCTATAATTTACAACATAGTGTCCGAGATGTTAACGCGACCACATATTAATATGCGCTCCAAAGTATCTGTGCAGTACTATTATAATCAAGGAGGAAAGAAGCAAAAGAACTATAATAGTAGATATAATCATCTGCATGTGCAGATGCTGGGTTAAACCGAAGATGGTCACAAAAAGCTGGAGTAACTCAGCAGGACAGGCAGCATCTCTGGAGAAAAGGAATGGGTGACATTTGAAGAAGGGTCTCGACCCGAAACGTCACCTATTCCTTCTCTCCAGAGATGATGCCCGTCCTGCTGAGTTACTCCAGCTTTTTATGTCTATAATCATCTGCAGATGCTGTTTAGCCTTCACGGGTGTGCTCGGCTGTGACGGCCGGGTGCGGGTCTCGCCTGCGGGCGGGGCCGGGCGCCGAGCTGAGTTGAGGGGCCGGACTGCCACGTTGTGTGGATCGGCTAATGGCAGCGCAAAGGAATTCCAACTATCTGCGGGACGATGATCCCAAGCAGAAACAACACAAGACAGGACACAGAGTGCTTTGGAGTAACTCAGCGGGTCAGGCAGCATCGACAAGGCAGCCTTGTTAACCCGTTTCTAGTCAATGGACCGTAACCGCCGGTTTGTGACCGCCCGTTTCTAGCGTTATTTAATAATGAGGAACGGTGGACGGTTAAACAAAAGCTGCAGCAGAGGCGCTGACTGCGGGGAGTCGGCGCTACCTCCTGACTGGATGTGGCGGTTCAACTGGAGTAAAATATTGTTCCCGAATTACAACGTGGACATGTAAAAAAGCTGAAACGAATACACACTGTTATAATTAAGCTAATAAAAGGAGAAACGAACGCGGCGCCACGGTATCAAGGAAAGTACTGAATGGTTCAAATCCACTGGAGTTCTGGTCTCTGAACCGTGTGGACAGGGCGAGTGGTGTAACTGGAGTGAGCTGCACATCTTAACAAGCTTCCCCTCACAGAGTACGTGGCAGCCGCAGTCCCCGACCTACACAAATCACTGCAACGTGCCAGCGATTACAGAGAGCCCGCGGCGCTAAAAGGATCAGATTTAAGCAACATCTGAGGCAGGAGGTTCAGCCCAACTTTCACGTTGATGCTCCTCCTGCGCCTCCCACTGTAGCATTTGGTGCAAGCGCGCTGCACACAACCTGCCGGAGCCAGTGGTCCGAGAGCGCCCGACTTGGCCTTCTATTTGATTTGCGGTATGACTTCCATAAAGCAAAAAAATAAAAGTAATTCCGATCGCAGTTCCCCCAGTCCACAGGATGACGTGGCAAAGAGGGGCTCGAAGGGCGGCAAAGGGGGGGCAGAGTCGGCCTCGACCTTTGGGAAGGTGGTGAATGTCCTGCTCTTTGTCGTCCTGGCTGCGAGCGCGGCAGCTTTCGGCTGGTATATCCACAGCCTCTCGGAGCAGATCAACCATTTTCACCAAAGGAACGAAGAGACGTCCATTCAAAGCAACGAACTGGCGAAGAAGATGGAAACTGTTCTTCAACAGGTAAGTAAGTGCATGCTCTATCCCATTTGCAGTTTCAGCCAGGCTTCAAGAAATGCCCTGCTCTGAAGTCTTGTGATTGAACCTTTTCGCTTTAAAAATATTATAATTAACGTGTTTTTACAAGTTTAAGACCACTCCCGGCCCAAAAGTCCAACGTGAACGCCATACCTAATAAAGCAGCGGTTATGTAGCCGGTCTCCAGCATTCTCTTATACTTTTTCACCACTTTCGCATTCTACTTCTTCGACGTATGTTTTCCACCAACATCTTTATAACTGTGGTTCTGGGGGAAATGATATGATGTCAAATCCACATACTTCACATCCAGGCACTTGGGGATTTCAAATTGGAGTTTGTTGCTGTTATCTGCAATCTCGGTGAGGTGTTTCACTCGGATAGCCATGTCGAAAAGGACAGGTAGGTAAAAACGTTTTCCTTTTTTTTCCTCAGCTGTCCTTTTTGATTTGGCTAGCCAAGTGGTATTCATATAAAAGAGGAGGACAAGTTGATAAAAATGGGAAACAATGTTCAGAATGGAACACAGGGAAATGTTTCCTACACTCTTGTTTAAAAATGAATAATTTAAAGTTGTATCTTTGGAAAATAAACAGGACACCTAACTTTTGAAGTAGTCCTCATATTTAAGAGGCAATGCAGCATCTGCAGTTCCTTCCTGCACAAAGAAGTCCGTGAGCTAAGGATGGATACTGGTAGGAAGACTGGAGGATTGGGGGGGGGGAATCAAAGGGCTCTTGGAACAAGGTACACAAAGCACTGAACGTTCTGCTGCAGGTGAGCTAGACCAAATAAAACTAAACCAAGGCCCAACATGGGCAGGAAGAGCTGCACCTCGTCTTCTGTTTGGGCATGTTGCAGTCTTCAGGATAATATTAAATTCTACACCTTGGTTTCTGTTGAACATCTGTGATATTGGCTCAGGTTGTTTGTTACTATTTTCCCATTGTTTTTTCTTTTTTTTCCTCTGGAAGTGGAGAGCATCCTTAGCCTGACCTGTTGGGCAAGTCTTTCTACTCTGCATATCACAATTTCCACATTTCCTTGTCTCTGTTCTTTTGTCAACATTGTCACTCTCCCATTCTTTCATTGAGCCGTTAACCTTGTTTACATCTTACCCGTTGGTCACACCAGTTTTACCTTTTCAGAGGCATCCTCACTCCCCACCTTCCTGTAGCTTAACAACTTTCGTTGGTCTCCCTCGCAGTTCTGACGAAGCAGAAACATGAAGCTGTTTCTCTTCCCATGGAGGTAGCTTAACCTGCTCTGTATCTCAGCATTTGCTGTTTTTCTTGTATTTCATCATGGTAAGATTGTCACTAAGAGGTTCAATTCAAAATAAACTTCTAATGCAGTGGGGACAATGTGGAACTTGCTATCACAGGGAGTTGCTTAAGTAGAAGTTATAAGAAAACCGAAGGGGAACTGGACAAACATGAAGGAGAAGGAATTAGTGGGAATTAATGGCATAATGTTTGGGGAATTCTGTGGAGCACAAATACCGACATGGACTGATTGGAGTGTTTTTGTGCAGTTTACCCAATGTGAACAAGAAAGTGAACGTGCAAGCACAGGGGCAAACATATAACAATTGTCTCAACAAGGACACAATGGGAAGAAAAACATTTCATATACTATCCATGATACTTCAATTCTAAAATGATTGGTCCATGGAAATTAGAGAAGATGTCCACCGGACCATTCACATGGAACAATATTGATCTGCACTTATCCACTCTAATTTCCATTTTTCAGTAAAGTCAACGCAGATGATTGCTGTGAAGCTCTCCTTAATCAGTAAAGCAACTCCCTATCCTCTTTTACCCCCACCTCCATCTCAGTTGCAGCACCTGTATACTGGAACATTAAGCTGCCAGGCCTGTTCCTCCTTCGGTCAGGTTTTGGTAGAATAGTTTCAATTTAATATATTTCTTCTGTACCGGTTTGCACATTGTCTTTTTATTTGCACAGACACGCTTCTACTCTACCCTTCCATGATACCAGGAGCTTATTTTGCAATAACCACTCACCTGTCCTCTTTCTCAGTTCTAACGAGTGGTCTTGCACCTGAGAGGTTCACTGATGCTCCCTGGCTTATTGTGTGTTTTCATCATTCTCTGCATATTTCACCCATCCTGTAATCTAGATTCTTGCAGAACAGCATTCATGCCTCTGACGTGGGCCGCTGGAGATGCTAATGCCATTATACACTTTGTGAATATCTGCATGCTCTTTCTTCAATTATATTATATAATTTTTTAGTGTAGTTGGCAGAGCAACTGAACTGCATCAGTACTATGTGTCACCTCAGTCTACTTTAATAAATGATGCAATCATTCACAATTTTCATTTCATCTGTGACTGTCAAATCCTTCTCCCAAGAATGTCATTAATATTTATATATTTTTATGCTCTTGTCGAAACTGTTGAATATTTTGCTGAAACTTTATCAATATTCAACCTTTTCAAAGCAATTTCAAACATTGGGGCCATGTTTCTTTCAATGGTCATATTCCCTGTCAGGCTTATTTTTGAATTCAAATCCTGAAAAAGATTTTGGTAAAATGTTCGAAAAATAATTAAACACCTTCACAGTTTTGGTACGGTAGATGCACTATTAATGCACAAGCTTGAAGTGCCTAACTTGACCTGTTCATGGAAAATAAGAGATGTGAGAATAGTTTAACACAGAATTTCATTAATAATTTAATCAAACATTTGTGTGGGTTTTTTTGAAGAGGTGATGAAGATGATTGATAAGCATAGGGCAGTGAAAGTTGTCTCCATGGACTTTCATAAGGCATTTGATAACATTCCTCATGGTAGGCTGGTCCAGAAAATTAAGATGCAAGGGATCAATGGTGACTTGGATTCAGAACTGGTTTACTCATGGATGACAGAGGGTAGTGGATGAGGGTGTCATTCTGCCAGGTGGTGTTCTACAGGGATCAGCACTTAGATCCATGTTGTTCATGATATATTGGACAAAAATATAAATAGGTTGGTTAGTAAGTTTGCAGATGTCACCAAAATTAGTGGAGCTGCATACAGTGAAGAAGTCTGTCAAATAGTACTGCAGAATATAGATCAGTTACAGACATAGGCAGAGGAATTTAATCCAGGCAAATATGAGGTGTTGCACTTTGGGTGGTCAAATGTAAATAAAATGGATACAATTAATGGCGGGACCCTTAACAGCATTCGTGTACAGAGGGAGCCACAAGAAACTGCTGATGCTGCAATTTTGAGCAAAACAGAGTGCTGGAGGAACTCAGCAGCATGTATGGAGTGAATGGACACATATTTTGGGTTGGGACCCATACCTGAAAAAAGCACCCAAAGAAAACATTTTGTGTTTGATGTACAGAAGCAAAGAGTAGGAGTAAACGGGTCCTTTTCACAATGGCAGGCAGTGACTAGTGGGGTACTGCAAGGCTCAGTGCTGGGACCCCAGCTATTTACAATTTATATTAATGATCTGGACGAGGGAATTGAAAGCAACATCTCCAAGTTTGCGGATGACACTAAGCTGGGGGGCAGTGTTAGCTGTGAGGAGGATGCTAGGAGACTGCAAGGTGACTTGGATAGGCTGGGTGAGTGGGCAAATGTTTGGCAGATGCAGTATAATGTGGATAAATGTGAGGTTATCCACTTTGGTGGCAAAAACGGGAAGGCAGACTATTATCTAAATGGTGGCCGATTAGGAAATGGGGAGATGCAGCGAGACCTGGGTGTCATGGTACACCAGTCATTGAAAGTAGGCATGCAGGTGCAGCAGGCAGTGAAGAAAGCGAATGGTATGTTGGCCTTCATAGCAAGAGGATTTGAGTATAGGAGCAGGGAGGTTCTACTGCAGTTGTACAGGGTCTTGGCGAGACCACACCTGGAGTATTGCGTACAGTTTTGGTCTCCAAATCTGAGGAAGGACATTATAGCCATAGAGGGAGTGCAGAGAAGGTTCACCAGACTGATTCCTGGGATGTCAGGACTTTCATATGAAGAAAGACTGGATAGACTTGGCTTATACTCGCTAGAATTTAGGAGATTGAGAGGGGATCTTATAGAAACGTACAAAATTCTTATGGGGTTGGACAGGCTAGATGCAGGAAGATTGTTCCCGATGTTGGGGAAGTCCAGGACAAGGGGTCACAGCTTAAGGATAAGGGGGAAATCCTTTAAGACCGAGATGAGGAAAAACTTTTTCACACAGAGAGTGGTGAATCTCTGGAACTCTCTGCCACAGAGGGTAGTTGAGGCCAGTTCATTGGCTATATTTAAGAGGGAGTTAGATGTGGCTAAAGGGATCAGGGGGTATGGAGAGAAGGCAGGTATGGGGTACTGAGTTGGATGATCAGCCATGATCATATTGAATGGCGGTGCAGGCTCGAAGGGCCGAATGGCCTACTCCTGCACCTATTTTCTATGTATCTATGTATCTTGGGGTTCAAGTCCATAACTTTCTGAAACTGGCAACACATGTAGAGTGGTAAAGAAGGCACACAAAATGCTGGAGTGACTCAGCGGGACAGGCACCATCTCCGGAGAGAAGGAATGGGTGGCACAAAATGCTGGAGTAACTCAGCAGGGCAGGCAGCATCCCTGGAGAGGAATTATGGCTTATGTCATACTTGCCTTCAAAGGCTGAGGCATTGAGAAAAACGGTCAGGAGGTAATGTTGCAGCTTCTTAAATTTTTTTGGGGGTGGTGGGGGATGCTTTTGGTGTACTGTATGTAGTGCTGGTCACCCTTTTACAGGAAGGCTGTAGAGGCTTTGGAAAGTATACAGAAGAGGTTTACCTGAATGATGCCTGGATTAGAAGTTGGACAAACTTGGATTGTTTTCTCTGGAGTGAAAGAGGGGGAGACCTGATGGAAGTTTATAAAGTTATTTGAGGTATAGATATACAGTCAAAATCTTTTTCATATGGTAGAAACATCAAATACTAAAGAACATAGCGTTAAGTGGAAAGTTCCTCTGGCAGCTTGTTCCATATACCAACCCCTTCCATGTGAAAACAAATTGTCCTCAAATCCCTTTTAAACACTGACCACTCATGTTCTCTGTGGGTAGCACACACATGCCAGATTTGGAAGGTAGTGAGATTGAACATTCTGCCAGGATCTAAGTTGATGACCTCGGCTTACAAATGAATGTTCCATGCAGGAAATGGTATGTTGCTGTGGATTATCGTGCGTGAATTGAGCAAAACAAGTCAATGGTGCCTATTTAGTTGGGCATAAATTATCACATACCTCTGTTGAAAGTGGCAGAGCAAAGTGGTCTTGCATTGAGGCCAAGGGTCCCTCAACAACGTGCCAAACCTATTGCCTTTTTTGACTTGCTTTCCATTTGTCAGACTTTTTTTTGTGAAACTATCTTTCATCAAAAGAGATTTTAAAGATTGGTTCATTTTATAAATGTATTTTTGCACCTTTAAATTTAAAAGTCCAAAGTAACCATTTTAATGATATTACTTGACTATAAAATTGTTTTGAGAACCATAAACTTTTAACCATGAACATTTCCAAACAATAGCATACAATAAGATTCTAGCATTGAAAACTTGTGTTAAATTATTCCTGATTTTCATCTTGTATTGTTTTATGTAGTTCAACTTAAAATAAAATTTCCATATGAGCTTTCTGAAGGAGGGACTGAATCCAATAGATTTTTGCAACCATGCATGCAGTTATGCAACAGGCACTGCATCTGATTAGCCCTCTTGGCCTGGCAGTGCATTACTAAAATCTGTCTGAACCTGAGGACTATATATATTTTTATAATTCATTTATTTTCATTTGTGTGATATGTAGCTTCCAGCCATATTTGACAGTATTGGAAGCTAAGTTTGATGCATTATAAGTGAACAGTCCAAGTAAATTTAAAGAATAAAGGTTAGAAGCTACATGTTGGTCATTTATATTTCTAAAAATTGTTAAAACATTTTTTGCCAGTTTAATTTCTCCTCAATTGTGCACGATTAACACATAAATTCTTAATACAATGTTAATACTTAAATCACAAATGTATGGGTAATAAGTTTCAAATTTTGTAGTTAACAAAATAAACGTAAGATCGCTGTGGTCATACAGTCAAATGGCACTGCACATATTGTTAGCTGATAATTCTACGTTGGGTTAAAACATGGAGTGTGGTCAACTTGGTAACATGGAACAGCATTGCAGTGGCATTGAAGAAGGCAGAAAACGTTGCTGTATCAGCAATACTATGCTTGTTAACTTTAGATGGTTTTAGACCAGGTGACAAAACCTCTTTTATCAATCTGATTGGTATTGGACTGTGTGAAACACATTATCCTTGGTAAGTACCTACAACAGTGAATGGGCATATTTGCAAGTAGACAGAGTTTTCGTTTTTCTTGTTCACTTTTCAAGATGCGAGTCTCAGCATTTATTGACCACCCCTAATTGCCTTTAAGGAGGTGATGGCGATAAGCCACCTTTTGAGCCTTCCAATTTCTTGTGGTGGTGGGGGTATTCCCACAAAGCTGTGTGTAAAATTATTCATCTGAAGAAGGGTTTCGACCCGAAACGTTGCCTATTTCCTTCGCTCCATCATAGATGCTGCCTCACCCGGAGTTTCTCCAGCATTTTTGTCTACCTTCGATTTTCCAGTATCTGCAATTCCTTCTTAAACATGTAAAATTATTCTCAGTTTATACTCTGTAATCTCCTCATTCACCAGCATCTGTGTAATGTTTCATCTATTTCAGGTGGAATCTACGAAAGTCATGATGAACAAACTGGAATCAGTGCTGCATGGCAATCAGCAAGAGCTGCAGAAAACTAACAACGCCATCACGAAGAGTGAAAGCAAGACAAATCAAATTGGTGAAACTCTTCAAAAGCTGCAGAATGAAATACTGCAGGATCTCTCTGATGGCATCCAAGATGTTAGAAATGCTAGAAATAGGGATTTTACATCTCTTGAAAAAACAGTAGAAGAAAGATTAACTGAATTAACCAAATCAATCCATGATAACATTGCTGTTTTTACGGAACTTCAGAGGAAGAGTCAGAATGACATTGATGAGATTAAATCAAAGGTTGATTCATTAGAAATTACTATTGAGGCAAAGAGTCACGAAACTACATCATTAGTCAGCAAATATGACCAATTGAAAAGTACACTATATTCACAACAATCTGCATATGATGTACTGAAAGAGTCGGTCTCCAACAGTGTACAATCTCTCCATGATATATTTGAAGAGCTTCAGCAAAGTAAGCAAGATTTACAGAAAACAAAGGAAAGCTTGACTGAGCAAATAAAAACCATGATTTCAGAAGCAGGTGGTGTTTCCGAGAATGTAGAAAAGAACAACGAAAAACTTGAATCCCGATTAGTCACCACAGAGGAAAACATTATGGCTTTGAACACAGTTGCAACACATTTATCTGACAAAATAGAGTTCTACAATTTTGATTCAATGCAGGGCACAGTGAGAAGTATTGTTCAGTCTCATGAGTCACTCAGCAAAGAGATTCAAACACTGAAAGCAAACCTGGAAGGTCTGCAAAGTATGGAAACGAATGAAGCACTTAATAATCTTCAAAACAAAATGGAAGCTCTTGAATTACATCAGCAACAACAGACTGAGGAAATTGAGTCCAAGCACAATGAAAGGCTAAAGCAGTTGGAAAAAAATGTGGGTGAGATTGATGAAGAAAGTAAGAAAGTTGCAGCTGTATTAAATTCAATGGAAGAGACAATGCAATCAGAGTTTCCTGAGAAATTATCATCATTGGAAACATCCATGGATGAACTGAGGTCTTCAGTCAACGAAGCCAAAAATGACCTGGAAGTTTTAGGGGCATCTATGGAGAGCCTCGTCTCAGAATCTGATAAGACTAATACCGCTGAGGATGAACTGTCATCCCTAAAGCTCTCACTGAATGAGCTGCAATCTGATGTTGATAAACTATCAGATTCATTAAACAGGATACAATAAGCCATCAAACAACAATTTTAATAAAGGTCAGCTCTTGAGAAAATGGAAAATAAAAAGACAGTTGGAAGGTTTTGTAATGAAATACTGTATAAACATCCATGATGTATTGTACAATTATCCAGTTATAAAATGATAATTTTGAAACTAATTTCAGTTGATACAAACTTAATTCTGCACTGAAAACCAGTAGAATCAACGTCTAAATATTAACAAATATTCATCCCAAACATATTGTCCTTAATTTCCTTTGCTGTACAGATGCAGATTTTGTACATGCATAGCAAACATAAACTCTTGTTGAATTTGAATATCACTCAGCACAAATTCATCCACTAAGTCAAGATTAAATCTTTGAATGGGCTGATCTGGAAGGTACCTGTATTGTGCTGCTTCACACAATTGGCTGAATTGGCTGAGAAAGTTTATTACACATTAACTGTGACTCGTGTCACTAAAGGGCTATCAGATGTTTCCAGTATCTGGACACATAATTAAGGATGACATCAACAAGAGTGCTGCATTACCAGAAGTATAATTTCTCAATAACAACATTAAGTTAAGGTTCTTTCCATCCTTTTCAGGACCTCAAATTCAAAGCAATGCATGTGAGCACCACCCCGTGACATATCAATTATTCCTCAACATCACTGAAAATAGATTATTCATTTCACATTGGCATTGTCAGACTTTGCTACACATTGCCCACCTCTTGTCGACACTATAACTTAGTTCAAAATGACTTCTTTGGATCTGAAACTTTTTGTTTTGTCCAGAGAACCCACCCGAAAGAAGAAAATTATAATAATAAGGGTGGCACGGTGGCACAGCAGTAGAGTTGCTGCCTTACAGCGAATGCAGTGCAGGAGACCCGGGTTTGAACCCGATCTCGGGTGCTGTCTGTAAGGAGTTTGTATTTTCTCCCCGTGACCTGCGTGGGTTTTCTCCGAGATCTTTGGTTTCCTCCCACACTCCAAAGACGTACAGATATGTAGGTAAATTGGCTTGGTAAATGTAAAAATTGTCCCTAGTGTGTGTAGGATAGTGTTAATGTTGCGGATTACTGGTCGGCGCGGACCCGGTGGGCCGAAGGGCCTGTTTCCACGCTGTATCTCTAAACTAAGCTAAAAACAAAAAGACCCTGAAAGCAAAATTCAGGCAGAAATTATCAAGTGCACTCTGCTGGGATAGTACCAGGATGGATAGCAGTAAATTTTCAGCTTTTTTGGGGGGTCAGTAGTAGCAGATCTAACTTCTGTTTATGCTTTTGATATCCTTCCTGGGATTGCTGCATCTTCATTGGCACTGTCCACCTCCCACCTCTAGTTCGCAGGCATGCTCAGCATAGTAACTCGGTGACAGTGACTGGGGCCTGTCGTTTGTTGGCAGAATTTTAATAAAGCCAAAAAGCTAATTTGGATCTGGTGCCTTCACGGCCATTTTAGGCTCAAATAATATTTCTCCATCTGCCTGACATGTCATTTTAAACATATTCTAGCCACCAAGTGGTTATCTCGATCTGAGTGACCCAGCGCCAACCTTCGGTGTCCTCACAGTTACAACCCAACCAGCTGCCCCACTCCAAGGGTGCAAGAAGTTAACTGCAGATGTTGGTTTATACCAAAGATGGACACTAAATTCTGGAGTAACTCAGCAGGACAGGGAGCATATCTGGAGAGAAGGAATGGGTACCATTTCGGGTCGAGACCCTTCTTCAGACTCAAGAGAGTGTCTGTCTGTCCCACTGTAAATAGCTCATTCTAGGCTCACCCCAGTCTAGTTTCAGTCAATAAAATACTGAATCAGGCACTTGAGCAACTAAACTTTATTTTGGATAACAATAGACAATAGGTGCAGGAGCAGGCCATTTGGCCCTTCGAGCCAGCATTCAATGTGATCATGGCTGATCATCCCCAATCAGTACCCCGCTCCTGCCTTCTCCCCATATCCCGACTCTGCTATTTTTAAGAGCCGCATCTAGCTCTCTCTTGAAAGCGTCCAGAGAACCTGCCTCCACCGCCCTCTGAGGCAGAGAATTTCACAGGCACAAATAACACAACACAAATTCCTCTATACGATACCTAACCACCGCGGGTTCGATCCTTGTATCTGCTTGGCCAAGCCCTTCTCGCCTTGTGCAAGCAGAGACACTCCAAAAGGTCATGCAGTCCCAAGCGATCTTCCAGAAGATCAATAAAGGACCTCATGGGGGCTGCCTTTTATAGGTCCCCGAACCTTGAGGGGCCAAACTACATGGAGGCGGTCTCTACTGTCCAATAACACATATCGATTACAACAGTGCATGATTGACAGTTCCATCACCCAATAACATAGTAACTAATACATTGTATCTGGTAAGGCTCTGAAAAGGAAGCTAACATAGATGAATAATGCAACATGTGCCTTGGGATTCAGACAACCCAGTCAAGGCTTAACATTTCAACCAATCAACAACTAACAAAGTAAGGCTTCGCAACATTATTTACACTATGTATATCTGGTTTGCATTGATCCAATTAGCTCTATGCATTTCACACTTCATTGTAAGAACTCTGCAGATGTCCCATTCTTTCTCTGCAGCACTTATCGGCCACAGACATGCTGGCACCATTCAGCAGCTTGTCTCAGTTTTGCAGAGGCACATTTAACTTGACCAAAATGGCCTAGCAGTACATAAGCCCTTACTGAATTTTAATACCATGGCTGCTCCAATTTAGTCAGGATTAACATTCCTCCCTTTTATCATATATGATAAACCATCATTTATGATAATCAGATATACATGGGTGACTATTACATTATCAATCATATCAACAACAACAAGATGATGATGATTCTTCCCAGAATCTCATCAAGCTTCCCGAGTTTTCATGGGTGTAGCTTCACAATTTCCGTCTGATGAGTCATCACCTCCTGAGTTTTTGTGGGCATCTGTGTTGTTAATCCTTCCATACTCTATCCATAGTTGAACCTATAATTCCTAAGAGAACTTGGGATGAAGTAAGTTACCAATCATGCACTGATGCTTTCCCATACATTCATCCACTGAACCATCACTATTCTGTTAGTCACAAGCACTCTTTCTACTTACTATCACTATTCTATTAATCTTTCCTATCCTAGGATTAACACTAGTCAGTCCTCTCCGTATTCACACCATGTTCAATGTATATCTGATGATGGTTTCTCATATAAATTTCAGCTGGGTTCAGTCCAGGTTTCCCTACAGGCATGATTCTTATTCAAGGCAAACCATGGGGAATGCTTCAATTCAACCAAATTCAGTCTCAGCCTTCAATTTAATATTTTGAGTTTCAGGGTCTGTCTCACCCTCTTCATTCCACAGCTTGTGGTTGATAACACAATTCCATTCATTTGCTGTGGAATTCCCAGCTGTTCAAATTTAATCAGTTAATTTCCATATGTTGTAGATTACTATAAAGCCAATTAAGAATGCCGAATCTAGGGACAATTTCTTTACACCTTGATAATGGGAGTCGCTTTACTACCAAGGGTTAGACTAATTTTAATTCACCGGTCAAATACATCGACTCTAACACAAGTACCCATTCCCCTAGTACTCCTCCTAATTCAATAAGACTTCTCCTCCAGTAACTCTTTCTAGGCGATTAACTTTGGTTTCTCGAAGGGGAGTTCTGCTATTCACATTTCCTCTTTCTTACTATTTTAATGCCACCTCTCACACTCTATGGATACTCCTTCATTTTACTAGACCTTTCCAAGTTCCGCCCTTCCCTGATGTTCTTTGAATAATCCTTCCCATCTTAGGCTGACTTTTCTGGGGATGAGACAATAAAAATACCAAATTAATAATGAGATTTTAAATACTCCTAAGCCAGATCTCATAAGTCAGTTCCAAATCTCAAGCTTTAAAGTCCTTCCAATTCATCACTATACAATTTAGAGATCAAATTCAGAATTTTGTCAATTTATTTCAAATGACTAGAATTTAGGTGCAAAGTATGTATCCTCAAACCACAGAGGAGTATTCATTTCCAAATTTAATTTGTTCTAATTGGTGCTTGCCTCAATGGTCTTCAGAGGAGTTTGTATTTCTTCAGAGAGTTTCAGATGTTGTTCTCTTCTTTTCCCTTCACTGGTGTCAAATGTTAAACACTATGTTAAAGTTGGGCACTAGGGTATGTATCTACTTTTTCCTTTTTGATATTAATTCTGAAGGAGTAGGAATACCAAGGAGCAGCCTTCTTTGTCTGTTGGCCTTCCCCAGATGGTATGTATTATAGGGACAGGACAATATCACTTCTTTTTCGTTGTTGGTCTTTGTCTCTGGGGAGCTACCTGGATGGAGATAATGGCTACACATCCAACCTGAGCTGTGTCTTCTGCCCATTCTTATGGGTCCACAAACTCTGTTACCTCACTCCCCAGATAGTAGTATGTTGTAGGTGACATGGTCCTGGAGGCACAACATCTTTGCAACAAGTTATTAATCAGGTTTACAATGGCTCCTATCCCTACTCCTGTACCTCCTGCGGAATTAATTAATATATTCTTCCCTTAGTGCCAATCTGAATTCCGTTCAGTTCTTTTCCTTCTTGACACCAGCTACTTTGTCTCAATTTTCATATTCCTCTCTGGTGAAGTTTCTCAATCCCAATCAGCTTCTTTCTAACTCTCTTCCTGGGATTCAAAAGGGGCGGTGTTCTTTCTTGTTCTAATTTAATTAATAATAATTATTATTTTCCTTGGGCCGTCTTAATATCATGAGGATACCCTCAGATTTCATCTTTTAGGCTTTAAGGCAAGGGTCATCTTATTTTGTCCACACTCTGGACTAGCTGGCAGATCAGAGCTACTGGAATGGATTTGGTTGCCAGAATGATGCATGCCCCCTGATCCTGATCCTCTGGCCAGTGTTCTCTTCCTCTATCTTCAGGGTCCCAAGTGTCCCTATAACCTCTATGGATCCACTGACTTCTTGGACCCCGCATCCCTCTTCTTTGACCCCTTCCTCCTCTATGTTCCCTCATACGGCAAGCTCTGCTCCAGTGTCCTGTTTCTCCCCAAACATAGCATTGGTCGGGCCTCACAGTTCTATAGCCTCTCCAATTAAATTGAGGGAAAGTAGGCTCTTGGATAGACATGTCCCTAAGGTAATCAGGAGGGATCCATGCCTTAAATCCATGCCTTCCTCTTCCTTTGATGTTACTTCCAGTTTTTGAATTATTTTTACTGGTCTCTGGAAGGATTTAGTTGTTGTCGAACCGGGTTGCACTGGAGCGGGGACGTCTGGAGCCCGGGGATAGTCTGCACCTACTGCAGTATCTAATTCTAAAGGCGGAGTAGGCAGCTTCATACTAGGGAATTGCCTACGGGGAATTCGCTCCATTTCCATGATATTGGGAATCTGTTCTGATTTTATAATTTTAGCGATATCAGGATCAGCTATTTCACAGCCCACTATTGCCTCACCCTCAGAGACACTGCTCCTTTTGCTAAAGGAATCTTTATATTTTAGGAATGATTCCTTTACTTCTCCAGTTGGTCTTTTAATTAATTTCGGCACCCACTTCTGAGGAACCTTCTTTCTAGCCCCCTGATCCTTCACACTATCCTCGGAGCCAGCGAGTCCTTTCTCGATTTCCCTGCTATGGATTTAAATTCAGTAGGTGGAGTCGAAGATGCCACTGACTCCACCCGAGCGTCCTGTTCACAGGCTGTGCAAAGTGTTTTAGAACTAGGAACGTGAGATGGCTGAGAGGAATGCTGCAATTCTGTTCCAAAAAAGTCTGCCCATCCTCTTAAATATTGGGCTTCCCTCCCCTCGAGATCCACGCTAACTGCTGCGCTTTTACTAAATTTGACTAATTTAATCTTAGTCGGTGGGGCTCTTAAACCTCCCCTTTAAGAGCCACCGTAGTCATCTCCCCTTTAAAAGTCGGTGCTCTTTCCTGCTCCTGTGGCTGACTTTCAATGTCTCTCTCTGTTCAGGAAAATCTAGAGAAGGACCAGCTCTCTCTTCCTCCAGCCTTATCCTAGCTTTGAGGCTGCCATCCTCAAAGCAGAAAGCAGAACGACTTCTTTATTCACCTTCCTTTCAGTATAAAACATCTTCCACAATGTAATGAGTTCGTTCCCTTCTTCACTATCCCTAGCAATGTTACAAAATTTTGAGATTTAAAAAATCAAGTCTGTAATTTATCCCATCAGATAAAGCATAAAAAGAAGTTTAATTTGACACCTAATTCACTTTCATATCTTCAGTATTAAAAAAAGTTATGGCCATTTTCATACTCGGAAATTAGCATCTTGTTCCCTATTGCTTTTTCATTGACTTAACACAAAAGCTGTGATCGAGGACAGTCTTTTAAAAGCCCATAACTTTCTTAAAAATTAAGAGAACTGAATGAAATTTTCAGTTATTATAGATTGAAGCATTCTGAAACAAATATGAAACAATCTTACTTGGATGACCTGAAATTAAAGCATATAATTAGTTAGTTACCTAATTGTAGCTAATTACAAAATTCAATTACTAGATCTAAACATCAATCCATTTCTTAAGAAAAGGTTAACATTTTTAAATAGCCTAAGTGTCCAAATAACATTCACACAAGAATTCACAATATAACATGATTTTTAAATCTCATTGTCATGAATTTATAGGCCAAATGGAAGGAATTTAGTGTTTAATTCCTGTAAATTAATGGGCATTTAAATCATCTTGCGAGTGGGTTTTTCTGGAACGCGATCGATTGAAACGTTGCATTTGCGGTGAATTTAAACCCGTATCGGCATGAAAAATACCACCGGTTCGTTCGGGGGAAAAAAGCACCGTTTCGCAACTTAAAATGTGAATTAAAGGCATCTTAAGGAACACTTTTATACATAAAATAAACGGCTTTCGTTTACCTGTCCCGTGCGTGAAATCCGTCCCCGTTGTCGGCGTTGACGGCTTTAGAAACTGATTTTAAAATAACTCCAGCGCTGAACTTGTCGGGGGATTTTAAAAACAAAATACACAGAACGGCCGTCGGAACGATTCTTCTGCAAAAGCTTGCACTCCAACGAAATATAATCCAGGACAAGGTAGGAGAAACCCGCGTTTTAACCCCGCCCCCCCCCCTCAAAGGCGCCAAAATCGCGCACACGGCCAGTGACAGAACTGCAGCGCCGCTGAAGGTAAGTATTGTAACATACCTACTATCTCCATATTGTCTAACAATTCTCTCTATATCAGTTAGTCCTGTAATGGACTTCAACCCACCTATCGGTCAAAGTTTGCTTCCTAATTCTTTATTTAATTTTCCCCAAAATTTCCGTAATCTTTCTGCCTTCTGAGGAATATTATCGCAGATTATTTTCAATGGGCTTCCAGAAATGTTTGTTAGGTCCTTCTCTAGACTATTTCCCATGTTCTTACACAATAGCCACAATACAGATAAGTTTCAAAGCACTCACACCTTCTCCACACTCACTCCTCCCTATCAGTCTCCAAGGCCACTGAGATCGCTTCCCCACAATGGCCAAGGTCTAACAGATTCACACCTCTCTCGCACAAGCGTACATTCAATTTTATTCAACCGCTAGTAAATCGTTCTATTCAATTGCTCAGTTCGATCACTCTACTCAATTGCTCTGTTCAATTGTTCCACTCAATTACCCTTCAATCGCGCACTCAACTTTCTTATCAATTCAATCTTATTCACAATCACCCATTCAACTTCCAGCCTGTAAACAAAGAATCTTCAGTCTCCCAAATTAAGGTGCTTAATATTCAAATCTTCTAGCAGCAATCTCTCCCACTCAGAACACTTTAAGTTAACAAAGACAAATAAACCCGAACCACGCAAGCAAAACTATACTCAAAACAAGAAACTGTTCCCCCAATTATAAGTAGAACAAAGACACACCCCAATATAAACAACAAGCATCCACTTATTATGACGATTAATCACGCACTCTAATAAATCCTCCTCATGGTGTACTCGGTCAATGGAACAATCCCTCCCCCGACACAGCAATCGAAAGAATACGAACCCTGATCGAACCACTACGAATCGGACTCTGACAATACTGACAATTCCGATTTAAACAAATCCCATATATTCAATTTAAATGCACTTTTACCCCAATTATCCAACACCCAAAATCCTTAAGCACACACAGTCAGTACAAGTAGCGGTTCGCGATCTTAACACACTCCCAATATGTTTTACACGCACAAAATATTTATACAGTTTGGATCCGAAAAAGATATACTGGAAATTTACAATACACTATAGTCACAACACGCTAGCGTACAATTCACAAACACTTGATTTCAATTCTGTGTCACGCCGTTATCAACCAGTGAACCTCTCCCTCTGATACCGAAGATTTTACCCTTCCCAGGGTACTCTTTGCTGAGGTGTACTACTTCTTATTTGACTACTTTTCCCCTTCAGATACATTTCCTCCCCTGGGTACTTTTTCCCGTCCTGTTACTTTTCACCAAAAAATCAGGTTCCCTTTTCTCAGTTACTCTTCGCTATCAGGTACTAATCAACAATCGATCAGAGGGTTACTACTCACGGTTGATCAGCCGCTATTCGATCTCAAACACGCTATACAAATTTCGAAGTTGTATATACACAGAATTCGAATTCTGCCGTACAGGTCAGAACTTCAATATGAAATTCTGTATTTAGGTACTTTATTTCTACAAATTTAAGTTTGCTCTGATCGGACCAATTAGCTTTGGTGCGTACCACTCAACGTACGCGGGTTCAAATTCAAATTTACTCGAACAATGAAATCTCAAATGGACTAGAGTATTCCCAGCCAATCTATACTCTAGCCACCGAGCCCGGTGCCTTTACGAGAGTCCTCCCCCATCTTTTCAGAGATTTGGATATCTCACACAGGGCTCTAACCAACCTAGGCTCACCCCGTCAAAAGGGCCTATTCATTATCACCTGCTTAGCACCAGGTGTCAGCGCCTAGCCTCTTCACGCTGGCAGTTGATGCCGATTTTCGGAACGCACCTTTTCAATCAGCGCTCCCAGCAACGACGGGTCAAATGCTTCACCGCTTAGCACGTATACCAGACTTGTTTTTCAATATCCCGTCAATCGGATACCAATTCTGGGTAGGGCTTTTTACCCAAATCTGTCACAGAATTTGTGGCTTTTGCCAACAGCTGCAGCTGCCAACTATGACCAAGTATCAGGCCTCTAACCCAGGAAAGGGCCTCTAATCCCACCCTGGTTTTATGGGCCTCTAATCCAAAGGAGCGCTATCACCCCCCGTGCTTGCTAGACTCTGTTCTACGATCTCGTTGGGACCCTTTCCCAAGCCCGCGAATGATCGATCTGCTCCGACTAGCGAAGTGCCGAAAATCAATGTGAAAACTGCACCGTGGCGCCGATTTCTGCACTCACAACCGGGAACAGCTCAACACCCTTCATCGCAAACTTGTGTTTGGGGGTCCGTTGAGATCCCGGACGAGCCCCCAATGTAAATAGCTCATTCTAAGCTCCCCACCAGTCTAGTTTCAGTCAATAAAATACTGAATAAAGCACTTGAGCAACTAAACTTTATTTTGGATAACACAACACAAATTCACCTATACACCTAACCACCGCGGGTTCAATCCTTGTATCTGCTTGGCCAAGCCCTTCTAGCCTCGTGCAAGCAGAGACACTCCAAAAGGTCACTCAGTCCCAAGCGCTCTTCCAGAAGTTCGACAAAATACCTTGTGGGAGCTGCCTTTTATAGGTCCCCGAACCTTGAGGGGCCAAACTACATGGAGGTGGTCTCTGTACAGTCCAATAACACATATCGATTACAACAGTACATGATTGACAGTTCTCTAACCCAATAACATAGTAATTACTACATTGTATCAGGTAAGGCTTCGAGAAGTTAACATAGATGAATAATGCAACATGTGCCGGGATTCTGACAACCCGGACAAGGCTTAACATTTCAACCAATCAACAACTAACAAAGTAAGGCTTCGCAACATTATTTACACTATGTATATCTGGTTTGCATTGATCCAATTAGCTCTATGCATTTCACACCTCATTGTAAGAACTCTGCAGATGTCCCATTCTTTCTCTGCAGCACTTATCTGGGCCACAGACATGCTGGCACCATTGAGCAGCTGGTCTCAGTTTTGCAGAGGCACATTTAACTTGACCAAAATGGCCTAGCAGTACATAAGCCCTTACTCAATTTTAATACCATAGCTGAGTTACTCCAGCATTTTTGGGTCCATCTTCGATGGAATATATTTGTAAGCGGGCTGGAGAGTTATGTCAGAGAAATCTCACAAGGCAATATTAAAATAAAACTTTTGCTGAGGCTAAATCTACAGTACTACATCAATCTCCTTGTGCCTACAAGGAAAAGAACTGAAAGGTTGACTTGAAAGGGCTGCTGCTGATGGGGTTCAGATAGAATGTACTTACGAGTAAAATGTATTGCACGTGAGAAAACATCATCAACAACTTTTAGTTAGAGAACATTTGTTAAGGAAAAACACATCACAGTAACTTTAACAAAGAAACATTCATTTTTCTATAAGAAAATATCAGAAGTATAGTGATGGCAATAATAGGTAGATGCGTTGATTTTTTTAAAATTACATTAACTTAGTTGCATTAAAATAATTTTTTTCTCATGTTCTTAAAAAAGCTAAATATTAGATCAGATATCGCAATTTTAGGTGCTACACATAAACGAGTATATATTAAATGATATTATCGTATTTATTATTTTTGAACCTTTAAAAAGACAATAATTGTGACACCATTTGGAAAAGCATAACAGCATTCAAACACGAGGCAATGCAGATCACTATTAACCAGGAGTTACATTTACAGTTCTTCACCTGAGATTCTTCATATTATGCCAAAGAAATAAGATAATTTAGGGCATTTTACCATAAAAGCAACTAAAAACGTTATGAACAACCACACTTGCATACCTCCCGCTGATTTACTTGAATGATGAAGGTTGGTAAAATTCCAAGAGCTATAAAAGGTTGAGGCTCAATCATCAGCAACTCTGGGCACATAAACTACTTTATGAAGTAACAAGCACACAAACATCAAACTAATCTGTCCAATCCTTCTCACTACAGTTATGTAGTAATGTTCACACATTTGCAGGAAACAACAGCATTTCTGATAGAATAGCAGAAAGAGGAAGCTCAGGAATTTTCTATTCATGGACCTAATGTGGCTACTGATTATTCTCATTATTTAACAATGTGTTACTTCCAAAACTAATATCAAAATAAACAATATAAAATGTTTAATAAACACCGACACGATAATAATCGAACAAAAATGATAGTTATATAAATGTAAAACATTTTAAAGCAACATAATTTATTCAGCAAAATGTATCTGTATAAATTCCAAATGTCTGTAGCTTGTTGAAGGAATGTCACTCCAATGTTCTCTCTGAGAGTTTCATCATTGTACATTAACATAGTAGTAAATGAACTAAATAATTGCCAGATATCAGCACGGCCTGATTTCAGTAATAACAGAAAACAAAAAGGTTTGACAAGAATATAAATTACTGACTGACAATTCAGATTATTCTACAACTTAGCCTCCTGATGTGAAAATATACAATTACTGTCCTATCGCAGTAACCTGACTTTGTTGATCTTTTGTCCCCTGATTTTCATTTGAATTTACAGTGCAGTTAGTTATTTCTTTTCTCAAGTTGACAATTTCCACATTTCTTTTCTGCAAATCAGAAGAAATCCGACCAATCCTTCCAATAATATCATTCACTTGTGGCTCTATGAGAGAGAAATCCTTTTTTAAGTTGAAAACTTTAGGTTTAAGATCATTAGCAAACATAACTGCTTTCAGAAGTTTAGCTCGACTATTTTCCAAACTAAAGATTCTGTCCGAAAGTTTATCATCTTCGGCCTTTACTTCCGTCAACTTCTTCTGCAGAATTACAATTTTGTCTGTGTTTCTAGATACCAAATTCTTCAGTTGTGTGACTCTTTCAACACTAGTTGCAATTAAGTCCCCTATGTTGTGGATGGCTGTCTTCTCTACACTAGTTACTTTAGTTTCCAGTTCATGCAGGGAATCTTTCAGTAAACTAATATCCGAATCCAGACCAGATATCCGTCGAATATCCGTTCTGACACTTGAAAGCTTTGTGGTGATATCATTTGATATTTGAACCGTACTCTTTTCTATCCTTTCAATGGTATCAGAAAGAGAAACTAATTTTTCATCCAATTCATTTCTTTTGTCGGTGATGGACGTTGACCAAATCTTCATTTTCCTAATTTCCGTCTGCAGATTTTCAACTTGTTTTAGCAGCGAATGGTCATTAAGTTTGTCCATGATTTCTTGTGCACTTTCACACTATAGACAGAAAAGCAAATGGTTTCAGTAGTGAAAATGACATAAAAAATTCACCAAATTCAAGAATCTGTTTTTCTAATATAAACAATAACAATTACACTGCATCATTTCTCCCAGAAAAATTATTGTATGTTCAGCTACATTGCACTACTTAATAACCTTGCAATGTCAACATCCATTCTTGCTGCACATTTCTTGTAATTAAATCAAAAAGTGCATTTAATTAATTTATGTTTATTGCTGCTTAATGCATGAACGTATTAGGGCAACTGCTCCCTCTCAAATAATAGGTCCTTAAACGTCACCCGTGTCACAACTTCTGATGGATGGCATCTCATCTCAAGGACACTGTTAATAATGCATCATCTGTGCTGTATTAGATTACATACTGTCTAAGGTGAAAGAGCTAACTGGTCAATAGACTCGACACATAAATAGTACACCGTTCGCAAATAAATAGGTAACAAAACACATCTTGATCCATAGTTACCTTTGTGGATTGAGCCATATTAATTATGCAAAAACTAATTCAAACATTTTTAAGCAATAAAAAGAACAAGATTAAAAAAAAACATAGTTAATTATATATTTGTTCCAATGTATGTAAAAATATACATTGCACAAAATTAGTCAATCACAAAATTCTAAACAAACCACTTTTTGTTCTTTGCTATACTTTAGGTAGTTTTAAGTCACAATGAAAGCCTGTTTTAGGTCATAATATCCTAGGTAACAGAATATCAACAAACCTCACATTAACCAATTTATTCCATTCAAAGCAGATGTGTATTCTTGGCTTGTTTTAAAAAAAAAACAGATTATAAATGGAATGGCTAATTATTTCATTTCAACACTTCAGCTTAGAGTATAGTAATACAGTCGTAGAGTAATACAGTGTGGAAACAGGCCCTTTTGCCCAACTTGCCCACACCGGTCAACAATGTCCCAGCTACACAAGTCCCACTTGCCTGCTCTTGTTTCATATCCCTCCAAACATGTCCTATCCATGCACCTGTCTAACTGTTTTTTAAATGAGGGGATAGTCCCAGCCTCAACTAACTCCACTGGCAGCTTGTTCCATACATCCACCACCTTTTGTATGAAGCTTCTTTGTGTTTCCAATTTAATGATATTGCCACCACAAACATACACCTGTTGGCAGATGGCAGTGAGAACGGGGGCTGACAAAGACTAAAAGGGGTGTGTATGTGTGATTGTGTGTGTATGTCTGTGTGCATGTATGTGTGTATCCGTGTGTGTAACAAAGGATGGAATACGTGGTTTTCCACCGAGGATTTTGAAGTAAAAAAGTGGGAGCAAGAGAGAGGATTATCAATGTGAAAAGGGGCCGAGTACAATCAGAAGTGAGACAGTAAAGTGTAGTAATTAGGATAGAGATTAAAGGATTACATGTCCAGCTCTGCTCTGACTAAAGGGCCTGTCCCACTTGGGCGTCATTTGCGCGTCACGCAGGTGGCGCGCGAAGATTTTGTGAATCCCAAAATCCTGGGGCGCTGCGCGCGATACGGCCTACGTCACCACGCACATGCGCGCGTAATGCATGCCATGCGAGTGTCGTGACGCGTATATGATGTCGCGTAAATGACGCGCAAATGACGCCCAAGTGGGACAGGCCCTTAAGATGATAGGGCTAAGCTGCCACTTATTCAACTTATATAAATAGCATTCAGTCGGCAAATAATTAGATAACAAAATATGTTGAATTGTGTTTTGTTAATCTTAAGGGCCTGTCCCACTTGGACGACCTAATACACGAGTTTAGAAGACCCAAGACAAGTTGAAAAATGTCAAGGTCGTGTTGACTCGCCGAAGTAAAAGACCTCCTACGACTATGTCTAAGACCTCCTACGACTATGTCTATGACCTCCGACTATGTCTACGACCTCCGACTATGTCTACGACCTCCTACGACCCCCCTCGACCTTAGTCTTCCACACTAAGACCAACTACGAGTGGAAAATGATCACATGATAAAATGATGTCATGTTTGCATTTTTTTTCTCGGGCCAGTTACCGACCCACGACTACCTACGACTACCATCACGACCTACTATGACCTACCTACGCCTACCATCACGACCTACCTACGACTACCATCACGACCTACTATGACCTACCTACAAGTAAAAAGTATCAATTTTTTCCATGCCAACCTTTTTTTTACTCGTGGACATTTTTATCAGGCTGGAAACAACGCCGCGACCTACTTGAGGCCACGAGTACGCGGAGACCACTCACAAGCATGAGGAAGAGTTACAAAGACCTCCTGTGACCTCCTACGACCTCGTGGTGACTATGCTGCGGGTATGAGTCAAGGGCAAACTCGGCAGAGGTCGCCAATTAGGTCGTGAAAGTGGAACAGGGGCTTTAACCCTTTGTAGCAAAGTATTAGAATTCAGAGAGCTTGAAAGGGAGGCAACAGATTATTCTGTTAGATTTAGAAATTGAAAAATCTGAAAACATTCTTGAAGTTTTCCACTGGAAATTGAAAAAAAATGTAATATAGCTTTGGACAGCATTTTCTGTTACCTGGTTTCAGAATTTTCAGTCCACCATCAGTTTAAATTAGGGAAATGTCTGCCTATGTTTTTAGTGTGAAACTGCAGGTTGGATGCTGATATTTGAAGCCAGGATTTCCAGTTTGGAACATTTGCATCTCATATTTCCTTGCTATACAGAAGGCCTTCCAGCCCATCGATTCTATGATGGTTCTCCCAGCAATCCCATTAATCACCTACTCTCCTGTAAACTCATATCTCTCATGGACCTATCAACTCTCCTCCGATGCAACCCAATTACACTGGAAGTAGTTTACCTGCCAATTAACCTACCGACCACATTTCTTTGGAATGTGGGAGCAAACGGAAGCACCAGGAGGAAACATAACAGGCGCAGGAAGGATGTGTAAACTTCACACTGGCAGCACCCAAAGTCAGAATAGTCAATGAGGCAGTGAGAGAGCAGCACTACTTGCTGCAGCATCATGCCAACTTCTGGTGCTTAAAGTGAGAACACTTCAAGTTGCAAAAGCAGTATACAGGAAAATGAAGCGTGTGTTAACAGGTTCAGCAGCAGTGTGTGTAACTGAGGCGAGCAAAGAACAAAGAATGAAAATTTAATTTAAAAAAGCATCCATTGGATCCAGGAGGGAGCAATTTTGCATTCATCACATGCTCTGCATAACTGGAAATGAATTATCATTTGCATTAGATCTCTCAGATTTGGAAGAAATCAGAGGTTCAAACACTGTGGGTTTAAAATGTACCCCAAAATGTCTGTGCCATAATTCAATACATTTCAAATCACTTTGGCTATATACATACAATCAATGGTGGGAAAGGAGAATTAGGACTTTGGAACAATTAGCCCAATACAATTCAGACTCTCTATCTAAACAGAATACTTTAATTCAAACACTGGCATATGACCTGCACTTTCACATTTAAACCATTTCACCAGTTAAATAATTGACAAAGTTCATCGACCCTGCCGTACACACTTACACAGTTGTCAAGTGTCTGGTTTTTGTACAACAACATTATTGAAAAACAATATTCACAAGAGAATATGTTTACAAAGTAGTGGCAAAATGTTCCTTTGTGCATGCAATCAAATCAGTATTTACCATAAACTATTGAACACGGTGAACATAGAACCAAAAACACTAAATGAGAGAACAAATTATTATTTTTCAAAAGTGATATATTTTGTGCTAAAATATGGTGACATATTTCAATAAAACAGATATGTACAAAATAATAATTTTATTATTAACATATCAGAGAATTGGGTAAAACAAACAGATGATAATTCAAGATATACAAGACCATTATGCACTCCTCCATCAAACTTTCAAATGGAACAGTGAAGTCTACATTTCATCTTTGATTTCTCATATATCAAGACCCTAACAATTTAAGTTATCCCAAAGGGACTAAGATCACATCAGATGTTCAACTTTCACGACTTCATTACAATTATCATAACTTAATTTCCCATTAAGACACTAATACAAAATATTCAGCATTGTACAAAATTGAACTAAATGACAATAAAAACTATCTAATCAATAATAATTATCTAATTATCTAATCATTAAAATGTACAGTTGTATATTTCACCATGAATACTTGAGACTTTGATTCGATTCAGCCAAAATGCTGGTATCAGATAAAATAATCAGAGTTGTGACACTTTTACAAAACCCATCAAGTTTACTGCGTTCAGAGCTGAAAATCACTTGTTTCATTTAATGCAAGGCATATGTGGCTCCAGTACCACATTAAAATAGCTGGCATTTAACTGCCATCTGAAGTGGACTTACAAAATATTTTAAACTTTGTAAGGTTGGGCAATAAATGTTGGCTCAACTGCAGATGTTCAAATTCTAGAATAGAATAGAATGCTATTTATTGTCATTCAAACCTAGGCTTGAACGAAATATCATTACTACAGTTTTTTACATTACAAAAAAAAAACAAGACCCACACTTAACACAGTTTACATAAACATCCATCACATCGAGTCTCCAACATCTCCTCACTGTGATGGAAGGCTAAGTCTTATCTCTTCCCTTTATTCTTCACCCGCGGTTCAGCAGTCCAACTGCAGCGTCTAGGCGAACTGGGGCTCCGGTGTTAAAGCCCCCGGCGGACGATGGTAAGTCCTGTGGCCATTTAGCCACACCGGGCGATGTTAGGCCCTGGCTCCGTGTCCTTTAAACCCCGCAGTTCAAGCAGTCCAACCCGCAGTCCAACTGCAGCGTCTAGGCGAACTGGGGCTCCGATGTTAGATCCCCCGGCAGACGATGGTAAGTCCCGTGGCCGCTAACCCGCGCCGGGCGATGTTAGGCCTCGCTCCGTGTCCTTTAAACCTCGCGATTCCAGCGGGAGAAGTTGCCGTTGCGGGAGCTCCGAAAAGCCGTCTCCCACCAGGGACCTGGAACTCCCAATGTTTCTGTCCACCGGGCCCGCAGCCGGAGCTTCCGAAACTACAAAGTCGGGTCGCAGCCGAGCGCCACCACAGCTCTCCCCGCTCCAAAGTCGGCCCGCTCCGCGATGTCAGGTCGCAGGCTCCGCGACTGGCGCCCTCAGGTTGGTCCCGGCCGGAGGGCCACAATGTTAGGCCCAACGACATCGGAGATCCGACAGGGAAAAAGTCGGGTCCCCGTACAGGGAAGAGATTAACGGTTTCCCCAACATCCCCCCCCTCCACCCCTCACATATACACAGCTAAAAAATAATAAAAACTAAGCTCAAGACATACATTTAACAAGACAAAAATTTAAAAAAAGACGGACGGCTGTAGTTGAGCCGCTGCCGTTAGGCGCCGCCACTCCCAGGTGAATTGATTAGATTCCTTCTGAGAAGGAACGAATGGAAAAAACGCCAGTGTGGCTCGAGCGCTGTGCGTCAAACTTCCACTGCCACAGCCTCCGCCAGTGAGGCACGTGTGCGGCACGGCCGCAGGCACAGCCACCGCTACAGCGCCGCGATCAGGACGGCCGCCGCCACAGCCGCCGCTAGTGTGTCACGTGCGGTGGGCCGACGTCATCGCAGTCGGCCCGCCCTTTTTTTAACTTACCGCAAGCACGTGGGACCCACGGTATTTGAATCACTCGGCCCCCGCGCAGCATCCGTGCGGCGCTCCCGTGGATAGGCTCGGCGCTCTCGCCATTGCCGTGCGGTCCACTCTACAGGCGAAGCCGCGCTTCACCGCCGATGACCGCAAACAGGTAAGACAGAGCCTTTACAGCACATACTGCACCAGATACCTGGGTTCAATCCCGCCTACAGGTGCTGTCTGTACGGAGTTTGTACGTTCTTGCCGTGACGGCGTGGGTTTTCTCCAGGATCTTCGGTTTTCCTCCCACACTCCAAAGACGTACAGGTTTGTAGGTTAATTGGCTTGGGTTTTGTACACTTGGTATATAAATTGCTCTTAGTGTGTGTAGGCTTGTATTAATGTGCGGGGATTGCTGGTCAGTGTGGACTCAGTGTGCTGAGGGGCTTGTTTCTACGCTGTATCCCTAAACTAAACTAAACAATAATCCACCTGCAAAATATAAATGCATGTATAACAACTGTATAAAAACAATCAGATATAACTTGTTGCTAAAAATTAAAAAGTAATTAAAACTGGATAACATTTAAATTTAATTATGCAAGAAGAGAAAAGGCACAACAATATCTCGAATAAAACTACCTATAAAAATTCTCCAGCGTTATATTAGATTCTGGGTGATTATATGCCCAAGTTATTCCAATATCAGAATCATTATCCTGTTTTTGGCCAGTATGTTACAGATAGGCATCAAGTCCTTTGTTTTGTTGCACATGGGATTACTGCACTTATCAGTATTTCATGCCATAAAATATAAATATTACTGCAGGTGAATAACATGCCTCACCATGCACATTCCTCCTTTTGACTTAAAGGTTTGTAAGTTCAAGTCCCACTCTAGACATCTAAACATAAAATATAATCAGACATGCTAGATTATGAAAGCTGTTCAATTGAAAAGATCACAAATAAAAAACAGAAAAAGCTGGAAAAGCTCAATAGATCAGGCACCATCAGTGCGGGAAAAAAAGAACTTTTCTTAAAGATCGTTCTTCATAAATGGGAAAAAGGAAATACGCGTATTTCCTTTTTCCCATTTATGAAGAACTATTCATGTGAACTTTCCTGCCTGAAAATCTGTTGCTTACAGGTCGCCTTTAATAACTATTCCATTGGAGCCAAAATGATTTTTGTTTATTCAAGAAATTATTTTAATTTCTGGAGACCTACTAGAAAGCAAATTAAGCACAAAAAATTCCCAAGCTCATTTTAATACTCCATAATAATACTAATTTGCCTTTTTTCAACATTGCATCTAATTTATGCACATTTGGTCACTGTGTTAGCTTGGTACGTCTGTGGCATTGTTATTTTCTCTGTCAGAGATGATTGGAAGAGCACTGTAACACATAGCTAAAGCCAATTAATACTCCACAATTGTGATTGCTGCTGATAGTCTGCGTCCCTGCACTGAAAATCAAAACTTACAGCCTTCACATCTGAAGCATTTTTGTCCCTTATGGAAACTATCACCTGATCATTCGATGAGAAAATATCCAGCACATCATGTATTATTTTGCTTGTAAAATATTATGGTAATAGTTGTCATGACTGCCAGGAAGCTGTTTCAGGAAATGATGATAATTTGTCTTCCGACCTAATCAAAATAAATAATCCATTACACTGCTATGTAAAGCAAATTTACATGAATTTACAACATTAATGGTTACTGCAGGATCTTGCTGCAGAAGACTGATTGCCGTGTTTCCTACAGCAGTGATAAGGTTTCAATAGTACTTCATTATGTATCATTTGAAGGCAAGTCATTTAAAAATATATATATTTGTAGGCTTGCTTTCTCTATCAAATGAATGCATTTCCACCGTCAGAATGCTTACAGGCATGTGATTTCCTGACCATATTTAGATGTATTGATTGAGTTATTGATTTATGCTTTCATAAATTAGACAGCTCTCCATCAGTACTAAATTGGATATTTGCCTCTGACCTACTTGGCTTACAAAGGTAAGATTTTCAAATAAAAGCAAACTTTATGTTGTTCCTACAGGATCAAGAATGTACCGTGTGATATCATAAATATGGAAATACATAAAAGTTATTTGTCGCACACCTGGGTGTACATTGGTTGATCTTCAGCAAAAGGACTGCCGAAATGGCTAACATAACAGTGATAACTACTTATATGTTGCATTTATAGACTAATTTGGCATCAAATTCAATGTATCTCCTGTTTAAATTCAATATACGTATTTTAATAGAAAATGTTTTTTCATTGTTATTCCTCTGTTGGCCTTAAACATATCAATGCTCGTGATGATTTCTGAAGCTATCATAAAATATTTGCCTCAAGCTGACTCAACCGTATATTTGCAGTCATTCTTTTTCAAACTATCATATCTTATGGCCATTATGGTAATTTATTTTGCTATGTATTTTGTCTCTCAATATATATATGGGAGCGTAGGAAAGCAAGAAGGGATTTCAGTCTCTCTTTCTTAGGTAGATAAAATTCACGCAAGTTTTTTCCTTTACTTCAGACTGACTCCACAGTGTAACTTGGTTGATTGTTGAATTTCAAGCTATTAGTCCGTAGTTTGTAGTTTACCTGGAAATTGCATCATCTACAGTTTTTGTGATTTTCACTGACATATAAGATGGATGCAGGTGTTAATGCTAAATAAACTGAGACATTTACACTATTATAAATCATTGTTTCAAATGCTGTCTGATTACCTACTTCAAGTTTTTTGCTGAATGGAAATAAATTACTGCAATTACTTTATTTTATGACATCTCATGCAGGCAACAAGAATGTCAACATATGTTTGTGATGCCTGTATAAATGACAATGGAAGACAGAAACACATCAGGCAACTCCATACTGTCTCTATACTATATCTGAACTTGTCGGGACTCAATATTGAGCCAAAATGCTGATAAGCATATGATTGGTAGAAGAGGACTTTTCTTTGTCCTTAATTTGAAGTTTGTTGGAAGAGGAGAGAAGGCTGAGAACAAGTCAGAATTGGAATAAGATGGAGATTTCAGCATTTGTAGGCTTTGTATCCCTATTCGTCATCCTTCAGCCTCTGTCTCCACATTCACCCTCCCCTCCAGTGGCTCCATCTACCCCCTTTCACCTCCTTGTCTTCTTCCACTTCTCACTACCTGACTGCTCTTTCCCAGCACCCCTCCCCGGCTCTACCCTCCCCAGTCCAGCTATCACCCACTGGCCCCCTGTCTCACCCCTCTCCCTCTCCTCTTTATAACGGCTACCTTCTGTCTCCATTCTCAGTCTTCATTCTGAGTCTCAACCCAAAACATAGACAATGCCTTCCTCTCCACAGATGCTGCATGGCCTCAGCAAGTTCATGCAGCAGTTTATTATTCATGTGGGTTATAAAGTGGTAAGAGATTGGAAGCAGTCACTTGACCTGTGTTAAATCTATTTATTATAAGGAAGATCAAATGTTGGGTAGGAAATACAGAATACCAATTTGAAAAATGTATGTAAATGATTTCTTCATGTGTGAAGCTTATAATGAACCAGGAGAGTGGGAAGGGGGAAGGTAAAAAATGTTAGATTTGTTGTAGTTGCATGGGCTGTTGTCAAGCAAATGGGTCTCCTGCACTTACACAGGAATGTGCTGTAGGAAGGGCTGCAAGTTCAGTCAGGCAAACAACCTTCAAACTGGTACAATGTAGATATTAATGCTGTGATATTATCACTAATGCAGAATTATTATCTATGCTCTTCATTGAGTAAAAACATTAATTGTTTAATAAAATACATGAAATATAATGTGCCCAAATCTTTGACCCTAGAATTGAACCAGCAAACCAAGTTGCATAAAGCTAATTTAAATCATTCGAATTAGTGCAGCACATGTGTTAATCAGTTATGTCACTGTCGATGTCCATTGATAGTTGCACACAACATCCCATTCACATTTCTTCTCCAAAACCAACATTTTTAGACACACTCATAAGCAGGAGCAGTTGTGAAGAGTGTAACATAGTTATCAATGCATGTCCATGACCTTCATCTGAAGAGTTTCTCATTTAATATGCCGAATCAAGTCAAAATCTTAATGACAACGTGATCTTTAATAAGATCGAATTTCAAAGATAGTAAATATCTCTAATATCTCAGTTGATTATTTGCCAAAGTTGAATGCAATCACCATTTGTACCCTAACCAAACATGGAATATATTGTTCATCTTGCTCAAGATGGGAATGCCTTGTCAATTTAGTTACCAACAGATAAGGTCCAATTACCACCATTGGACAAAGACGATTAAGATGGCATCAATGGAGCTTGCCTTCCCCACTCAAAATACATTACCTGTGGAATGCTTCATGGTAATTATTTTCCTTCTCACATTGCTGTTACATTCCATTACATTAATTTTCACAACATTACTTATTGAGCATTAGATGGTAGAGTCAGACTGTAAAGCTTCCAGTTCTGTCTTTAAATCTAGTATCTCAGTAATGATTTTTAGCATATTGTCCTCCAAATTAAACATCTGAACTGTCATGTCATCTATTTTCATTTCTGTGCTTAGAAGGTCTCTGGACACCTTGAGGACAGAGTGAACACCTTTATCAATTAATGGAAGTGCTTCTTCACATTCCTTAAACTTTGGTTCAAACTCAGTTAGTTTTTCCACTAGCTCTATATCCTTTGACATCAGGCTGTTTTGTTGTTCAGATAGTTCCTGGATACTCTTTGTGTTCCAGTTTACTTGCTTCTCAAGGCCACTTAAATCTTCTTCCTCTTGCCGTTTGATTGCTCTTGTGTTTCCCAAAGTACTAACTTCTAATTCTTCCATCTTTACATTGAGTCCCTTCATACCTTGTTCCACTGTATTAATTTCCAATGTAATTTTATTATGCATGTTCTTCGACTCGAACTTCAGGTTTGCAATCTCACTATTTATTTCACTTAAGCTTCGTTTCCATGTATCGGAAATATTTTGGAAGTTTTTGTTGACATTCTGCATTTTTCTTGCTATTGTCTGTTCTTTATTTTGTAAACTATTCATATTGCTACGCAGCTCTGACATCTCCTGTTCAAAGAAGGCCATGACCGAACTAGATGACAGGGCTTTCTGCAGGACTTCTTCTGATAACTCCAGCTGCATCCACAACACAAAACAAGTGCAAATCTACTTAATCATCCTTAAAATTGTGTTCAAAATATTCGGAATTAATTAGTAAGCGGACTTATAACTAATCTGCATGCTACTATTTTTAAAAACGTATTAAAAAAAGTGGAATGCATGACATCATCTGAAGAAATTTACTGTGGCTCACATCTGAACATAGAATTTTAGGAGTGTGTGAGAAGCTGGATGTGTGGGATTGTCTTATCTTCAGGTGAGGTGAGCTACAGTCAGCCTGTTGGAACTCACCAGTCTTTTGAGATCTAATGTGCCTCACCAGCAACAACCCTCCGGTAGGTCCTGGGAGGAAAAAGATTGAGAGGCAACTGCTGGTCAACAGCGACTCAGTCCTGTGCAAATGGGGGAAGAGTTTTTCAAGTGGCAGCTTCATGTTTTAAGATACTCCCAGCCACAAAAGCAACATAAAGCATTAAATGAAGGCAGCATATAACTTATTGCACACATCACTGAAGTATTTCCCAATGGGATGTGAAAGATAAAAGTGCAAGCTGCTTTATCAGTAAAATGTATTCCCAAAATGCTTCAATTTATTCAAAATAATACAATTATGCACCATCTGTTTGCAATACACAATCAATAAACGTACACACCAAATCAGAATTAGCATGTTTTAGTACTACATTGAAAAAGTATTCAAAAGGACTTCACATTGAAAGTGAGAGAGAGACATACAGCCCTTTGAGCTTGCTCTGCTATTCAACAAGATCATGTCATCTTTCATGCCCTGTCAACATGTACATTGATTCTTTCAAATTCAGATATCCATGCACCTCAATTTTGAATGTTATCATCGTCTGAGCCGTCCAAAGATTCACCACCTTTAAATAAAGAAATCCTGATCCAAAACACAACCTATCCACGTCTTCCCCAACTGCTACAGATGCACTGTAGTAATTATTTTATTGGGATGCATCACAGCATGGTTTGGGAACAGCTCCATTCAAGAGAGCAAGAACTTGCAGAGAATTGTGGACATAGCGCAGACCATCCCGCAAACCAACCTTCCTTCCATGGACTCCATCTACACTTCACGCTGCCTTTTCAAGACCACCAGCATAATCAAGGACCAGTCTCAACCGATCACTCCCTCTTCTCCTCTTTCTCATCGGGTAAGAATGCTGCCTAGCAACTACTACACCGTCTCCAGGGGAATGGAGATGAAGTATTATAAAAAACAATGAAGAAACAAGGAAATGCATAATAAAGACATCTTAAACAATTTTTCACTTTTGGCTCCTGTCACTTTCATCAAGTTTAGTTTAGTTTAGAGATACAGCATGGAAACAGGCCCACTGAGTCCACACCAATCAGCAATCCCCTTACACTAGCACTATCCTACATACTAGAGAAAAATTACAATCTTTACCAAAGCCAATTAACCTACAAACCTGCACATCTTTAGAATGCGGGAGGAAACCGGAAAAGCGCAAGTGGTCACAGGGAGAACACACAAACTCCATCCAGACAGCACCCTAGTCAGGATCGAACCTGTGATCATCTGCCCTCGGACAGGAGAGCATCTGTCCAAGGACACATGTCTCCCAAGTTGGCCAATATGCAATAAAGAGAGTTTGTGCTGAAAGTAAATCAGGGACTCCATATTAATATTTTGTGTCTACAAAAAGCCTCATCTACTGAATTCCACTCATATGACAGATTTGCCATCCCAGGAAGCAGGCTGGTGAATTTTCACTGGACTCCTTCTATATCAGGCATATTTCTTTCTTAGGTTTTAAAATATAACAATATGAATTTGAAAGTAGTACTCTATAGTGTAAAAGAGAGAAATGCTCACAAATCTTCATGTGAACATGTAAAATGTTCAATAGGAATTAACCCTGTAGAAAGTTCTATAGAGTAGGTATGTTACAATACTTACCCTGAGCGGCGCTGTAATTCTGCCACTGGCCGTGTGCGCGATTTTGGTGCCTTTAAGGGGGGGCGGGGTTAAAACGCGGGTTTCTCCTACCTTGTCCTGTATTATATTTCGTTGGAGTACAAGCGTTTGCTGAAAAATCATTCCTAGGGGCGTTTTGTGTATTTTTTATTTTTATTAAATCGACAATGTCAGCGCTGGAGTCATTTTAAAATCATCTGCTGAAGCCGTCAACGCCGACAACGGGGACGGATTTCACGTACGGGACAGGTAAACGAAAGTGGTTTATTTTAATGTATAAAAGTGCTTCTTAAGAAGACTTTAATTCACATTTTTTCATGCGAAACGGTGATTTGATTCCCCGAATTAATGGCAGAATTTTTCATGCTGATACGGGGTTAAATTCACTGCAAATGAACGTTCCAAAAGATCGCGTTCCAGAAAACCTCACTCGCAAGATGATATTTTACAGGTATTAAACATTCAATTCCTTCCATTTGGCCTGTAAATCCATGACAATGAGATTTAAAAATTATGTTATATTGTGAATTCTTGTGTGAATGTTATTTGGACACTTAGGCTATTTAAAAATGTTAATCTATTCTTAAGAAATTGATAGATGTTTAGATCTAGTAATTGAATTTTGTAATTAGCTACAATTAGGTAACTAACTAATTATATGCTTTAATTTCATGTCTTCTAAGTAAGATTGTTTCATATTTGTTTCAGAATGCTTCAATCTATAATAACTGAAAATTTCTTTCAGTTCTCTTAAGAAAGTTATGGGCTTTTGACTGTCCTCGATCACAGCTTTTGTGTTAAGTCAATGGAGAAGCAATAGGGAACAAGATGCTAATTGCCGAGTATGAAAATGGCCATAAATTTTTTAATACTGAAGATATGAAAGTGAATTAGGTGTCAAATTAAACTTCTTTTTATGCTTTATCTGATGGGATAAATTGCAGACTTTATTTTTAAAATCTCAAAATTTTGTAACATTGCTATATAGAGTACTGTTATCCATCGGTACACGATCTAACATTTAGAAAAGGACAATTTACAATTTTAAAAAATTGTAATACTATGGGACAGCCAATGCTCAGGCAGCATCTGTGAAGGGAAATTGACAGATTCCCTCCATAGATGCTGCCTGTCCCACTAAGTTCCTCCAGCACTTTATTTTTTTGCTCAAGATTCCAGCATCTGCAGTCTTTTGATATTGGTTATATTGGTTACAATATTTGGTTCCTGGCAAGATCATCATTCACGGTCCATCCATTACTGCCAAGCTGAAAAGCTTGTTAGGTCATTTCAGAGATCAATTTAGCATCAATCACATGGGGGAGGGGGTCATAAGTTGCATGTGGTCCAGACCAAGTAGAACATCAATGTTCCACCCCTGAACAACAGCAATAAATCAGATGGGTTTACTGACCACATTCTGGATTTTTATTATTATTTAAATTATCCTTGTTTTTCAAATCAAATTCCTATTCCTATGGTGGCATCTTAACATATCAACATCAGCTACTGAAAATAGAGTTTTAGGCCCATACCTTCTAGTCAAAAGAATAGAATCCAAAATATCTAGGCTGGTTGCAAGAGAATAACTGGCAGCATATTTGTTTTATAGAAATGAAAGTAAACACAATTGAACAGCATTATTTTTGATTATTTACAGTTTAAATCAGTGTATTAAAGAGCAGGCATTTATCAGAGTGGACATTTATAATATTTCTCCCACCAAAGATCTGACATGGAGAGGCCCATTGATAATTCTGGACAGTGACTGTAAACAATGAAATGTTCAAAGATTAAATAAAAAGTGCATATGAAGCTGTACTTAGCAATGTCAATTTGAATATTAGCTTCTCTATTTACCATTAGCTTTACTTACTTTGTAATCTGAGAAACAATTTCACGATGATTTGAAAAATGTATCTGGAAATCTAGAGATTCATGAAATTCAATCGTTGTTGAAGAGACCAAACCAACAGTTGTGTACAACTCATTTAAATAATGTCTTAATAAATCTGTGTGTTCTCGTGCATGATGCTTGCTCGTCCTTTCATTGCCTAGGAAGTCATAGCTTCATCTCTATCATACTGAAAATAACTTATTTATACTTCAGGCAAAAACAGATGCCCTTAAACAGCAGTAGATGATTTATTTAATATTTTAATAACTGAACAGAGACTAGTAAGCATCAAGACTGCTGAATTGAGTATAGGTAGATACTATTCCCCTAATGAAAACAAAGTTTAAAAATGTAACAGTGATTTTCTGGTATCAGCTCACAAAGTTATCTTTCCAGAATTCAATTTCAAAATTTGCCAGGGCCCGATATCATGATTTCTTGATTACCAGAATCCCATTGTCAACATGCTCCAAAATTGGGCGGCAATATTTTATCTGAACTATAAACATTTTTATCACGATATTTACTCAACCAAGCAACTTATTTTAAAAGGTTTATACAGTGGGCACCATTAATACATTTACCTTCTTTGAAACTTTGCTAACTTCGTCTCCCAAGGCCTGGGCAGCGAGAGATTTTGTGTAGAGCTGCTGGTACTTCTGCTCCAGATCAGCAAAGTTAGCTGACTGCTGAAACATACACCTACGAAAAAAAGAAACTTGGCATTTATGATACTGTATCTGCAACAGCTAGATAATATAGGCATGCAGGCAATCACATCACAAACCCCAGCAATTACATGAAGGGATGGAGGTGGGTGGCAGGATGTCAGCTCTTGAACCATGTGCTGAGATCTGTGACCCTTATGATTTCACAGGGGGATTATAGACTGCAAAGAAGAAAAACAAGAGGAAGGTAATTTACTCACTTTAAAATCATTTCAGTTTTGCATTGTTATTTATGTGTGCATTCAGCTTATTCCTCCCCCTCAATAGCCATCACCACAGGGGCATCTCAAGGCTGTGTACTCAGTCCTCTGCTTTACTCACTCTATACCCATGACTATGTAGCCAGATAGTTTCAACTCCATCTTTAAATTTACCAATTACACCACTGTTGTTGGATGAATAATGAGTAATGATGAGTCTGCGTATAGGAGGGGGGTTGGTCATCTGCTTGAATGGTGCCAGAACAACAACATTGCTGTCAATGTCAGTAAAACCAAGGCAGATTGTTCACTTTAGAAGAGAAAGCCCAATGATCCACAAACATGTCTTCATCAATGGGTTGGTGGTGGGGAGAATCATCAATTTGAAGTTACTGGATTTGCTTAAATCTGAAGATCTGAGCTGGACCCAGCACCTTGATGCAATCAGTCTATCATCGCCCCTACTTACGTAGAAAATTCAGTATGTCGATGAATACTCACTTGAACTTCTACATAAGTTACACCAAAGCTTAGTTTGGTAACTCAAACGCCCAGGAACGAAAATTACAATATATGGTGGACACTGGACCACCTTGGGTACGGACCTCCCCACCATCAAAGGGATGTATTGAAGACATTGCCTCAAAAAGCTAGGTAGTATCATCAAGGACCCACACCACCCTGGCCGTGGTTTCATTTCACTCCTGCCATCGGGAAGAAGGTGCAGGAGTCTAATACCCATGGTCTCCAGGTTCAAGAACAGCTTCTTGCCAACAGGCTATTGAAAACTACAAACTCTAACTGAACTTCAACCTAGGAACTGTGTAGGGAGGAACTGCAGATGCTGGTTTACACAGAAGAAAGACACAAAATGCTGGAGTAACTCAGCGGAACAGGCAGCATCTCTAAAGAAAAGAAATGTGTCAAGCTAGGAACTGTCTTGTTTGCACCAGGAACTTCTGACTTTTGTTTTGTTTTGCACTGCACTATATTTTATTTATTGGTTTTCTTTTTGTTTGATACCGTGTTAACAAACCTGTTCCGCTGCTGCACGTAAGAATTTCATCGTTTCGGTACATATGACAATTAAACATTCTCGATCGGTAAAAGCGAGCGGCAAATGCCACGTCCAATGGTTCAAAACGCGCTAGCTCAGACGCACAGCGCAATGGAGGGGCGTCTATGTAGAAGTATGTGAATTGACTGGAGACACCCAACTCATTGGACGCGCGTAATGCAGTTTTAAAAACTATTTTAAGAAACTATATTGGTTCCATCTAAATGTAATGTTTCTTCGTCGCTTCAAGGCCAACAAGAGCGTTGTCCCGGGTCGGCCCCACCGCTCACATTCCGGGCGACATTCCCTGTGGAACGGCCAGGGAAGCGGGCGAGCGAGCGAGCGACCACGTCCACGGAATGCTCTCAGCTTTCCTGGGTCGACCCGAATTGTCACCCATCCCTTCTCTCCAGTCAGAGATGCTGCCTGTCCCGCTGAGTTACTCCAGCTTTTTGTGTCTATCTTCGTTACAAAATAAAAGTCAGACTTTAGATTTACATTCCGCCTCTTGGCAAAATGACCGAAGCAAGCACCACACGCAACTCCAGTTTAAATGGGATGGGAAGTCACAGCCATGTTTGTTTTTCCTTTTGAATCGCACAGTGATTTTAAAAATACTATTGGACCGACAGAGATCTGCAGTTCTCATCCCGTTAAAACACTTTTAGAAGTATTTAGATTTGAATAGAAGGTAACGTTTCTGTTCTTTCATTCTTCGAAACAAATTATCCCACGAAGATGTTGGGGAAATCGCTAATTGAAATGGAGGCAACGATTGGGCGTCTCTTGCGCCCACTCTCACTCACCGAGAGTGGGCCTTTTCTCACCCTTTGAGCGCCCATTCGGACCCTTTAAGAGCTTCAATTGCGCCTGTTCTCCCCCCTTCGAGCGTCTGCTCTCACTCTGCGAGCGCCCCCATTGCGCCCACTCTCATTCAGCGAGCGCCCCTTACGTCTGTCTATTCTCACCTACGAGCGCCCACCCGGGCTGTGAGTGCCCCCTGCGCCCACTCTCATTCACTGGACACCCTCACAGTGAGCGCACCCCCCGCCTGCCCGCCTGCCCGCCCGCTCTCACCCTGCGAGCACCGCGCTGGCGATCAGCGAGAGCAGAAACAGAGCGCTCCTCAAGTCTGTTCCCCGGCTGCCTTCCTTGCTCCGATCGCACTCGGGCTCCGGCTTTGGCTTCTTCCCCGGCTCCTCCGACGCCATCCCTTTCACATTCTGTTCCCTGACCGCCTCGCCTTGCTTGTTGCCAGCCGCCGGTTTCTTCCTTTGCTTGACTTCACTCGACATTTTTGTGCCGCTGCCCCGTCTCGCACCCTCTCCCGGCAGCGGAAAGGCGCTCAAACTTCTCCCTACTCCCAACTCCAGAGACGCCAGGAAAGAGGGGGTCCTCACTCAGCCGCCCATGCCATTCCCCTGTCCAATGAAGAAGGTTATTATTTTATTTGAATTGCGAGTTCCCTTTGAGCACCTCTGAACAGTGACCAGTGGCACATGACCAGTGACAGAGGCGTCAGTGTAGAAGCCGCTGCCGCGGTCGGCGGGATGTTTCAACCTCCCTGGTGTTAATGGTAAGTTCCAGGATGCAGCGTGGATCAGTATCTTTGGCGTGGATGGCGAGCTGTCGCTCCAAACTCGGCTGAAGGGGCGGCGGCGAAAGAAAACCAGCGCACATGTCTAAACCCGCTCTCCCCTTTCCTAAATGCAAGGGCTGTAGCGAAGTTTTGAGTGTGTGGGTACTTTTATTCGAGGAATGAGACTGGAAGTAGGCTGATTCTTCACTTGAAATTGGACGCTTACTAATTCCGAAGAGCTTTCCTCTGGACATGGATCTTAGGTACATCGTCACTGTAATGGAATTAATACCATGTAACAAGAAAGTGATTTTGCCACCACATAAAAAAACAGCATCTTAAACATGAGAAAACTGCGTGAGTTGCTTTATAATTGATACCAAACATAAATTGTGCGGCACGGTGGAGCTACTGCCTCATAGCGCCAGAGACGCGGGTTTGAATCTGATCTCAGGTGCTGTCTGTGTGGAGTTTGCATGTTCTGCCTGTGACCTAGTGGGTTTCCTCCCACATCCCAAATATTTGTAGATTAATCCCTCCAAACCTTTCTTATCCATTACCTGCTGCTGTTGTTTGTTCGTTGTTATTTCTGCAGTTGTCTCTGTTTGTTGTCGTTCGCCTGACTGAGGTCAGTTGAGGGGGAGGGAGGTCGACAACATGAACTCCGGTTTCAACACACTAGGAGCATGGAGAACCAGCTGGGAACAGACTTCGCGACCTCCTCAATTCACTGTTGAACGAACACCACAGACCCAACCCGGCTCGGACCTGCCCTGCAAAGAGTGGGTCGACCTGAACCAGCTCCGTACAGGGGCTAGCCGGTTCAACGGCAACATGCATCACTGGGGGCTGCGTTCATCATCAGCCTGCTTGTGTGGAGCAGACCAGCAAACAGCGCAGCATGTCATTTTCGACCGCTGTCCGCCGCCCCCTTGGTGGAGGGGTAGACCGCACGGCCCGCGACAACAGCACATTGTGGCTACAGAGCATGGAGGGTGTTACATAACTTTGGCTGCCTCAAACGCAAGACGAAGATCCATTACCTGTCCAAATGTCTTTTAAATGTTGTTATAACACCTGCCTCAACTACCTTCTTTGGCAGTTCGTTCCATAAACCCAGCACCCTCAGTATGAAAAAGTTGTCCCTCAGGTTCCAAGTAAACTTTTCCTCTCTCACCATAAACCTATGCCCTTTGGTTCTTGGTTCCCCTATTCTGGGTGAAAGATTGTGCATTCACCCTATCTTTTCCCTCCTGATCTAATACACCTTGTGAAAGTGCCCCTTCCCTCGGATGCCACTCTGATCCCTATCACTGGCAGACAGGCCAGGAGAGGCCAATCCTCAGCATCATTGGAAACAGCTGCTGGAAAGAAGACCTAGACAGCCAATGCCTCGATGGAGGCTACGAATGAGTGGCCGGGGCAAGCCTGAGATGCCAGTGTCTTTTCATGTCCACGGACAATGAGTGACTTTGCCCACATACACAGAGGCAAAGACTGAGACGCCAAGATAAGCCAGAGACTGTCAGCGTCATCTCTTCAACTTACTCATCACGCCTTCTACAACCACAAACAGTAATGGACACAGCACAGATCACTGAAGCACACCACTAGTCACAGACCTCCAGTCCGAAAAACAACCTTCCACCACCACTCTGCTTCCTCCCATAAAGCCAATTCTCTATCTAATCGGCTAGCTTCTTGTATCCTGCAAATAAAAGGGATTTCAGATGTTCTGAAGGCCTCATCTCAAGACAAATGTGACTGAAAATCTGAGAGAAATGGCTTTGCAGTAAATGAATGAATGAATGAATGAATAAGTTTATTGGCCAAGTATGTACACATACAAGGAATTTGCCTTGGTGCACCGCCCGCAAATAACAATATGACATACAGTAAACCATTAAGAATAAAACATTAAAACATTAAGAATAAAACATTATTGATTAAACATGTGAATTAAATAAAATATCAGAGCAAAAGGAGGCTACAGACTTTTGGTTATTGTGTAGAGCTACTGCTCGGGGAAAAAAAGCTGTTTTTATGTCTGGCTGTGGCGGCTTTGACAGTCCGCAGTCGCCTTCCAGAGGATGTGCTTCAAAGAGTTTGTGGCCAGGGTGAGCGGGGTCAGAGATGATCTTACCCGCTCGCTTCCTGGCCCTTGCAGTGTACAGTTCGTCAATGGGGGGAAGGTTGCAGCTAATAACCTTCTCAGCTGATCGAACGATTCGCTGCAGCCTCCGCATGTCATGCTTGATGGCTGAGCCAAACCAAACCATGATGGAGAAGGTGAGGCCAGACTCTACGATGGCAGTATAGAATTGGACCACCATTGCCTGGGGCAGATTGTGTTTCCTCAGCTGCCGCAGGAAGTACATCCTCTGTTGGGCCTTTTTGACTGTGGAGTCAATGGTGGCCCCCCATTTAAGGTCCTTGGAGATGATGGTTCCCAGGAACTTAAAATACTCCACAGATGTGACTGTTGTGTTGTTGATGGTGTGTGGGGGGAGGGGAGAGCGTGCTCTCCTAAAGTCTACTATCAATTCCACTGTCTTAAGAGCATTGAGCTCCAGGTTGTTTCGAAGGCACCAGGACGTCAGCTCTGTCACTTCCTATCTGTAGGCAGATTCCTCCCCATCCTGGATCAGTCCAATCAGGGTTGTGTTGTCTGCAAACTTGAGAAGCTTGACAGTGGAGTTTGTGGAGGTGCAGTCGTTGGTGGAGAGAGAGTAAAGGAGAGGGGAGAGTACGCAGCCTTGCGGTGCTCCTATGCTGAGGGTCTGCGGGTCCGAGATTGCTTTCCCAGCCTCACATACTGTTTCCTGTTTGTCATGAAGTTTTTGATCCACTGACAGAGGGCTTCAGGCACCATCAACTGGGAGAGTTTGGAGTGTAGTAGTTCTGGCACAATGGTGTTGAATGCAGAGCTAAAATCCACAATCAAAATCCTTGCATTGGTCCCCTGGTAGTCTTGGTGCTGGAGGGTGAAGTGCAGGCCTAGGTCATCCACTGATCTATTGGCCCAGTATGCAAACTGCAGAGGGTCCAGCAGTGGGTTTATGATATTTTTCAGCTGGGCCAGCACAAGTCTTTCAAGGTTCATGACTACAGAGGTCAGTGCGACAGGCCTCTCTCTAGTCATTAAGACCAGTAATCCTTGTCTTTTTCGGTACAGGAACAATAGTGGAGACTTTAAAGCAGGCAGGGGCAGTACAGGTTTGCAGGGACTGGTTGAAAATGTCTGTGTAGACTGGTGCCAGTTGTTCGGCACAGAGCTTGAGTGTAGAGGGGGAAACATTGTCCGGTCCTGGAGATTTCCATTTTTTCTGCCTTCTGAATAGCATCTCCACCTCCTCAATTTCTATTGGTGATGGAGAATTTGCCAGACTGATGTAGGGCAGCAAGGAGGGGGTGGGTAGTGCATGAGGGCCCAGTCTTTGCAGACTGGAGTCAGGCTGTAAGTAGGTGTGAAGTGGTGATTGGGGAGGAGTGGATGGGGAAAGGTCCAGTATTTGCAGACTGGAGTCAGGCTGTGAGTAGGTGTGGGGAAGGGGGGGTGGGGAAGAGGGGGTGGGGGAAAGGGGGGCTAGCAGGGGTGTGGGGGTAGAGGGGGTGTGGGGTTAGGGGGGGTGGGGGAAGGGATGGCGGGGGAAGGGGGGTGTGGGGGAACGAGGGGGGTGGGGAAGGTCGCAGCAGAGGCAGCTCGCACTATGCACATCCCGCACCTTCAGCTTTCGGCCTCACGCAGCAGCTCTCGGTCCCACTGCGACTTCACTCAGAGGCTTCCCGGTTCAACTTAACAGTTCCCGGCTCATGCTGCTCTCTGCCCACTGCCCGCAAGCTGCTCATGGACTCAGCCCCGCCTCCTGGGATTTATTCTCCGTGGGTGCCAGAAGGGGCGTTATCTTCATGGTGACTGACAGGCGAGAAGATCAATCTGATGATCTCACGATTTTTTTAAACCTTCATAACTTTTCTAATATTTCACCGATCGCAACAAACTTGGTGCGCTTGGAGCAGAGAAGAATGGTGAGTAAGGTGGCAAAAAAATCCTAGCGATAAAGGTTACCGTTTTTGCGCAAATTAAAACAACCACAAACCGGACGTGGTCAAGATGAGAGTTTTAGTGATAGTATAGATTTTGCTGTGAATCCAGGGAGTTTAAATGGAGCTCAGGAACTTGGGCACTGGTGAGCTGAAAGGGAGCATGGGAAACAAGAGTCCCAGTGGGTTTGAAGGGGGAACTGGGGAAAATCTCAGATTGGTCACAATCTGCCACAAATGGTTTGAAAATGTGTTCCATGGACCCTGCCCCACCAGGTAACCAGAAAGGTCCAATTTATTATATAATATTGAGAGCATTGCCATATTTCCAACATATTTTAAACTATTTTCATTATCATTTCTAGGGGTTTTGATTGAGTGTTAATGTTTTGCCCAGAACATGTTGGCGCATCACATGAGGTGAATCCAACGTCTGTGCAGCTTTGCTCATTGGAGCATGATGACTGGTATTTCCTTCCTATCCACCAGAGGGTAGTATTTGCCTAATTGCAAAAACCTCTGTTAATCCAGCACACGCAAGATTTTGGTGTCAGACTGGCAGTATAGAGTCATAGTGTCCGACTGCAAGGAAACAGGTCCTTCGACCCAGCTTCTACGCCGATGAAGGTAGTCCAACCTGTTCATATCCCTTTTAAACCTTTCTTGTCCATGTACCTGTTCAAATGTGTTTCATATGTTGTTATAGTTTCTGCATCAACAACCTCCTCTTGTAGCTTATTCCATATAACCACGACCCTCAGTGTGAAAATGTTGCCCCTCAAATCCCGAATAATCATTTCCCCTCTCACCTTAAACCAATATTCTCTGGTTCTTGATTACCCTACTCTGGGTAAATTACTTTGTGCAGGGTGACCGGAACTGAACACAATACTCCAACTGTGGCCTCATCAGTGCCTTGTACAGCTGTAACATAATATACCAACTTCTATTCTCAATACCCTGACAAATGAAGGGCAATGTGCCAAAACCATTCTTGCCTACCTTATGTACCTGTGTTTTTCCAGACGATTGGATGTTATTCCTTATTAATACCCCAACACGCTTTTAATTTACTTTTTTAAGATGTCGCACAGTAGAATAATGAATTTTCTGGTGAACCCAGTAAATTTAAAGGGAGCATGGGAAAGGGAGACAAGTACTTTTTCAGGGAACTGTGGGAAAACGAGTCCCTGCACATCAAAGGGAGCATGGGAATTGGCACTCGGTGAGACAGACGCTGAACCATCAGGATTTCTGAGTGGTCACATTGCAGGCTATCAGAGTTTTGATGTAACCTGTACAGGCTCTTCTAACAACTCAGGGTGAAGATGTGAGAAAGCAGGTGGTTCAATTGGTCTCAGTTTTAACCTTGGGTATGTGATGAGAAAGCTTATTTCACCCAGGGTATTAGTTGGACATTTTATTTGGTTGTAATTGTGTGTTTGAGAATGGGGGGCAGAGAAATAAAAACTTAGGGATTTGCTTGCAAATACAAATTTTAAAAATAATTTACAGATGCTGTAAATCTGGAATAAAAAAACAGAAAATGCTGAAAATGCTTAGCAGTTCAAGCAGCATCTGTGGAAAGAGGTGTAGCAGGTCGACATTTTACAACTTTTTACACACCTTAGTTTGTATTCCCACAATGTGTTCCCAATAACCCATCGATTGCCTGGCCACCATAGCTTATCTCCATGGCAACCATGGCTTCGGCCTATTAGAACTATTCCCTTTCTCCGATCCATGCTCCTTCTAAACAATTTAAACCTAACTTGCTTTCTTCCTATCCCCGTTGTAATGAAGGGTCTTCAACCAGAAATGTTGTCAATTTCTCCTTTCACAACCTGGAATAAAGGAGTATGTTCTGTCAGGAACTGCAACCTTGTAAAAGTTAAGCAAGAATCAGACTCCGTTACAATGCTAACCTTTGCCCTCCAAGCTCACACAGAAATAGGAGTAAACATAGTTTATGATCAAACATTAACACAATAAAAACATTGCTGATTTATATCTTAACTTTATTTATAATTTATGGTTCCTTAATCCTTACTGCACTTGCCTAACAACCTAATTTCTGAATATTTCAACAACTTTGGGGAGCAAGTTCCATCCAGAGAGGGATAAATCTGCCCATTGGAAATGTTTGTGATTGGGAAATGCAAATGTTTGTGATTGGGAAACTTTTAGAGACAAAAACGTGGGACAAAATTAATTGGCACTTGGGGAAATATTGTCAATAAATGAAAGTCAGCATGGTTATGTTAAAAGCAAATCAGGTTCAACTATTGAGATGCACATTATAAGAAAGTGTTTAAGAAGTACAACAAAGCAGATGTTATCGAAGATCATGGGATTAAAGGGCAGTGGCCGAGTGATCATAAAATTGGTTAAAAGCTGAAACGCATAGAAGAATGACAAGTTGACTGAGATGTGCAATGTTGTTCTCTAGAGTTCAGTGACAGGAACAGAGTTTTTGGTTTACAGAGCATAATATCAATGTTTTAGAAGGTGTGAAACTTTGAAATTAAGTGTACCCCAGAGAGGTCAACATCAGATTTCAGTAGTACCAAGACTGGTGCAGTGGGTAAATAAATGATAATGGAGTGTGAAGTGATGTATTTATGTACAGTGAATGAGCAAAATCATTTCTAAAGGTGTTGCATAAGAGGGGTATTCATCATAACTCACAGTAAAAACATGGTTCTGTACTGAAGCAACACTATTTGAAAATGCAAAGTTTTATTCTTGCGTAAAAAAACTGTTAGAGGAGCTCAACTGGTCAGGCAGCATCAGTGGAGGGAAATAGCATTTCATGTACCCTGTACCCAAAAAGGCAAGGATTACTTGTCTTAATGACTACAGGCCTGTCGAACTGACCTCTGTAGTCATGATGACACTTGAAAGGCTTGTGCTGGCCAAGCTGAAAAATATCACGATCCTCCTGCTGGACCCTATGCAGTTTGCATATCGGGCCAATAGATCTGTGGATGATGCAGTCAACCTGGGCCTGCACTTCATCCTACAGCACCTAGACCGTCAGGGGACCTATGCGAGGATCCCGTTTGTTGATTTGAGCTCTGCATTCAACACCATTGTGCCAGAGCTACTCTACTCCAAACTTTCCGAGTTGACTGTGCCTGAACCCCTCCGTCGGTGGATCACCAGCTTCCTGACAGGAAGCAGCATGTGAGGCTGGGAAAGCACATTTCGGACCCGCAAATGCTCAGCATAGGAGCACGGCAAGGCTGCGTACTCTCTCCTCTCCTCTACTCTCTCTACACCAATGACTGCACCTCCACAGACACCTCTGTCAAGCTTCTCAAGTTTGCGGACGACACAACCCTGATTGGACTGATCCAGGATGGGGAGGAACCTGCCTACAGACAGGAAGTGTCACAGCTGGTGTCCTGGTGCCATCGCAACAACCTAGAGCCCAATGCTCTTAAGACAGTGGAATTGATTGTAAACATTAGGAGAGCTCCCCCTCCCCTCACCCCACTCACCATCAACAACACCACAGTCACATCTGTGGAGTCTTAAGTTCCTGGGAACCATCATCTCCAAGGACCTTAAGTGGGGGGCTACCATCGACTCCACAGTCAAAAAGGCACAACAGAGGATGTACTTCCTATGGCAGCTGAGGAAGCACAATCTGCCACAGGCAATGATGGTCCAATTCTACATGGCCATCGTAGAGTCTGTTCTCACCTTCTCCATCATGGTCTGGTTTGGCTCAGCCACCAAGCACGACACCTGGAGGCTGCAGCGAATCGTCCGATCAGCTGAGAAGGTTATTGGCTGCAACCTTCCCTCCATTGATGAACTGTACACTGCAAGGGCCAAGAAGCGAGCAGGCAAGATCATCTCTGACCCCTCTCACCCTGGCCACAAACTCTTTGAATCACTTCCCTCTGGAAGGCGACTCCGGACTGTCAAAGCTGCCACAGCCAGACATAAAAACTGTTTTTATCCACAAGTAGTTGCTCTACTCAACAGCCAAAAATCTGTAGCCTCCCTTTGATCTGGTATTTTGTTGGTTTACATGCTTGATCAATGGTGTTTTATCATTAATGTTTTATTATTATTAATGTTTAGTGTTTTCTGAGTCATTCGTAACTGTCGCTGTATGTCATGTTGTTACTTGTGGGCGGAGCACCAAGGCAAATTCCTTGTATGTGAATACTTGGCCAATAACTTACTTACTTACATTGGGCCCTTCTTCATACTGATCTTTCTTCAGATTTATTCTTGTCATTTTTACAGCAGGACTATTTGGTGCATCATCGAGAAGCACCACTTGAAAAGCTTGGACCTTCTGACAACTGTCAGCAGATTTGCTCATTCACTTATATTAACACACCATAGTTACTGTTAGTTTTAATTTTTATAACTTCAGATTTTCTCCATATGTCTAGCCAGTCGACAAAACAACAATTTTTTCTTAGCTTTTATGGTTCCTGGCATTATCTTTTATTACCAGTGTCGTCGCCGATCAACTGGACTCTGACATCTTGCATACGTTTCCCAGAGACACTTTGTTTACTTGTCCACAGGGAGAGCAGCACAGTCCCAGTTACCTTACCACTCTAACATTCTACTCGGTACTGTCAACATTTATACAGATTGTGTCCAATTGAAATTTTGCTCTCTCTAATTCCTTATCACCAATCGCAATTTGTTCTTAAAAGCACAAATATCAAATAAAAACTACATGCTATTCAATCCTCTATTTGCATTTAATCTTAGTAAAGATAACTCGCAAAGACCTTGTGCTGCACAGTTATAGCTCGTTGCACGTCAAAGGATGACTCTCAAGAATCTTGTGCTGTACAGCTTTTGCTAGCTGCCCGCGATCTTAACTTTTACCACACTGCAGCTTCCACACCAGCAGTATCCTGAAGATCCAAAATGTTCCCCAAACAGGTCTTTCCCCCTTAATAAATCTCAATTGTCCATAAATCTCATCTAAGACTTGAGGACAATTATTATATGTAGAAAGCATCAACTTTTAAAAGATTTTTCAAAAGTTGATTTTACAGTCTTGGACAGATTAGAACTGAGATCTCAGTGAGGTCATTCCCTATCCCAGCATTGCTGTTTCTTTGATTTTACATCATTTTTATCAATATTAATTTACTTTGACATTCTTTCAACGCTGTTCAAAAAAAGATGACATCATATTCTGTTCCTCTGATGAAGTAATTAAATTCTATGAAATTCCATTGGATACGTTAATTTGCAAGATAGCTCGTAGAAAGAATGTGATTTTGCTCAGATCATTGGCGTATAATGGGTAGATTTCCTTTCTTTGGCTTAATCATTTCATCTTTGATATTTATATGGAGGATTCTCGGAATAGCATCCCTTTCTGAAGGCTACAAATTAATGGATGTGCTGCAGTTAGAACTTCAATCAAAATTACAACCTGAATTTCAGACAGACTAAATGTGAATAAATCAAGAACAGTTTGATCAGTCGATATCTACCAAAATGAAAAAATAAATGCTCTACACAATTATTAGCTGTACTTTCGTTTATGATGGCAGTGTTTACCAAGGGTTGTGTTTACCAAGGGTTGTGTTTACCAAGGGTTGTGTTTACCAGGGGTTGTGTTTACCAGGGGTTGTGTTTACCAGGGGTTGTGTTTACCAGGGGTTGTGTTTACCAAGCTGTTCTGTGCAGCAGAACAAAACTGTCAGAATTCATTGCACAGCAAATAATCAAGGGAAGAATCACAAAACCAAACTGAGATGAAATAGTAAGATTAAACAAGAACTTACCAGTTTGAAGTTTGATCGTTATTTTATGAGGAGTTACGATGAGGGATTACGTGAAGAAGGCCGTCCCCACGCGTGCGCGTCAATCTTCAAAGCAGCGGTGTGAAATCACAGATAACAGTGTTGAACTAACTTAGTAAGATTAGAGTTGACTAGAACTTACAGAAAGATCGTTATGTTACAAGGGCCGGGAACGGAGGGCACGTAATCTATCATCGTAACTCCTCATAAAATAACGATCAAACTTCAAACTGGTAAGTTCTCGTTTAATCTTACTATTTTACTTCGGAGTCACGTGAGTGACTGTGAAGATTTTGAAGCTCTGTGATTTCATGCCGTGGAAAACGAGTCCACACAAGCACAACTGCATGAGTTGACCACAGATAAAGGAAACATTCATACTGCATACAGACATGACATAGATTTAAAACATGCTGATGCTGATAAATGAACAAATAACAATAATAAAAGTAACCCCTCTCATCCGAGGGGGAAAACTATGAAATAGAACCTAAAATAGAGTTGGCAAATATCCCTGGTCTGGCAATGGGTTAAAATAAAATGTTTGGAAACCTCGTACATTAGACCATCCTGCAGTGGGCAGGATGTGGTCCAGAGGACCGTACATAACCCTTGCTGCTGATGTAGTAGCAGCCCTGGTGGAGTGAGATTAGAAATTAGTATCTACTCCTGTATGAGCCAGAACCCCGTTTTAACCACCTGGAGGTAGTCTAAACTAGTTTGAGACCTGACACCCCTGGGCTACCCTGCATAAATAAATGGTATACATGAAATATTATATAAGTAGGTATAACCATCCTGTCCAGTCGCAACTTATGTAATGACTGGACCCATTGTGCTGAGAACAGCAGCAATGGGATACCTTATGAGCCGCAAGCCCAAGGTAGGGATATAGCTGGAGCCCCCTGGCAAAGCAGTGTCAACACAATGTCAATATCCCATACTCCGTGTACTTGGGTCTGGGAGAACATGTGTAAAGATATCCTTAATAAACTAGAATCAGAGGGCAAGACCCGACAGAGCTGGGTCCCGCTCGCTGCAGCATATATGATGAGAAAGCACGTTAAGAATCAGAGGGCGAGACCCGACAGAGCTGGGTCCCGCTCGCTGCAGCATATATGATGAGAAAGCACGTTAAGAATCAGAGGGCGAGACCCGACAGAGCTGGGTCCTGCTCGCTGCAGCATATATGATGAGAAAGCACGTTAAGCACAGTTAATGGGACTATAACTTAATTTATTGTCAAGGGCCCATAGAAAATGAACTCTAAGACGTCAGTGTCCGTGCCGTATTATATGTAACATAGCACTTAAGCAGAACGCTTCCCATCTCCTGAAGAGGAAATGTACTGCTATTTTTGGTGCTATCCTTGCACTCTGCAGTGAGCACATGCATGGATTGGTCTGACAACCCATAGAGCTGTCTTCTCAGATTCTGTAAGGCAATGAATTGATTAATCATACAGAGGCTGGTTCCCCGAGTCCCAGGCTGAACCAGCAAGATTTATGTTTAGAAACCCCATATAAGGTTCTACTATAATTCCCCACATTTGTGGGAAACCATGGCTACATAGGCCAGTCAGACAGTACGAAAAACCCTACGGGATCTTGCTGAATCATTGCAAGACCCGACTGATGAGGTAAAATTGAGCAACGCCACAAAAGAACATTCCTCCATCGTGTAGCAAGAATGTATCTCTTGCCACTGCGATGCCACATGTCTTTACAACCTGGTGAATGAGCCTGGATGCAAACATATCGATATTTGGTGTTCCATCGAGGCATAATGTCATAAAATACTAGTGATGCAACATCCATTCTGTGTTGTCATTGATTTACGTGATGATACACCAGTGCCAAATAAAGTTGGGTAAATTATGACAGGATACTTTGACTTGATTGCACCCATGTGACCAACATAAGCCACCACCACAGTGTATCAACCTGGAATTGAGCATGCAGATCATGCATATCCACACAACAAACCTTTTAAACCATAGTATGCACCTAGTGTCTATAGATAGTTGAAGAATTGGTCATTCATGCAAATGCCAACCCTCCATAACTAGAGATGGCATTCGTAATTTCCCATCTTTAAGCACTAGCATCAGTCTGTTTGATAACAGGGTTGTTGCAGGCTTCTATTGATTCCAATCTCTTGCCCCAGAGCAGAGTCACAGATAAATAATAGTTAAAGGTACAACTGAAAACAATAGCTGTAGTTGGTATCAACTTAAATTTACCTCAATCTCTCAAATATAGTTGCGGCTGAAAAACAGTTGATTTTAGCAAAACACAGCATTAAGAATCTCGTCCAGATTAGGCATAACAAGTGTTTTTTTTAGCTCTGAGCAGTCCCAGCACCAATTTAGTAAATTGGTAGATGAGCTGGGAGCTGAAATTAGCCCATTTACAACACATTAACTGTTATCATGCCCCATCCAGATAAATTCCAAATGACTTCTGGGATCCCTGTGAATGGGACCTGAAATAGTATGCATCTTTGAAATCGATGCATGCCATAAAGATCTTTAAAGAAATCAGTTTGTTAGACAGTAACGAAGTACCATATACTGAAAATCTATGTTGCAAATGTGAGTTTAAATCAACTATGAACCGACATCCTCCATCTTTTACAATAAAACAGGCAACGCCTGCCATAATTCCGTGCCTGCCTTAAATCACAACTCTGGTCAGATTCCCGAGCCTGTCTCGAGAGGTGATCCTGACCATAATACTGAGACTGCCTTGAAAGACAATTCTGGCCATAATACTGGGCCTGCCTTGAAAGGCTACTTCGGCCATAATTCTGAGCCTGCGTCAAAAGACAACTCTGGCCAATTCCCGAGCTTGTCTCGGAAGGCAATCCTCGCCGTAATACTGAGCCTGCCTCGAAAGACAACTCTGGCCATAATTCCAAGCTTGTTCCGTAAGGCAATCCTGGCCATAACACTGAGCCTGCCTCGAAAGACAACTCTGGCCATATTTCCGAGCTTGCTCCGTAAGGCAATCCTGGCCATAACACTGAGCCTGCCATGAATGACAACTCTGGCCCCAAATTCAAGCCAAACTTGGTACCCTTGTACTGTGCAATAACAACCCAATCTCATACTATCATTATCATTTGTACGAAAACCAATTGTAAATATTACCAACTTGTAAATGGTCTACTTGCCCCATGTTTCGGAAGAACCAGATCCACCTACCTCCATGGTTACCGGTGGTCTATGGTAAGCCCAACGGCCCCTGATGTGGGTTCTATTCCCGTCCTTGATTGGAGAGTAGGAATGGTAGTGTATGTGGATTCCATTTCCTGAGACCTGCTTGGACTTTGGGCTCTGCGCAGCCTTCAAGCTGCCACCAGCTTCAGTGAACTGCTTACTGACCATGAGGCGTGGGGTGTGTCGTCGCCGATACGATGAAGCTTTGTTCGTTGTTGGTACCCTAATCAGCCCGACAGCTTTAGCTTCCTCATCCAGGTATACCTGTTGGATAAGTCTTACCTGAAGAGAAGATTCGGCGGCTGGTTTCATTTCCTCCAATGTCACCCCTGATAGCGCTGTTCACTGCCGGCACTTGTAGCGTGAGGGGAAACTCTGGCCCCTTCTGGGTTTTCTGCCCACAGCAGTAACCCTTTCGTATGCGAGTATTTCCTTAGAGCCATATGCATGTGCTCCAGTATGTTCCACGTACATACTTTGAATTTGAAGTCAGTTACATACTGACCACTCGCACTCCCCTCCACAGAGAGGGAGATTCGTAGGCAGCCCTGAGAACAGGTGCTGCCGCAGGCCTCTGAGGATACCTGCATCTGACAGTATAAAACTGGCCTCTTACGCTCCCCTCCTCAGAGAGGGAGACATCAAGCAGCCCTGACACAGGTGCTGCTATCTGCGGGTTCTCCATAATACCCGGGCTCAGATAGCTCCCTTTGTTTTTGGAGCATATCTCTTTGGAGCAACCTCTCGAATAGGTACTCCAGATGGGTCAGTTTTCCAATCACACTGCCCATAGAAGGAGAGAGTCCTCCTGGCCCGACTCATCCAGGGCCCTGACAGACTTTTAGTGGCTTTTTTTTCTCACCTGCGGGGTAGCCAAGGTGCTCACTGCCTGCACCAAGTCTGTAGCCGCTGGCTCTACCGCCAGTGACTCGAAAAAAGGCGAATTTCGACCGCCGCCCGCTACCCGCACTTCCGCGGTATCTGTAGCGGGTTCCCCACGGTCCGTGGCCGGGCTTTCCCGAGGTCGTGACCGGGATTCCCTGCCATCCGTGACTGGGCTCCCCGCGGTCCTAAATGTCCGGACTTCACCCTGAATCCAGCAGGCAGCTCTGCAAGGAGCTTCCTGCAACACAAAACACAAACCCTAGAAATTAAGTTTTAAACTTACCTTTAGGTTTAAACTTACCGCTGGAAAGCAGCAACGCGCCCACCAGTCGGTCGTTGCGCAACGCGACAGACGTAATGACGCGCACGCTTGGGGACGGCCTTCTTCACGTAGTCACTCACGTGACTCCGAAGTAAAATTACTCAAATAATTTATTGGTTTCAGTGAGAAAGGCACCACAAGTTTACTAAAATCAAGTAATGCTGCTCAATCCCGGGAAATTGGACCGTCTAGCAGTGCTTCTATGCCCTACTTACAAACAGAAACCAGGAAGATCCAGTACACAAAGTTGTTTCGTGCTATTCTGCGGACACAGATGGCATCCTATGCGACTGCTTTGAGTCGGTAGACTGGTCCATATTCTGTAAATCTGTGGCCAACCTGAATGAGTACGCCACTGCCATAACTGACTTCATCAGCAAGTGCGTAGAGGAGTGTGTGCTGAATCTGAGTGTTCCCAACCGTAAACCATGACTGAGCCATGAGGTACATTTCCAGGTGAAGGCTAAGATCGCTGCGTACAAGTGGAACGATCCCGAGTGGTACCAGAAAGCTTGCTATGGTCTTCACAAAGCCATCAAGTATGCCTAGAGACAATACCGGGACATCCTTGAGTCTTGCTGTATTGAAATACTAATTTGCGTTTTTCAATCTTCCTTCCAGCGTGGATGACCTCACATTTTCCAGCATTATATGGGTGCGGCACAATGGCACAGCGTAGTGTTGCTGTCTTACAACCCAGCGACCCGAGATCGATCCTGACTACAGGTGCTCCGGTTTTGTCCCACACCTCAAAGAAGTACAGGTCTGTAGGTTAATTTGTCTTTGTATTTTTTTAAATGGTACATTCTCCCTAATGTGTAGGATAGTGCAGTGTGTAGGGATCGCTGGTGGGCAGAAGGGCCTGTTTCCATGCTGTATCTCTAAACTAAACTAAACTAAACTGAACGATGTACCAGCCAATAACTTATTATTCCTTTGCTTAACCTATCAGCATCCCCTTGCAGAGACTTTGTGTCCACCTCAGAACTTGCAAAAACATCTATTTTTATATCATCAGCATGTAACGGTTACAGTACATTTGATCGCTTCGACTAAGTCAATATTACAAACTGTAAAAGGTTGACTGTTGCCGTGATCCCTGTGGCTTTCCTAGTTATTGATTGCCAATCCAAAAATTACCCATAGTCCTGAATTTCTCTTTTCTGTTAATTAGCCGATGGCTTCTTTGTGCCAATATATATTGTCTTCAACCTCCAGATCCAACTGTCACACGGTTGTAATGTGATCTTTTATGGGGAACATTACAGAATCATTCTGGAACTCCAAATACACCAGATTTACTGACCCCGCCCCCCCGCCCTCTTCCTTTGTTGACGCTGTTGTTATATCCTCAAATATCTCCAGCTAATTTGTCAAACACAATTTCCTTTTCAGAAAGTTATGTTATATTTGCTTGAAATAATTATGATTTTCTAAATACCTTCCCATGACCTCTTTAATCTTTAATAATCTTTAATAATCTTCCCAATAATGACTGTTATATTTTCTACCAGCAATGATGACCACCTTGGTGACAACAAAAGGAAATTATCAATTAAAAAAATGTGAAGAAAACTCAGGTAGAATACAAAATCCTGAATAATCCATTTGAAGGCAGCTTTTTAATCTGAAACACTTGTCTAATCATAACAATTCGACAAAGGGGCAGGTGGTAGTAATTAAACAATTCAAGCTGCAGAAGCTGCCAAAGAAAGAACTGATTTCATTAAGATCCTGATGATAAAGAAACTGAAGAACAGCAATTACAGTCTAACACTAAGGCAGGCATGCTCAAAAGGAAAACAATGTAGCCTGAGAAATAAGTGTTTTCTTAACTTTAAACATGAGTGACATTGGTTTCCTTGTTTCGTACATTAACATCTCTTGGGCACATCAAATGTGGATAGTAAAACGTCAAACAATAACCAAGGACTCGAGAATGCTACATTTATTTAAAGATAACAGTCCTTGCATTATTTCTCATAACCTAGGTATGAGAACTGGGTCCAGATGTGTCACTGAGACACTCGACTACCTTGCACAGCAAATCAAATAATATCATCTGTGTGTAGCAGCACATCTAATGTAAAAAGATACAATTTGAATACAAATTTCATCTAAGGCAGCTGCATTTCCATGGTGATAGAGTGGATTATGGGATATAGAACCAGCATTATGTCAATGTGCTGTTTATTTTACCCACAAACACCTGGATTAAGGTAGTCTTTGATTGAGAGTGTGACAAGTACAAAGTGATACCTATTTCATATTCCAACTACGAGGGTTATAGAAATATTTCATTCATGCAATCTCACCACCATTATGCCAATCAGATATCTGCTGTGTAAATTGGGCCTGGTGATTCACCAAATGGAAATAGAACAGATTTGGGATTGGATTTTAAATGAATTTGCCTCAATTAATCTCATTGGAGTGTATTCATTAAAGATACAGCAATGTACATTGGAACTGAGCATCTGAATTATCTTTCTGTATCACACTGTCGGTTCTGGATAAAAGGTTCCAAGGATAAAATTGAAGAAACAATTTTACAGCAGCTTACTCTCTGACTTGAATACTAATGAGGGCATGATTGCATTGAAAGGCTGGCATTATTTTGTGCAATGTGTGCTTGTGATCCTTATACTCTTGGGAATACAGTCAATGTGTATCTATTTCTACACAGAATATATTTATCCTTTTGTGCACCATTTAAAAACATGTACGTTGATGAAAATTTGTACATCAGCGCTTGTGCTATTGAAATGTTTGATGAAGTGATTCAATTCATGAAATATAGGTTCAAAATAGCTTTGATTTTGCCAGACTTCAAACCACTTATCTTTGTGGAAGAATAGCAGAATAATGGCTTAAAGACTGTTAAAATCAAGTCTGTCAGTTGGTCTCGGCGTTTTGAAATGCATAACATTTCTCTGATTGGCTTTCTGTTATTGGTGGAAGTTTGCATATGTTTTACACACTCTACATATTTGGAAGTTACTGGCATCGTTATGAATGTCTACTAAATCAATGGACTGGAAATGGCAAATTACAAATGAAGAATACAGTGCCCTCCATAATGTCTGGGACAAAGACCCATTATTTATTTGTTTGCCTCTGCACTCCACAATTTGAGATTTGTAATAGAAAAAAAATCACATGAGGTCAAAGTGCACATTGTCAGATTTTATTAAAAGGCATTTTTATACATTTTGGTTTCACCATGTAGAAATTACAGCTGTGTTTATACATGTCCCCCCATTTCAGGGCACCATAATGTTTGGGACACGTGGCTTCAGAGGTGTTTGCAATTGCTCAGGTGTGTAATTGCTCAAAATATCAGCTTAATACAGGTATAAGAGAGCTCTCAGCACCTAGTCTTTCCTCCAGTCTTTCCATCACCTTTGGAAACTTTTATTGCTGTTTATCAACATGAGGAACAAAGTTGTGCCAATGAAAGTCAAAGAAGCCATTATGAGATTGAGAAACAAGAATAAAACTGTTAGAGACATCAGCCAAACCGCAGGCTTACCAAAATCAACTGTTTGGGACATCATTAAGAAGAAAGAGAGCACTAGTGACTGGCAGGCCAAGGAAGTCCTCCACAGCTGATGACAATTTACATATATTTCGAGCCAATTAACTTACGAACCTATAGGTCTTTGGAGCGTGGGAGGAAACCGAAGATCTCAGAGGACACCCACACGGTCACGCGGAGAACGTACAAACTCCATACAGTCAGCACACATAATTGGTATAGATCCCGGGTCTCTGGTGCAGTAAGCGCTGTAAAAGCAGCAACTATATCGCTGCGCCACTGTACCTATCATTTATGACATTTCACTTCATCCTTCAACTGCACCAAATATATTGTGTGGCAGAGGGTTTTTATTGGCAGATGCTTGTTTGTGATGCTATATGCCAATATTCTGAATTTCACAATCTTATACCAGTGAAATCTGCAGTGAAATTTAGGCCTAGGGTTTCACCGATCAGAAAATGTACAGAATTGATTCTACCTTTAAAATAGGTTTCAAATTTGATTTATTCACTACAATGGGACATTGGTGATAGTGAATTAGGGCAATATTATATGTATGTGAAGGTTGAGGCAAATTATTAGTCCCAGATAGAGAATAGTGAATTAAATGGTGAATTTCTCTTAAAAAATATAAGATATTGTGAATTTTATGAATTGACTCACTTTATGTAATAAAATATTTTAAAAAGAATTGATGTGTATAATTTCATTAAAGTCAATGTTTGTCCATGACAACATTTCTGCAAGTTAGCAAATTAAACATAACTGAACTTCTGAAATAGTACAGGGCTGTTATCCTTACTAAATTAATCCAGTGTTACTGGATATTAGCTGTAGAACACTAGAGAATACTTTGTTCAATATTAATCTTCTTGGCAAATTTCCCTAACAGTATGATATCAATAGATTCGTGGATAATGGGTCAAATAATTACTCTAAAATAATAACCAACCAGGAAGGAAGAAAAATTGGTGCATATGGTGTGACAAATTCTGAACAGATTACCTCAAAACGTATAGAGAAAATAATGTTTAATTTATGTTTCACAAGAGGCACTTATTTCAGGTAATACAGTCTTATAAATGAATTTGATGCGATAACAATGTGTTTTGCCTATTCTTGCAAACTCACTTATTGCTCAAGTTTTGCTTTTACAGGGATTTAAGCAAGTATCCAAAAGGTGAAGGTTGATCTATTAAAGGAAGGCCAAATTTCATTTGGCACCTCAGTTACGCAACACTGTGGTTGCAATGCACTTAATATATCAGTAAAGATAACTTCACAGAAGTCAGAATTGATTTGGTGCTGTACAAATGCCCATTTGCCAGTCTTTAAACCACTTTTTTTAGTACAAATTAGTGTCCATTTGTTTAGTACAAATACCCTTTTGGGACACCCTAAAGAAAAATAATGAAATTGAAAAACTTTCAAAATTAATTCACCCTGAATCACGTGTTAGAACTCCATTTATGTGGTTCCAATGGCAAATGGTCGAGAGACTACAGCTGCTGCATCTTTGGCATAGGAAGGCAGTCAGTGCCTTAAAGGAAAAGTAGAATCAAGAAACTGTAGATGCTGGTTAATAAAATAAGGCACAAAGTGCTGGAGTAAATTAATGGGTCAGGCAGCTGTAGAACATGTCTCAGGTCTGGACAATTCTTCAGACTAACTGTGGTGGTTGGGGTGGGGGAAGGGGTAAGAAAGCTGAAAGAGAGGAAGGGCAGGGTGAAGCCTGGTAAACGAAAGGTGGATACATGAGGGGGGGGGGTTGTTAGGCAACCTATCAACCCCTCCCCCCCTTCCTCACCTGTATCCACCTATTACTTGCCAGACTTTGCCCTGCCCCTCCTCTCTTCCAGCTTTCTTCCCCCTTAAAGGAACAGTCTTATTATCAACCAGTATAGCATAATAAAATAACCAGGGGAGATCAGGGAAAATGAGGCTGAGTGGCACATGTCATTAGTGTGTGTATACATCAGCTGTGCTCCCCCTCTCAATTACATCTACAGATTGAGTTATATGATGTGCGTGGCCTCAAGCCATTGCATTTATATTGAGATAGCCCAGTGTTCCTGCTGTGTTCCTGCTGTGCAAGGCTGCAATGAGTGGTGTGAGACCCAGCAATGATGTGTGAAATATGTGGAGCACTAAACACAAACAACAGCAGATTGATGTCTCAGTGAGAATGTTTTAATTGTGATCTCCTTGTCAACTTGCTGTACTGTTTGTTCCATGTTTAAGTGTGAGTTTTTAAAGGTCATAGGTTGCACATGATTACCCAAATATTTATTGGTAATCCAGATATTGATGGCATTACTCCAAGGGGAATTGTGCCTGATGTACAGAACTACCACTAGAAACAGTTGCCTAAAACACCAATCCATGGATAACGTTGCTTTTACACTTAGTTTAAGCAGGGAAAAAAAGGTGAAAATTGATCCAATTTCTAGGCTTTCATGCCTAAATTTTTATTTATGCGATACCTAGGCAGAAAAAATATTTCATGTGTAGCCAAAAAAACAGTAGATATGAGTGATGAAATTTGGAATGAGGAAAAGTGATAAGCAAAGGGCAGAGGGAGATGTAGTCAATAGGTTGGTGAGGAATAGTGAAATGATAGTGATGGTATGGTATAAGCCAACACTTAGTAATAACTAGACCAAGTGCAGACCCGTTGGGTCTGGTCCCCGAACGTGCTTCAGACCCCGGGGTCTGGTTCTCGAACGTGCTTCAGCGTCTTGACGGCGTAGACAGCGTGTGGATGGCTGTACGCAGCGTCCCGACGTCATACGCAACGTCTTGACGTCGTATGCAGCGTCTTGACGGCGTACGCAGCGTCTACATGTTGACAGCGTAGATGCTGCGTACGGCCGTCGAGACGCTGCGTACGCCCTCAATGGGGCTGCGGGCCGACAGGCCGTTGATGCGCCGGCTCTGTCACGCTGGCTGAAGGCAAAGATGGGTTGTTCCGCCGCTGCTTTTCGGCGTCCTCGGACAGAGGATGGCGAAAAGCAGAGGGGGGAGGGCCGATGTTTGGCTTGAGCCAGCGTGAGAGAGCTGGCCCGGGGGGGTGGGGGGGGGGGGTAGCGGAGGAGAGCCGGGTGGCAGCAGCGAAAATCGCTAGCGAAAGAAAAAAAATGTCGTTGTTTTTGGAGCAGAGCCGGGTGGCAGCAGCCGTTATGGTGGCTGGCCAGCAGGAGGAGACAAAATGAGTGAGTGGGGGGGGGGGGTGGGGTGGATTTTATTTTAAAATGTGTACATAAAAATGTCTAAATCTAATAAGGAGTGTGTTGGGGTATGTAAAAGTGTAATGTCTAGCGAAATGGAAACAACCTCGGAGTTTTCGCGTGTGGTTTTGTCGGAGCAAGGAATCATAGGCCAAATCTGACACCCACAAATAAATAAACACACACACACACACACACAGAGTTTTAAAAGTATACTGGACCAAGAGCATACCCGTTGGGTCTGGACCCCGAATGTGCTTCAGACCCCGGGGTCTGGTTCCCGAACGTGCTTCAGCATCTTGATGGCGTAGACAGCGTCTTGAGCCAGCGTGAGAGAGATGGCCCGGGGGGGGGGTAGTGGAGGAGAGCCGGGCGGCAGCAGCGAAAAAATTAAAATGTCGGCGTTTTTGGAAGAGAGCCGGGCGCTTGAGCCAGCGAGAGAGAGTTGGCCCGGGGGGGGGGGGGGGGGGGTAGTGGAGGAGAGGCGGGCGGCAGCAGCTAAAATCGTCAGCGAAAGAAAAAAAATGGTGGCGTTTTTGGAGCAGAGCCGGGCGGCAGCAGCCGTTATGGTGGCTGGCCAGCAGGAGGAGACAAAATGAGTGAGTGGGGGTGGGGGGGGATGGATTTTATTTAAAAAAAGTGTACATAAAAATGTCTAAATCTAATATGGAGTGTGTTAGGGTATGTAAAAGTGTAATGTCTAGCGAAATGGAAAAAATCGCGGAGTTTTCGCGTGTGGTTTAGGCGGAGCAAGGAATCAAAGGCCAAATCTGACACAAACACACACATCCACACACACACAGAGCTTTAATAGTATATAGATAGATAGATGATATCACAATAGAAAGAAAAGATGGATCAAGAAAATGAATAAATAATCGCAGCAGAATAATGCATTATTTCTCATAAAGACAATTGTCATCTTTGCTTACATTTTTTATGCAAAAACACTGTTCAACTGAACACTAAATCTTACCTACTCATTTTCCAGATTGATGCTGGATAAAATGAAATATTGAAAATTTGGCCTTGGAGGGAATAAATTTTAAAAGGGGTCAAGGGCATAAAAAAAATTAATGGATCAATATTCAAAATGTATGGAAATATATTGATTAAAAGTATAATAAAGTTCCATGCTCAAATCATCCACTCCACATTATTTGGAATAGTTGTATGAAAATTGTAATATTACCAATAATTCAGGAATATAGACGTTAATGGTTGATACTTCACACTGACAATATTTTGGGGAACAGCATTATATTGGTTCCAGCTGACACATGACTCAGCATCCTCCACCCTCAGCGCTATTTCTGATTTATTTTGGATATCGCCAATTCTATGCACTACAGGAAGCAATTCCAGTGAGAACAGGAAATAAAGATTATCGAGCATCTGGAATGGTGGCGATGAGCAATCAGGGACGGATCTATTGTGAAATGAATGAAGCTTAAGCCCAGAGGGGCCCCAGATGCGACTTTAGTCCAGATATTCTTCTGATTTAAATCGGAATTACGATTTTTTTGTTTTCCGAGAAATTAATTTGATTTTTCACCTCGACTAAACCCCTCGCCTTGACTAAATTTTACCTCACACTTAAACCTCAACTCACTAAACCTCGCCTCGACTAAACCTCTCATCTCACGCATAATCCCCGCCTCGACTAATCGCCTCCTCTCTCCCGCTCCAGCGCGGGCTGGGGGGCGGAGCTTGAGCTCGACATCAACATCAGCGCGCGTGTGCCCCTCCCCTCCCACCGGCTCTCTCAGGCAATGCGCCTGCGCCGCTCTCCGTGCTCGGCCCCACCCCCCTGTTTGGAGCCATTCCGCTCAAGTGAGGTGCCGCCAACAGCTGGGGAGGGAGGCTATAATTAGCAGGAGCGGGAGAGAGGCGGCGATTAGTCGAGGCGTGGATTAGGTGTGTGGTGGAGTTTAGTCGTGAGGTGGGAGGTTTCATTAAATTGAGGTGGGGGTTAAGGTGTGAGGTGAGGTGTGAGGTTTATTTGAGGGGTGAAGTTTAGTGAGGTACGGTTTAGTCGAGGCGAGGTTTAGGTGTGAGGAGAAGTTTGGTAGTGAGGTATTGTTGAGACGAGGGGTTTAGTGAGGTGAGGGGTTTAGTGGAAGTGTAGGTGTGTAGGTGAGGGGAAGTCATGCTTTTGTAGTTATGCCCATTAGCTTTACAGTAACCCTCCCTGCCTGGTTCCCGCATTATTAGAAAAACATGCTAGCATGAAGTTACCTATGCTATGTAGTTAATAAAGTCTTTGGACCTTTATCATGGTGTAAGACTTCAGTTATTTGGACAGCCGCTACACAACATGGTGTCAGAAGTGCAGCACTAGCTCATCACGGACGGCAAAGAAAGGCCGGACTGACAGCGGATATTGCTGCAACTTCAAAAATATGACATTGTACTGATCCACAAACGCGGTAAGGATATGCACCTGGCTGACTCTTTTTTAAAAAACTTAAAAAATATATATTTTAATTTTATTAGAAGTAAGTACAATTGTATACAATCATATTTTCATAATACATTTTATGTACAGCTTCTTATTTTTTTTTTATAATAAAGAAGAAAAAGAAAAAGAAATTAGATAATGAGGTATAGAAAAAAATGATATATATAGTGTGTGGAAAAGAAAAATAGAGAGTGAAAGAAGAAAGTTAAAGAATAGAAAATAGGAAAAAAAGAATAAAAGAAGAAAAGGGAAGAAAAAGAAAAAAGAAGTAAGGAGATCTTATTTATAATCTTGACCATCCCTCGCCCAGTCACGAGTTAGCTTTTACAATTGTTTTGCACCATATGATTCCAAAAAGACGACAAATGGAGACCAACTTGTTGTGAATTGGTCAAATTTATCTATTAGGAGGAATCGCATTTCCTCAAGATGTGTGGTGTCCAACATACTTGCAATCCACATTTTGATCGTTGGTATTGGTGTATTTTTCCAAAATTTAAGTTTTTGAGATGGATTCAATTTATTCCCATCTTCCATTACCCCAAATATAATCAATTCATTATTAGGTTCCATTTTTATCTTAAATAATTTTGTGAATATTTCGAAAATATCACTCCAAAATCTATAAAGTTTTATACAGGAAACAAAAGAGTGTGTTATAGTTGCATCTTGGGTTAAGCATTTATCGCAAGTGGGGGATATATTTGGGTAGTATTTATTTAATCTTGTTTTTGAGTAATATAATCTATGTAAAATTTTAAATTGAATTAGATTATGTCTTGCATTAATCGAACATTTGTGAATGTATGTCAAATATTTTTCCCATGTAACCTTCGTAATTTTTATCATTAATTCCTGTTCCCACTCTTCTCTAACTACCTCTGTCGCTGGTAAATCTATATTTAAAATACTATTATATAAATATGATATTAATTTTTGTGTATCAGCTTTAAAGGCCTGTCTCATGAGTCTGCGGTCATTGGCGGCGAAACAGGAACTATCTACCGCTCCTGGGCCGCCAGAGACCGCAGGCTCGGTCAAACGCACAATTCCGGGGCCATGCGGCGTTGTTCCCAACACCGCACGGTGCTAAAAAAAACCCAACACTGTCCAAAAATATGTTCCTACCGCACACCCGCCGCCAGTGAGGCACGAGTGTGGCACGGCTGCCGCCACAGCTGGCGCCAGTGAGGCACGAGCGCCGTGAGTTGAATCTGCACCGCCACAGCCTCCGCCAGTGAGGCACGTGTGCGGCACGGCTGCCGCCACAGCCGCCGCCAGTGAGGTACGTGTGCGGCACAGCCGCCGACAGTGAGGTACGTGTGCGGCACGGCCGCCGCCACAGCCCCGCGATCCGAAAGACGTCATCAGCCGAAACCGCAAGCTCGTTGAACCGGCCGTACTTGGCCCCCCGTGCAGCATCCGTGTGGCGCTCTCGTGGTTGCTGTGCGGTCCCCTCTTCCGGCGACGCCGCGCTTCACCGCCAACGACCGCAAACCCGTGGGACAGAGCCTTTAATATTCATTGCTTCTTCCAATAAATCAGGAATTATTTTTTGATATCCTTGTATGTATGTCTTCAAGAAATTGCAAATCTGAAGAAATTTAAAATAATGATTGCTTTTCAATTTAAATTTTAATTGTAATTGTTGAAATGATAGTAAATCTCCCATTTCATACATATCCCCAATCCTTTTAATCCCTAAACTTTCCCATTGATTATATATTTTGTCCATAAGAGATGGTTTAAATAAAGGATTATTCGCTATTGGTGTTAACAATGATAGGTTTCTTAATTTTAAAGATAATTTTATTTGTTTCCATATTCTTATTGTATCCTGTATAATTGGGTTCTTCTTATATATTGTATTGTTCATTTTTTTCGGGGAGAAGAGGATCGTTCCTATATTACAAGGAAAACAATCCTCTTTCTCCATTTTTATCCATTCTGTCTGTTGGGTAGAACTATCCAACCAGTAAATTATATTCTTAATATGTATTGCCCAATAATAATACAGAAAATTCGGGAGTGAAAGTCCCCCGACATCTTTTGGTTTACATAAGTGTTCTTTTTTAATTCTATGTGATCTATAGTCCCAAACAAAATTAGTAAAATATTAGAGTTTAATTTAAAAAATATATATTTTGGTACATACACTGGTATAGACTGAAATAGGTATAATAACTGTGGTAGAAAGATCATTTTTATAGCGTTTATTCTACCTATTAACGATAAAGGAAGTGTTTTCCAAAATTTAATCATTATATTAAGTTTGTTTATTAAAGGTATAAAATTGGCATTGAATAATGCTTTATGTTTTCTAGTAATCTGAATACCAGATATTTAAATTTTTCTGTTGCTATTTTAAAGGGGAACTTCAGTAAGTGTGTAGATTCTTGAGGTTTTAACGTCATGATTTCACTTTTGTTCCAATTTATTCTATATCCAGAAAAGGACCCAAATTCCTCTATTAAGTTTAATAAATTTGGTATGCTCGTTTGTGAGTTTGTTATATATAACAGAATATCGTCTGCATATAATGACATTTTATTATTTGAGTCCCTAGGGTTAACCTGGGAGGAGGAGCTATCTTGGGGAACGGCTGCTAACCAGCAGCCGTCCGTTCAATTCACTTTTTTATTTAGTTTTTAGTTTTTTTCCTGTCTATGACTAGGGGAATTTTGACTTTTAATGTAGGGGGGTAAAGGGGAAACTATCTCTAGGTCCCTACCTGGTTGGTGAGGCAGCTTTTTCTCCGGGTTGCCCCATCAACCCGTCCTTGCGGCCTACCAGCGGGCGTGGAGCGGCGTTTTCCTGGCGGGGACTGCCCAGCACCTTCAGCTTCGGTGGCGGCACAGCGCTGGCGCGCTATCGCGGAGCGGGCGATGCCTTGCCTGGGTCGCCGCGCTGGATCGACACGCTGGAGCTCCGGTGAGCTGCGACCGCCAAGCTCAACACCTCCGGGCTGCGGGACTGCGGAGCTACCAGCTGCGGGCGGCGGCGCCGACCCCAACATCGGGAGCCTCGGAGCTCCAAATCGACGTGGCCTTGTCGGCTTCAGCTTCAGGAGATCGGCCATTCCAGCCGTCCCAGCCGCTGTGAGGACTCTCCCGACGCCGGGGCAACAACACCCGGTGAGAACGGCCAGAAACATCGGGTTTCGTAGAGGCAACTGTGGAGGCCTCAATAGGCCTGACTTTGGGTGAACTGGGGTTGGGGACTGGACATTGTGCCTTCCCCCACAGTGGTAATCATTGTGGGGGGATGATTTTGTGTGTAATGTGTAGTGTCTATGTTAGTCTTTGTCCAAGATGGCGGTCGGAAGGGAGAGTGGACGCTAGCGCTTTAGCAGCCGCTGTTCTCTCTTCCATATTGTGTTTTTGATTTTTGTTTTTGGATTTAATTCTATCTTTAATTTGTGTACTGGTGATGTCTTTGCTATTTATTTCATTCCGCTTACATGTTTCTACACTATTTGTTAAACTTTGTAAGGTGGCCTTGAGACTTTGTGAAAGGCGCCGATAAATAAAATCTATTATTATTATTATTATTATAACCCTGAATATTCGGATGACTTCTTATACTTTCAGCCAAAGGTTCTATCATAAGGGCGAATAGTAGGGGTGATAAAGCACATCCCTGCCTATTACCCCTTGATAATTGAAATTTATGAGATAACATATTATTAGTTAATATTCTTGCCATCGGTTTATCATATAATAATTTCACCCATGTAATAAAATTCTCTCCCATATTAAATTTTTGTAATACTTTGTATAAATACTGCCATTCTACCTGATCAAATGCTTTCTCTGCGTCCAAAGAAATAATTGATATATCTTCTTCCTCCACTTTATGTGAGTACATTATATTAAACAAGCGTCTCAAATTATTAAATGAATATCTTTTGGGTATAAACCCCGTTTGATCAGGGTTTATCAATTTACTAATATATTTGCTTAGTCTTCTGGCTAAAGTCTTTGCTAAAATTTTCTGATCTGTATTTAAAAGTGATATAGCTCTACATGAACCCGGGTCCTCTAGATCTTTATCTTTTTTTGGAATAAGCGTGATAGTTGATTCTGCTAATGTTTCAGGTAGTTTATTTTCTTTAAAAGCGTGAGTATATAAATTAAATAAATAGGGAGTCGTTATCTCATGAATTTTTAAATAAAATTCATCACTAAAACCGTCTGGTCCCGGTGTCTTACCATTTTTCAACGATTTTATTGTTTCACCTATTTCTTCGATTGTAATTTGCGCTCCGAGTTCCTCTTGTTCCAAAAGATCAAGTTTTGGAAGATTACAATTATCTAAAAAAAAAAAAATTTTACTATCTTCTATTTTAGTTTCTGATGTATATAAATTTTGATAAAATTGAGCAAATCTTTTATTAATATCTTTAGGTAGTATTAGTAATTCACCATTCTCTGATTTAATTTTATTTATAGTCTTTTCTTTTTCTTGTTTATTCAGTTGGCGCGCTAACAGCTTATGTGGTTTGTCACCAAACTCAAAATGTTCCTGTTTTGTAATTTGGAATAATCTTATTACTCTTGCTGAGAGAATTCGATTAAGTTTAAATTTCAGTAATATTATCTTATTATGTTTATCTATAGTGGAGTCTTTAGCATTATCTAACTCTAACTGTCTAATTTCTTGTTCTAGCAACATTTGTTCTGTTTTATTCTTTTTATTTTGAAAAATTTCGTATGAAATTATAATTCCTCTAATAAATGCTTTAAAAGTTTCCCATAGTAAAGAAGGCGAGGTACCTGGTGTATCATTTATCTAAAAAAATAATTTAATTTGTTGTTTTAAGTATTGATAACCTTGTAAGTCATTTAAAATATGTGTATTAAACCTCCAAAAAAAGTTTTTACCCGGCATTCCCTCAAATTTTACTGAAAAAGTCAACGGAGAGTGATCAGAAATACTACTAATGTGGTATGTTGGATTAATTGTATATGGCATTAATTTCATATCCACTAAAAAATAATCAATTCTTGAATATGTTTTATGTACCGAAGAGTAGAACGAATATTCCCTTCCTACTGGATTAGCAGATCTCCATACATCTGTTATATTAGTATTTTTTATATATGTATTTAGAAGTTCACTAGTCTTAGATTTTAAATTACTCCTCCTTTGTTTTACTGATTTGTCTAAGTATGGATCTAAAACACAGTTGAAATCCCCCCCTATTATCACATTTTGGTAATTAAACTCTAATATTATATCTATAATTTTATCAACAAATTGGGGGTTATCAAAATTCGGAGCGTAAATATTTATCATAGTTATTGGGGTTGCATAAATTTCTCCCGAAACTATGATGTACCTTCCCTCTTTATCTGATATAGTATTCTTTAATTTGAAAGGTATACCTTTTCGAATAAGAATAGCTGTACCTCTAGATTTAGAAGTAAATGACGAATAATATGTTTGACCTATCCACTTCGCCTTTAATCTCATTTGTGTTTGCTGTTTCATGTGGGTTTCTTGCAAAAAAATTATGTCGCTTTTCAAAGATTTTAGGTGAGCAAAAATTTTACCCCTCTTTATTGGTTCATTGGCACCCCTTATATTCCAACTACAGAATGTGATTCCTCCATTCTTTATTTGTCTATCGTCTTGCATTGTATATCAAAGTAGTATTCTTGAATCATATGGTGCAAACAAATACCTCAGAATTCTGGGTGTTGGGTGGTCATCCCAAGTTTTTAAGTTTATATTACATCTCCTTCTCCAAAAGTACCTTAGATAAAGAAAGAACATTTGTGATTTAAAGTTGATTACAAAAAAACTAAGCAAATACAAATTTGTATAGTGATTTAAAAAAAAAGTGAAGTTAAGGTATCTAAGAAAAGATACCTTAAAGACTTATGGACTTCCATTGGTGTTGTTTTACATTGAACTCCAATCCCTTATTAACACCTCATAACAAGCTACAGACCGTCTCATATCTTGTTAATTCTTATTTAAATTGATCAAACTAGCACTAGTAAAAACCCAAAAGACTCAGAGAAAAAATATTAAAAAGTAAAAAAATTAAAAAACCAAATATAAAACACAACATATTCTCAGTTCTATAAGTATTTATGCCTTTCCAATTTATCTAACCAACTACCATACAAGCAGGTACCAAGGGGTTAAACAAAACCTCGTTCCTGGATCTTTTCCAAGTTTATGTTGCGCCTTACTCCTTCCCACACAAGAAAAATACGTTAGTAATGTTATAGACATTTTGGTTAATTACTATTTATAAGCAATGGTTTATTCATGATTTGTTCATATTTACTACTTACACTCACAAATAATTAGTATTATTAAATTTATTAAATTAGTTGGTTAATTATAATTAGAATATAATGGTTAGATATTTTCTTAAATCCCATAATGTTTCCATTGTATAAAAACCTCTATCCAATATGGATGGCTTGAATAGAGGATTATTTACAATGGGAAGACATAGTGGTATATTATTCAGTTTTAAAGCTTTCTTTAATTGTTTCCAAATTCGTATTCCACTATGTATTATAGGGTTTTCCTTATAGGTTTTTTAATGCAATTTTGTTGGAGCAAATATAATCGAACCAATTTCAAAAGGTGAACAGTCTTCCTTTTCCATCCTTAACCAATCTGGATATTGATCCATTTCTTCCAGCCAGAAATTCATGTTTTTAATATGGACTGCCCAAAAATAAAATAAGAAATTTGGCAAAGCCAAACCTCCGTTACTCTTTGACTTACATAAATGTTTTTTGCTTATTCTATGATTCTTATAATCCCAGATAAAGCTTGTAACAATAGAGTCGACTTTTTTGAAAATGTTTTTTGGGATATATATCGGAATTAATTGAAATAGGTACAGTAGTTGAGGTAAGAAGATCATTTTTATAGCATTAATTCTACCAAGCATTGAAATGGGAATTGTTTTCCAGTACTGAATATTTTTGTGTAATTTATTAAGTAAAGGTGGAAAATTTAGTTTAAATAAAGAGGTATATGTCTTAGTTACATTGATTCCTAAATATTTAAGTTTATCTTTAACTATTTTGAAAGGGGATTGTTGCAATGTATTTAAATTGAATTTTGTTATTGGCATGATTTCACTTTTATTCCAGTTAATTCTATATCCTGAGAACTGACCAAATTGAGTTATTAGATTTAATAGATTTGGAATACTAGTTTCTAACTTTGTAATATATATTAGTACATCATCTGCATATAAGGAAATTTTATTCCTTGTATCTCTCGTGTTGTAACCATGTATTCCTGGGTGGATTATAATGCTTTCTGCTAATGGTTCAATGGCAAGAGCAAATAATAGTGGAGATAGAGAACATCCTTGTCTGCAACCTCTAGAAAGATTAAATTTAACTGATAACATTTGGTTTGTTAGTATTCTAGCTGTTGGATTAGAGTATAACAGTTTAATCCATGTACAGTACTTCTCTCCAAGTTGAAATTTTTCCATTACCGAAAATAAATATGACCATTCTACCTGGTCAAATGCTTTTTCAGCATCTAACGATATAATTGCTAGGTCTACATTAGGAATTCTATTTGTATATATAATATTGAATAATCTTCTCAAATTATAAAATGAGTAACGTTTTGGAATAAAACCAGTTTGGTCGGGGTGTATTAATTTGTTAATCACTAAGCTCAATCTATGAGATAGGATTTTGGTTAATATTTTTTGATCAGTATTTAAGAGAGCTATTGCTCTGTATGAACCTGGGTCTTCAGGATCCTTATCCGTTTTTGGTATAAGTATGATTGTAGATTCATTTAGAGTTTCTGGGGGTTTCTGTTGAGTATAAACATATTTGTATAGTGTCTGTAGGCGTGGAGAAATCAGAACATAAAATTTTTAATAAAATTCAGAGCTTAGACCATCAGGACCTGGGGCCTTTCCATTTTTTAAAGATCTAATTGACTCTTCAATGTCTTTTACCGTAATTTCTGCATCTAGTGATTCTCTCTCTTTCTGATCTAAACCTGTAAGGTTACATTTCTGTAGAAATGTTTCCATTCCTGCTGATTGTTCTGTCGTTTTAGATGAGTACAGTTTTTGATAGTATTGTAAAAATCTATCATTAATATCTTTAGGCAGTGTTAATATTTCTCCCTTGTCTGATCTAATTTTGTAAACTGTTTTTTCCCCATCCAGTTTACGAAGTTGACGCGCTATTGTTTTTGTGGTTTATCACCAAATTCAAAGTTTAATTGTTTTGTATGTTGATATAGTTTTCTAACTTGGTCTGAGTATATCTTATTTAACTTATATTTCAGTACTGCAATTTTATTGTGTTTTGCCATAGATGGTGCTATTGCATTTTCTATGTCTAATTGCCTTATTTCCGTTTCCAAAGTCTGTCGTTTAGCCCTATTCTCTTTGTTAAGAAATGATTGCGAAGAGATTAATGCTCCTCGCACAAATGCTTTAAATGTTTCCCAGAAAAGGGAGGCAGAGATTCCAGGGCTATCATTAGCCTCAAAGAACATATTAATCTGTTTTACGAGATATTCATTACATAGTTTTTCTTTTAAGATTTGGGGGTTATGTCTCCATTGCGACTGTGTCTCGGTCATTCCATATAGTTTAAGTCAATCAATTTCAAGTCAATCCATTTCAAGTGAAGTCAATCCATTTTAAGTCAAGTCAAATCAAGTCAATCCATTTCAAGTCAAGTCAAGTCAATCCATTTCAAGTCAAATCAAGTCAATCCATTTCAAATCAAGTCAATCTATTTCAAGTCAAGTCATCAAGTCAATCCATTTCAAGTCAAGTCAATCCATGTCAAGTCAAGTCAATCCATGTCAAGTCAAGTCAATCCATGTCAAGTCAAGTCAATCCATGTCAAGTCAAGTCAATCCATTTCAAGTCAAGTCAATCCATTTCAAGTAAAGTCAAGTCAATCCATTTCAAGAGAAGTCAATCAATTTCAAGTCACACACACACACCCTCCACCTCACACACTCACACACACAGCCTCCACCTCACACACACCCTCCACCCCACACACCCAAACGCACAGATTTACTGTCACTCTCACACACAGACACACTCACACACAGACTCATACACACACACACACACACACACACACACACACACACACACACACACACACACACACACACACACACCACACACAGACTCACATACCATATATATATGACAGTAAACTTTCTTGAATCCACTCACATGGCTGAGCGCGGCTTCTCCACTGTGGGGCTTCCGCTGTCAGCGGCACTTCCGCAATCAGCGTGACCTCTGCACTTAGCGGAAGTTACGCAATCAGCGTCACCTCTGCACTTAGCGGAAGTTATGCAATCAGCGTGACCTCTGCACTTAGCGGAACGTACACAATCAGAGTGACCTGTCCACAGCCTAAGTTACAGAATGAGCGGGACCTTTGGATTAAACACAGTGGGGGCTGAGAAACATTTATACCTTGCAAACACAATGGGGGCTGAGAAACTATTTATTCCTTGCAAACACAGAGGGGGCTGAGAAACCATTTATTCCTTGCAAATACAGAGGGGGCTGAGAAACCATTTATTCCTTGCAAACACAGAGGGGGCTGAGAAACCATTTATTCCTTGCAAACACAGTGGGGGCTGAGAAACCATTTATCACAAGGACATTAAGGGCTAGCCAATCATCATTTATTGCAACCACATTGTGGGGTAACAAAGCATTTGTTGCAAGCACATAAAGGATTAACCAATCATCATTTATTGCAACCACATTGCGGAGTAACAAAGCATTTATTGCAAGCACATAAAGGGTTAACCAATCATCATTTATTGCAACCACATTGCGGGGTAACAAAGCATTTATTGCAAGCACATAAAGGGTTAACCAATCATTTATTGCAACCACATTGCGGGGTAACAAAGCATTTATTGCAAGCACATAGTACACTCACAGTTCAGTAGACTCACAGTATAGTTCTCACAGCAGAATCACAGTTGTGGCCTGTCCCTCACAATCTTCCAGAGTGATTCACGTCCAGGCATCTGGGGTTTTATACTCCTGCCCCCCCCCCCGGAAGGGGCGTTACCTTAATCATGGTGATCGACAGGTGATAGGACCAATCAGCTGATCTCAAGATTTTCTAAACATTTATAACTTTTTTATCTTTCGGCGATCGGAAAAATCCTTGGGGTTGCTGCAGCGGAGGAGGACTGTGAGTAAGATGGCAAAAAATCATAGCGATATAGGGTAGAGTTTTTTCTAAAATCAATTAACAGCGTAGACAGGAAGTGGTCAAGTTTTAGTTATATAGATATTCTCCAGATGCGTGGAAGCACACCCCACTGGAGGGATGTTGTAAGGACGGTAGTCAATATTTTAATGAAAGAAATAATACCTAGATTCCGGATATCCATGGGAATAAACAGTGACAGAGGAACTCATTTCACCAGAAAAAGTTTCACCAATAAACAATCATTTCACCAGTTTCACCTCCCATTCCAAATTCGACCTTTCTGTCATGGGCCTCCTCCATGGCCAGAGTGAGTCCCACCACAAAGAAGGAGAAGCACCTCATATTTGGCTTGGGTAGTTTACACCCCAGCAGTATGAACATTGACTTCTCCAATTTCAGGTAGTCCTTGCCAAAGATTCTATGATCTTTGGTCCTTCCTTTCTCCCTCCTTCCACTCCCCTTCCCAGCTCTCCCACAGCCTACTGTCTCCGCCTCTTCCTTTCTTCTTCCCACCCCCCCACCCCCACATCAGTCTGAAGAAGGATCTAAACCCGAAACATCACCTATTCCGTCGCTCCATAGATGCTGCCTCACCTGCTGAGTTTCTCCAGCATTTTTGTCTACCTTCGATTTTCAAGCATCTGCAGTTCTTTCTTAAACATCACCAGTAAATTAGTTCTGAACTTGTCAAAGACTCTTGGGTTCAAATGGAAATCACACATACCACAGTCTTCAGGAATGGTAGAAAGAATAAATGGTGAAATAAAAGCTATTTGGCTAAAGTATGCCAGTAAAATAGGTTGTTGTGGCCGGACGCCATGCCCATAGTGATGTATGCCCTGAGAAATCAAAAAAATAGAAACACGGACCTAAAGGCCCTGTCCCACTTAGGCTATTTTTTAGGCAACTACAGGTGCCTAGGCTGTCGCAACATGGTCGCCGGGGTGTCGCCTGTACGCTCGTGCGTAGTCTCCTCAGTCGCCCAAAGAATCGTAGCGTCATTCTGGTCGCCGCTGCATTTACAACATGTTCAAAAACCTTCAGCAACATTCAGCGACATTGGATTGACACCAATGAGCGTAGCTTGATTTCTCCTGGCATAGGTGCCAGGTGATGTAGGTTGTCGCCGATGCTGACTCTGGTGAATTTCATTGGTGACTACCTACGTCAACCTATATCAATAGGTCGACAGGTACCGGCGACTGAATTGTCTTCAGTTGTCGCCGACAGGGTTGTAGCTTGTCGTAGCTTGTGGACGTAGGTTGACTTCGGTTGTCGTAGTTTGTCGCCTGTGTGGTCGTAGGTTGTCGTAGGTGTGGTCATGGGTGGACGTCCTAATGGGTCTCCGGTTGTTGGTAGCTTGCCGTACCTTGACGTCGACTAGTTGGTAGGTTGTTGTAGCTTATCATGGACATTGTTGTAGACATTGTCGTAGGTGGGTCCAGTCGCCTCTGTACTCCACAATTTGAGATTTGTAATAGAAAAAATCACAAGGGGTTAAAGTGCACATTGCCAGATTTTATTAAAGGGTATTTTTATACATTTTGGTTTCACCATGTAGAAATGACAGCTGGGTTTATACATAGTCCCCCCATTTCAGGGCAGCATAATGTTTGGGACACATGGCTTCACAGGTGTTTGTAATTGCTCAGGTGTGTTTAAATGCCTCCTTAATGCAGGTATAAGAGAGCTCTCAGCAGCTAGTCATTCCTCCAGTCTTTCCATCACCTTTGGAAACTTATATTGTTGTTCATCAACATGAGGACCAAAGTTGTGCCAATGAAAGTCAAAGATGCCATTATGAGACTGAGAAACAATAAAACTGTTAGACACTTCAGCCAAACCTTAGGCTTACCAAAATGAACTGTTTGGAACATAATTAAGAAGAAAGAGAGCACTGGTGACCTTCCTAATCGCAAAGGGAC
>CM075985.1:23097802-23157388 GCA_038087875.1 Malacoraja senta | reverse complement strand
AGTATTCACGTAAATGCTCCTGAAATGTTAAGCACCAACATTGTACGTCAAATTAAAATCAAAACAAAAGATACATGTCACAAGACCAAGGTAAAAACATTTTGGTTTTGCACACAAGGATATGTTTTTGGGGTATTACAACACTGAGCCCTCCTTTGCTCAGAATGAAAGCTTACATACAATAAGAATTTACTACACAAATGAAATAAGGAATACATTCCCAATACATGTAATTGTTAACAAGACTAGAAAAAGTTTCCAGATACACCATTTTAATTAGAATACGAATTAATGTATTTTGAAAACCCATTATTTCATTGAGGTAATAAACAACCTCAAGGGTTGGTAAATACAACCCTTGGTAAATGCAATTGGTTACATTTATTGACATTTCTCAAGCGTCAAGATACCATAGCAAAAAATCTCAATTTACGAGATTGGAAAGCCTAGTTGTGGTAACTCCAAGTTCCCATTGCTGGATAATTAATTTGCGGATAAAGACTTCAAGGAGTAACAAGTCAAAGGAAGACAACGGAACAGTTTCAACCAGAGTGTAGACCCCTTTGCTAACAGTCAAGCTCTTTGTGATGCATTGGCTTCAACGCACAACCTACGACAATGTACACAGGTAATTTAATCTTTGATCCTCGTTTCTATTATCATCATTACCAATTTCCGACGGGTTCCTTGTCTGCAATAACAACTACAAGGAAGCAATGAGATGGTAGGGGGACAGAGAAATAATAGTTCATCAATTATAAAGGTTGAAAATTTGTAGAAGCAATGAAAGAATTGAAACGCTCTCTGTATCGTGTTTGCCGATATCCATAATAAATAGTATCTGAGGATAATGCGGATTTAACACAGGATAAATTGATTTATTCCAACTCCAGAAATGTCCCATCATTGAAACTTAAATCAGGCCACCCTCACGGGTCTTAATCGGATCACGGGGGACAAGTTTACTTTAAGAATCTTTTGAGCCCTTTGGCGTGCTTTGGAAACACTTTCATCGGAAGAGGAATCTTCAACTTTGATGGTTGGAAAGGTAGTGAGACTAAACGCGGCGGCTCTCCTGGATAAGTTGCCTCGTAAAACCCTGCTCATAACCTGCGAGGCAGAGGTCGTTGTGGGGCAGCTTCTGCTTTTCTTGGTGACGGGCTCCCCCGCATTGGTTCCTGCTTTCCTTTGTCTCCTCCGCCGACTGCTGGTCGCCCTCTCGGCGGCAGATTTAAGTTGAGCCGCAGGCTTGGCTTCAGGTACCGCGGAGCGGCACGAAGAGTATCCGTACACGTCCTTGCTCCGCAGGATGCGCGGGGAGAAGCCTTCCTCCCTCATGCTGCACAGGAAGTCCCACAGCGCCAGCTCCGAGTTGTGAAAGTCGTCGCACTTGGGCATGAAGATCCTGAGCGCATCCTCCAGCGCCTTTGTTCCTGTGAACACCATCTGCGATCTGGAGTAGACCATTCGCTCCTCGGCAGCGCACACCTCCATGACCAGGCTCAGCCTGACTCTGCCCACTTCACTCACTCTATGTTTGCGCGGCACCTCATCCGTTTTAGACACGCACGCATAGATAGACAAGCACTCAAGAAAGGATCAGCCTTCTTCCCCACACGCACCCCCCCCCCCCCCCCCCCCCGAGCATGGAGTGGGAGCTGTAAATACAGCACAAAAGCCCCACTCACATTTCCTCAAGATGTCCCTGGGAAATGAGAAACGGCCCCATCCGCCGCCCGTTTATAAAGAGGAGAGGAGCCCTCCCAGCACGTCAGCGCAGTGACTCCACCCCGCCCTGCTCCAGAGAAACACAAACAAGCCACCCTACAGCCCGGCTGTACCACAGGGCACTGGGCTGGGGCCACACTGACAGCGTAAAGCAAACACTCGGAGTGGGGACGGACACAAAATGCTGGAGTAACTCAGCGGGACAGGCAGCATCTCTGGAGAGGACTGAAGAAGAGTCTTGACCCGAAACGCCACCCATTCCTTCTCTCCGGAGATGCTGCCTGACCCGATGAGTTCCTCCAGTATTTTGTATCTATCGTCCGTGTGAAGCAGCATCTGCAGTTCCTCCTTGCATACTTAGAGGGGGGAACTGGGGCAGCGAAGGCTCGGCTGGTCAGGGAAGTATCTGTGGGGACACCGGAGCTTGGCGCTGGGTCACTCGGCGCTGGTCTGCTCCAGGAGGCCTGAATGTGCATCATCAGCCCTCAGCCGCTATGTGGTCGTCACCGCAGCTTCAAGGGTCTGCTTGGAGTGAGATCGGTGACCACGATTATCTGATCACGTGAACTCTACTTGCTTTAATATTTTTTACAGATTAGCCCAAAGGAATGGGAATTGGCAGGCTTACCTCTTCCATACAACAGACGTTTTCCAAATCAGTATCGGGCCCAATCTGAAACCCAATCATCCGACCCCAAGCTTTTTCGCGCGATTTCGAACTAACAACGGCTTCGCCGAGCACCACGGGAATCAACCAGCGGAGATAGACACAAAGTGCTAGACTAGAGCAACTCAGCGGGTCAGGCAGCATCGCCGGAAAAAAAGGATGGGTGAGGTTTCGGGTCGGAACCCTTTTCAGACTGGTTGGATTTCCAAAGAGAACACCAGATTTCAGCTCTAAGCAGGCACGGAAATCGCTATCAAAATATGGAGGGGACCGGGGGGACACGATTTCTTGGCGGCCGCTCGCGCATGCGCACACTCACACACGCGCGAGGCTTCGGAGGCTAAATGCAACTCAACTCTGCCTGTCTCGCCGGGTTAACCTACAGCCCTGCCTGGACTGACGGGACACCAGCGCTGCTTCTCCACGCCTGGGCCATATTTCCCGCAAGTCCAGGCAGGGCTGTAGGTTAACCTGGCGGGACAGGCAGAGTTGAGCTGGGTTTAGCGCTGCTTCTCTGCGCTGGCTGTGGGCCTGGGGGCACTGTGCCCGTCTGACTCCCGACGTCTCTGGCCACCTGTGGGGGAGGAGCACTCGGGTGGGGACGGGACAGCGCCGGAGACCCGGCCGGGATCGATCCTGGCTGCGGATCAGGCGCAGGTCTGTGCCACGTCTCCCTCCTCCAATCACCGCGCTCTATCCTCAGTCCCACCCCCCACTCCTCCCTCTTCCAATGATCGCGCTGAATCATCATGTCCCGCCCCCATTGCCTGCTGACTGACGTCTCACTCATCCAATCGGCGCCCTCATCATCAGTCCCACCCCCACTGTCTCACCGGGTTTTAAAATCCGGATTACAAAAACTTGGGGGGGGGGGGGACGACCCCACCTGCCCCCCCCCCCCCGGGATTTCCGGCCCTGGCTCTAAGTAACTTCAAGTCTGAGTTACTGTGTATTTAACAGTTTCAAACCGTTATCAACACTCTCCCCTAAAGACATGTCAGTTTAGTTTAGAGATACAGCATGGAAACAGGCCCTTCGGCCCACCGAGTCCACACCGACCAGCGATCCCCGCACATTAACAGTATCCTACACACACCTAGGACAATTTACTCATACACCATTAACCTACATACCTGTACGTCTTTGGAGTGTGGGAGGAAACCGAAGATCTCGGAGAAAATCTACGCAGATCACGGGGAGAACGTACAAGCTCCATACAGACAGCACCCGTTGTCGTGATCGAAACTGAGTGACCGGCGCTGTAAGGCAGCAACTCTACTGTTGTGCCACCGTGGCCACCCCAAGTCAGTTCTGAATAATCATTTGGAAATAATCTTTAGCAAGTTTCCCCTTTTCATTGAGTTACACAACTTTTTCTATTTGGTGCCATAGTTCTATTATAATTCACAACTCCTGGGACTATAACAGCATGTTAAAGACATTTGAACAGGTACATGAATGGGAAATGTTTAGAGAGATATGGGCCAAACGTGTCCACTCCACGACACTCATGTAGATGAGGCAGCTTGGTCAGCATGGACAGGTTTGGCCAAAGGAGCTGTTTCCATGCTGTATGACTGTATAATTCCTTTAGTCCATCTTTTGCATCAGTTCTAGATCAATGACCATACTCTTTGATGCAAACCTTGTATCTCTCGTTATTTAATTATTCCTAATGTCCACTCCACGACACGCTTTTTTATCCTTCCTTCTAATGCTTCCCCTCAACTCGTTTTAAAACTCTGAAGAACGGTGCTGACCCAAAGCATCGCCTATCCATATTCTCCCAAAACGTCACCTATCCTACTTCTCCAGATATGTTGCCTGACCCGCTGAGTTACTCCAGCACTTTGTGTGTTTTTTACAACTCAAAATGTTAAAGTTCTGATGAAAGATTATCAATGTGAAATATAAATTCAGTTTTTCTCTCTCCATGGATGCTGAGTCGTTTGAACCTTTTTGTTAAGGACAAGTACTTGTTCCATAAATTTTCAGGATGATTCAATTGGACAAACTACTTTTCGCAGAGAAATATAATTTTCATTCTCTTCAGTACCCTCACGTTGACGTACCTCACCACCATTAGTGAGTAGTCCCACAGATATTATACTCTTAGCTCCATCACCTTCATTTGCAATTTGTATTCCCAGTGTTAAATCTTTATTCATTTGTATTATGTTCAACCATAAATGGAAATATTTTTATAAATATATTCTGCATTTTAAATTTTGCTTACCCGTTTAAAAAATATTCAACTGATTATAATAATTATTTTCTGAGTAGACAAACCCTTCCAAAATAAAAATCAAAGGCTACATTGGCTTGTATGTTATTTCTCTTTCCAGAGACGATGCTTAACTGGCTGAGTTCTTCCAGCATTTTCTGTTTTTTCAGATTCAGATTCAACTTTATTGTCATTGTGCAGTGTACAGTACAGAGACAACGAAATGCAGTTAGCATCTCCCTAGAAGAGCGACATAAATATGAGCAGTAAATAAATAAATCTAATAATCCTGGTGGGAGGAGTGTCCGGGGGGGGGGGGGGTGGGGGGGTGATTGGCAGTCACCGAGGTACAGTGTTGAGTAGTGTAACCGCCGCAGGGAAGAAGCTGTTCCTGGACCTGCTAGTCCGGCAACGGAGAGACCTGTAGCGCCTCCCGGATGGTAGGAGGGTAAACAGTCTGTGGTTGGGGTGAGAGCAGTCCTTGGCGATGCTGAGCGCCCTTCGCAGACAACGCTTGCTTTGGACAGACTCAATGGTGGGGAGTGAGGAACCGGTGATGCGTTGGGCAATTTTCACCACCCTCTGCAGTGCATTCCGGTCGGAGACAGAGCAGTTGCCATACCATACTGTGATGCAGTTGGTAAGGATGCTCTCGATGGTGCAGCGGTAGAAGTTCACCAGAATCTGAGGAGACAGATGGACCTTTTTTAGTCTCCTCAGGAAGAAGAGACGCTGGTGAGCCTTCTTGACCAGAGTTGAGGTATTGTTGGTCCAAGAGAGGTTATCGGAGATGTTGACCCCCAGGAACCTGAAGCTGGAATCACGTTCCACCTCCGTCCCGTTAATGTGGATGGGGGTGTGCGTGCCGCCCCTAGACTTCCTGAAGTCTACAATGAGCAGATTCAGATTCAGCAGTTTAATTTGCTTTCCGTGTATGTTATAATATTGACTCTGCATGTTTGATAAACATTGCCGTGTTCTGTTCATATCGTGAGTGGAATAAATAAAATGGTGAGACATGTAATAGTTGTAATATTCATTCATCCACACAAAAATTATGAAAACTAGAAGCACAGAATTATATTGACTCTGCATCCTGTCCCAGCGGCTCATTGTGTTTTTAACTTGCAACATTGCCTTAGATTACGTGTAACTCATTTAAATGTTAAAGAACACTTGAGATTCCTTACTAGGTTTATGCCAATTACTGGACAGCACTGTTAATTCAATTATAAGTTTATTTGCTGAGGATAAACAAGGTAATGTTTTGGGCAGTGCAACCTTTAGTGATATCGCCTGGAAAAATTGCTAGAATTTAGAATTGTTGTAGCAGTAGTGTCAGACAGCACAAAAACAGGCCCTTTGGCCCAGCTGGCACATGCTGACCTAGGTGCCCCATCTACACTAGTCCCACTTGCCCATGTTTGGCCCATATCCCTCTGAACCTTTCCTATCCATGAACCTGTCCAAATGCCGCTTAAATTTGTTATAGTTTCTGCCTCAGCTACCTCTTCTGGCAGCTCATTCCATATCCCCATCTTCCTCTGTGAAAAAGTTGCCCAGATTCCTATTAAATCATTTGCCTCTCACCTTAAACCTATGTCCTCTGGTTCTTGATTCCCCTATTCTGGATAAAAGACTCTCGGCCATCTATTCCCTTCATAATCTTATACACCTCTATAAGATCATTTTTCATCTTCCTACGATCCAGGGAATATACTCCTAGCCTGCCCAATCTCTCCCTATAGCTCAGGCCCTTAGGTCCTGGCAACATCCTTATAAATCTTATCTGCACCCTTTCCAGATGTAAGCTTTTAGAGTAAGGACTCCATCCCCCACTCTCAATTCCTCCGTCTACGCCGCATCTGCTCCCAGGATGAGACGTTCCACACCAGGGCATCCGAAATGTCCTCATTCTTCAGGGAACGGGAATTCCCCTCCTCCACCATAGATGAGGCTCGCACCAGGGTCTCTGCCATACCCCACAACACTGCTCTCTCTCCCCATCCCCCCACTCACAACAAGGACAGAGTCCCCCTAGTCCTCACCTTTCATCCCACCAGCCGTCACATACAACAAGTGATCCTCCGTCAGTTTGGCCACATCCAACGTGACCTCACCACTCGCCACATCTTCCCATCTCCCCCCATGTCTGCCTTCCGCAAAGACCGCTCCCTCCTTAACTCCCTTGTCAATTCTTCCCTTCCCTCCCGTACCACCCCCTCCCCGGGTACTTTCCCTTGCAACCGCAAGAGATGCAACACTTGTCCCTTCACCTCCCCCCTCGATTCCATTCAAGGACCCAAGCAGTCGTTCCAGGTGCAACAGAGGTTCACCTGCATCTCCTCCAACCTCATCTATTGCATCCGCTGCTCTAGATGTCAGCTGATCTACATCGGTGAGACCAAGCGGAGGCTTGGCGATCGTTTCGCCGAACACCTCCGGTCGGTCCGCAATAACCTACCTGACCTCCCGGTGGCTCAGCACTTCAACTCCCCTCCCATTCCGTATCTGACCTCTCTGTCCTGGGTCTCCTCCATGGCCACAGCGAGCAACACCGGAAATTGGAGGAAATGCACCTCATATTCCGCTTGGCAGCCTACATCCTGGGGGCATGAACATCAAATTCTCCCAACTCTGCTAGCCCTTGCTGTCCCCTCCCCTTCATCAGCCCTCTGGTTGTCTCCTCCCATCCCCCAGCCCTCGGGCTCCTCCTCCGCCTTTTTTCCTTTTTCCTTTCTTCTCCCTATCAGTCTGAAGAAGGGTTTCGGCCCGAAACGTTGCCTATTTCCTTCGCTCCATGGATGCTGCTGCACCCGATGAGTTTCTCCAGCATTTTTGTGTACCTTTAAGCTTTATACGATCTTTGCTATCGACAATACCACCCACTTTAGTGTTATTTGCAAACTTACTAATCATGTCTTGTACATTCTCATCCAATTCGCTGATATAAACCACAAACAGCAGTGGACCCAGCACCAAAACCTAAGGCACACCACGAGTAACAGGCCTCCAGTCAGAAAAACAAACTTCCACCATCACCCACTGCTTCCTTCTATGAAGCCAATTTTCTAACCAGTCAGCTAGCTCTCCTTGGTTGTCTTCGACCTTACCTTCAGAGCAGCCCTTTCAAATGCCTTGCTGAAATCCATATAAACTAAGTCTATAGCTATGCCCTTATTAACCGTTTTGGTCACAACTTTAAAAAACTCAATCAGATTCGTGAGACACTATCTCCTACATATAAAACTGTGCTGACTATTCCTTATTGGCCCTTGTCCATCTAAATGCATGTATATCCTATCCCTCAGACTGTTCTCCAGTAACTTTCTGACCACAGATGTTCATCTCACGTATAATTCATCTGGCGTATAGCTCTTAGGCTTTTCCTTGTAGCCCTTCTTAAATAGAGGTACAACAGGTATTCTGAGGGATAGGATATACAGGCATCTGGATGGGCAAGGGCTGATTAGGGACAGTCAGTATGGTTTTGTACGGGAGGTCGTGTCTCACAAATCTGATTGATTTCTTTGAAGACATGAGCCAAAAGGTTGATGAAGGCAGAGCTGTAGATGTTGTGTACATGGACATTAGTAAGGCGTTCGACAAGGTGCCGCATGGTAGGCTGCTCTTGAAGGTTAGATCTCATGGGATCCAAGGAGAGATAGCTGAATGGATAACAAATTGGCTCCTTGGAAGGAAGCAGAGGATGATGGTGGAAGTTAGTGGTTTTGCAGATAGTGACGATGATTGTGAACAATTGCAGCAGGAATGGTTGATGGAATTTAATACAGAGAAAATGTGAGGTGTTGCATTTTGGGACATCGAACAAGGGCAGGACCTATACGGTAAATGGTAGGCCCCTGTGGTAGTGTTGTAGAGCAGAGGGATCTAGTACAAGTGCATGGTTCTTTGAAGGTCGAGTCGCAGGTAGATAAGGTGGTCAAAAAGGCTTTTTGGCACTTTGGCCTTCATCAGTCAGAGTAGTGAGTATAGAAGTTGGGGAGGTCAAGTTGCAGTTATATAAGATGTTGGTGGGACCACATTTAGAATATTGTGTTCAGTTCTGGGCATCATGTTATAGGAAAGATATTGTCAAGCTTGAAAGGGTTCAGAAAAGATTTACAAGGATGTTGCCAGGACTAGAGGGGGCGAGCGACAGGGAGAGGTTGAGTAGGCTGGGTCTTTATTCCATGGAGCGTTGGAGGATGAGGGGTGATCTTATAAAGATATACAATATCATGAGAGGAATAGATCGGGTAGATGCAAAGTCTTTAACCCAGAGAAGGGGAATCGAGGACCCGAGGACATAGGTTCAAGGTAAAGGGTAAAGGATTTAATTGGAATCTGAGGGGTAACGTTTTCACAGAGAGGGTGGTGGGTGTATGGAACAAGCTGCCAGTGGAGGTAGTTGAGGCTGGGGACTATCCCATTGTTTAAAAAACAATTGGGCAGGTACATGGATAGGATTGGTTTGAAGGGTTATGGACCAAGCACAGGCATGTGGGACTAGGGTAGCTGGGGACATTGTTGGAGGGTGTGGGCGAGTTGGGCCGGAGGGCCTGTTTCCACACTGTATCAGTCTATGACTATTTCCCATCCTCCAGTCTTCCGGCACCACATCTTTTTTAATGATGACTCATACCTAAATCTTAGCCAGAGCACCTGCAATTTCTTCACTATCCTCCCAGGTGTCCTTGAATGTACCCGATCCGGCCTGGGAGATTTGTCTCCCTTCATGCACTTAAGGACATGTAGAACTCCTCGACCATAATACTGACTGCCCGCAATACACTATCACTGACTACCCCAAGTTCCCCAGTCCTCATGTATTTCTCCACTGCAAAAGCAGAGGAGACATACTCATTGAGGATCTTGCCTATCTCCACAAATAGATGAACGCTTTGATTCCTGAGGGGCCCTATTCTCGCTCTGCTTGCCCTTTTCCCTTTACTGAACGCATAAAATTTGGATTATTCTTAATATTATCTGCCAGAGCTATCTCCTGCTCCTTTTTGCCCTCCTGATTTCCTTGCTCATCAGTTCCCGATACACCTTCAGGAATACCAGTAGCCTATACCTGTCCCATGCCTCCTTCTTCTTTTTGACCAGAGCCTCAATTTCACTTGTCATCCAAGTTTCTTTATAGCCTCCTGCTCAGACAGTATAACCCTTCACTCAGACAGGTAATGGGCTAGATTGAAGGTGAAGCCGAGTAAGTAATGGAGTATTTCTTTGACAAGAGAAAAGGTAGTAGAGAAAAGGTTCTGTGTAGATGAAGAAGAAAATCCCATCTATAATGGAGAAACCAGTTAAAAGTTTGGGTTGGTGTTATAACAGGAAGTTGGATGACATTAAACAGGTTCAGCAACTTAGAAACGATGTCACTGACAGGTTAGAATGGATAGTGAAGTCAGGGCTTCCAGGCAAGTTGAATTTGTGGCGTTTGCAGTTTGGGCTATTCCCTCGGTTGACGTGACCAATGACAGTATATGAGGTGTCAATTTCTAAGGTGGAAAGGTTCGTGTAGATCAGTGTCACTCATGCCATGAGTCATACTGTGGCTCCGCCCACTGATTTAATAGAAAGCCTTTTCCCTTTCTTTCCCAGTCTTGAGTAGTATGTTAAGATGAAGTTTCCTATGCTGTATTGCTAATAAAAGTCTTTGGATCTTAATCACTGTGTGTGAGTTAAGTCATTCCAACATTGTGTCAGAAAGCTCGGACTCACTCCTTGCTTTTATTTTTAGTTAGTTTTTTTGTCCAGTATATGTTTTACTATGGCTGCTGCTCTCAGAAAACCAGAAACTTTGGTGTTTGATGAAGACCTCGCAGAACGGTGGCGCATATTTGAAAAAGATTTCACCATTTACATAAACGCGGCTCACCCGGTGCTGCTCCAGGTGTTCGTGCCCCCAATTCTCCTTAACCTAGCAGGCACAGAAGCTGCTCCGTGTGCCAGAAGATTTCATTATGAACCAGCTAGATTTGATCTGGCTGGTGTCCAGATTGCTCCCGCTGAAACCATCCAGGACCCCGACTGCTTGCCACGCAAATTCCGACAGTTATGTGAGTTACGTACTAAACTAGTCATGGAGAGACACATTTTTTTTTCCGCGAAGCCAGAGTCATGGCGAACCTGTTGAAACATATGTTAGTCCTTTGAAACACATTGCCAGTCAGTGAGCCTTTGGTGATTTATGCGACAGTTTAGTTCGTGACCGTCTGGTCTATGGTATCCGCAATGATAAATTACGTGATGAGTTGTTACGCGATACTGAACTTACTCTAGAGACTGCTGAAAAACGCTGTCACATTGCTGAAATGGCAGATGCTCATGCCAAAATCTTGGGACATGGCCCCCACTCTGCTCATGATATTAATGTTGCCGGCACACTTTATCAAGCTTCTCGCCGATCTCCTCAAGTACCCGATAGCTCTGTCGCTAAACTCATAAACAATTGTTTTAATTGTGGGGGTTCGCATGTTGCAGCTCGTGACCGTTGCCCAGCTTATGAAAATGTTTGTCATTTCTGTAAAAAAAGGAGCCACTTTTTCAAATACTGTCGCTCGTGTAGCAACAGAGTTCAAACAAGACAATCTGTCAATTAACTCAACCATGAGAGCATGCTCTCGGAGCGCTCTCAAACAGCTCCCATGGACTTCCAGTCTGCTAACGAGGATCTTGATTTGGACGTACACTCCCTGTCTGACTTGCCTCATAAACATCAAGTTCCCAAGGTCGCTTTGCTCGTTAATGGCAAGAATATTTTTCTGAAAGTCGACACAGGTGCTTGGTGTAACGTGATGTCTTGATCTGAATTGAAAAAAATACGAAAAACAGAGACTATCAATCCTACGGCTGCCTCCATTCTTCCATTTGCAGGAGGTCCAGTGCACCCTATCGGTCAAGTCGAGTTACGCTGCTGTCTTGACTCACATGTCCACAACCTGAGTTTCTATGTTGTTCGTGAAAATGTACCATCTCTGCTGGGTGTTAAGGCTTGTCACGACCTGGGACTGGTCTCTTTCAGTGTTTCTGTTTGTCATCTAACTACATCTTGTGACTTTACTCAACAAATCCTGACACAATACAAAACTTTGTTTGTGACAAGCTTGGCAGGTTGCCTGTCAAGTACACAATTACGATTAACCCTGAGTTACCTCCTGTTGTCTGTCCAGCACACAGGATTCCCCATGCTATGCGGGACCATTTCAAAGTGAACTCGACAGAATGGTGTCTCTAGATGTAATTGCCCGCATCGCTAACCCCTCGGATTGGGTCTGGACCATGGTTGTGGCAACAAAGAAGAATAAGGATGAAATACGGATTTGCATCAATCCCAAGGACTTAAACACAGCTATTAAATGACCACACTATCCCATGCGCACCATGGACGAGATTGCAGCGCAGCTGGCTGAAGCAACTATATTTACAGTACTAGATGCCAAGAGTTCATTCCGGCAGATTCCGCTGGAACGCAACTCCTCTAAGTTAACTACCTTCAGAACACCATTCGGGCGATACAGATTCCTTCGCTTGCCTTTTGGCATAAGCTCTGCTAGCAAAGTATTTCAACAAGCTATGGAACAATTGTTTGCAGGTTACCTATGCTCGATTGTAGTAGATGATATCCTCATTGCTGGATGAACTATCCAAGAACACGATGCTAATCTAACAAAGGTCCTGGACCGCGCCAATGCTATCAACCTCAAGTTAAACCCTCAAAAATGCAAATTCAAAGTAAGTGAGGTGAACTACGTAGGCCATGTGTTCACTACAGACAGCCTAAAAACTGATCCGGCGAAAACCAGTGCCATCAACGAGCTCCCAGCACCCACAGACGTGCTCGGTCTACAAAGATTCCTTGGCATGGTGAACTACTTGAGCAAATTTATTCCAGACTTCAGTGAAATATCAGCCCCGTTGCGCCAGCTTAGACACAAAGACACTGCTTGGACCTGGCACACGATCAACAGCAGAGGGTGTTCGACACTCTTAAGCAACAGATGTCTTGTGCTTCTACTCTCGCTTACTTTGATCCTAAACGATCGGTCACACTAACTTCTGATGCTTCACAACACGGACTAGGCACAGCATGTCTTCAAGATAACGGTAGCGGCAGCAAGCCTGTCGCCTATGCCTCGCGCACCATGACCGACACAGAACAACGCTATGCCCAAATTGAAAGGGAGCTGCTAGCAGTCGTTTTCACCTGCAAGAAATTTAACGACTTTAACTTCGGACATACGGTCACGGTTGAAACTGACCACCAACCCCTGGTCAGCATCTTTAACAAACTGATACATGCCTCTCCAGGACACCTTCAACGGATGTTGCTGCAACTTCAAAATATGACATCGTTCTGTCCTACAAACGTGGTAAGGATATGCACCTGGCTGACACTCTCTCGCGGAAAGACCTGTGACCATCCACCCTCACCGGATGACGACTTTATAATAATGACTGTGTCTTTTATTCCCTCGTCCTGTGTGTAGGACCTGGTTGCCCACACTGCTGCTGACAGTACCTTACGGTCGCTCGCCTCGTCATTAAGCGCAGCTAGCCAGACAAGCACTACAATGTACCGCTGCCAGTTCAGCCCTTCTTTGCCGTCCGTGATGAGCTAATACTACAAGATGGTATTATCATAAAAGGCCACAGTGCTATAGTCCCTGCTTCACTACACAGCAAGTATTTTAACGCTGTCCATACAGGGCACCCAGGCGCTGAAGCAACTGTCCTACGAGCAAAATACATGTTTTACTGGCCTGGTATGGCTGAATACATTCGCGAGAATTTGGCATGCTGTGCAGTGTGTAACAGCTTGGCAGCTCATCAACAAAAGCAACCACTTCTCTCACACCCGGCACCTGCCCTCCCATGGTCTACAGTGGCAACTGACATATTTGAGTGGCATGGCAAGCAGTACCTGGTACTTGTTGACTCGTATTCGGGCTGGTTTGACATCGATCTTCTTAGTAGCCCTACTTCTCACGGGGTAGTTCTAAAACTCGCTCGCTATTTTGCAGACATCGGAGCTCCTTGTATACTGCTATCTGATAATGGCAGTCAATTTACCAGCCAGCACTTCAAAGAGTTTGCTACACGCTGGGGTTTTCGCCACATCACCAGCAGCCCTGAATATCCTCAGTCAAATGGACTGGCTGAACGGGCTCTCAAGAGTGCCAAACAGCTAATGGAATGATCCCACAGAGCTAATTCCGATGTGTACCTGGATCTGCTCAACCTGCGCAACATCTCCCGCGACCCCATCTTGGGTTCACCTGCTCAACGTTTATTGTTAAGGCAGACCCGAGCCACGGTGCCTGTAGCAGATCAGGCATAGATCCCGCGGGTGGTCCCACCGTCGGAAGTCCAGTCCAGGCTGCAACAAAAGCGTGACATTCAAAAACAGTGGTATGACAAAACAAGCAGACCGCTGCCACCATTAACCAAGGGGTAGGTGGTTCGTTTGCAAACTGACAAAGGTCATGACCGTATCGGCGTAATTTCTAGAACTGCCTCTGAGCCACGCTCATATTTGGTCAGTGCTGGTGGCGGCATCTACAGTCATAACAGGCAACATATCCTGCCTGTGAATGAGCCGGCTCCACCTCCGTATTATCCAGACCGTACAAGTGTACTTCCCTCCACGTCCAGCGGCATCGGTCCGCCTGTACCAGCACAACAACCTGTTTCTGAAACGGCTACTCTGCCAATGGCGACGCCTCCTCTGCCTGCGCCAAAGTCCCCTGTTTCATCATCGGGAATGCCGTTTCAATCTCCGCCACCAGTTATACCACCGACTCTGTCCCCGGTGGTGAAAAACGGAAATGGTTTATATCGCACACATGCTGATCGTGTTTGCAAGCCCACCGTAAAGTGCCCAGGCTACGTTTGACTTTCCTCCAGCTTATTATCAATTTCTATGCATGCCTTATTTAGTCAATGGTTTTGTATTTACATTTAATTCCTTAAGAGGAAGGATGTAGATCAGCGTCACTCATGCTATGTAATACTGTGGCTCCGCCCACTGGTTTAATAGAAAGCCCTTTTCCCTTTCTTTCCCAGTTTTGAGTAGTATGTTAGGATGAAGTTACCTATGCTGTATTGCTAATAAAAGTCTTTGGATCTTAATCACCGTGCATGAGTAAAGTCATTCCAACAGTTAGAGAGATTGGTTAGTTCATATATTAGGAAATTGTTAGGAATTCCACGGTGTCTTAAACCCCATGTCTCACGGTGCGAGTCGACCCACGAGTGACCCCGAGTTTAAAACAAATTAAACTCGTGGTAATCACATACGATTAACGTAGCGGGAACGTCGAAACTCGTGGACGCAACTTAGCGACTCGTGGCGCTAACGGCAGGTACCCGTGAAACCCGTTAACTCTTGAAAAATTTCAAACATGTTTAAAGTTTTCCATGAGTCAAATTTACTGTTGAAGTTAAAAATTGAAACATTTAAACTCGTTGTAAGAACTTGGTGGCCCGTGAGTTTACCTTAGTGATTCTTGAGTCTACCGTGTTAACTCGTGGGCACTCTGAACTCGGCAGCTGGACAGAGAACAGTGACCTGGGAGATTAGTTCCGTTATCCTCTGATGTTGATTCTTATCTGTATGTTTATGTTGTTTTTTGCCTGTTTGAGCATGTTTTAGTTTCTTTTGGATACTCCCACTTTTTCTAATAGCTTAAAGTGTTGAAAAGCTTTTTACTAATCCGTTTGATTCTCACTGTTTGTTTACTTCATTGCACAATAAAAGAGAGTTCTTTGTTATCAAGAACAAATTGATGTCTGGAAGTCTTCATTTTAATATCACTACAAAGTCTCATGACTTGAATGTAATATTCCTTTCATCACAAAATTGAGGAAGTGGCACAATATATTCACATCTTGATTCTCACAATCATTTGTGAGAGTTAAGGACTCAGGTGCCTCATATGCTGTGCTTTTTAAATGTTAAAAACTGTCTCCTCAGTAGATCAGAAAATAAGACAAACAGCACGGTGAATGTGAAACAAAGTCTTTATTCATCTTGTTCAATATAAAAAACGCTTTTTTGCACATTGAGAAAAGGAGCACCACAGCAAACAACACTGTGGTCTGAAAAGGGGCTTCTCAAACATGCAATCAACAAATGAAGCACAAATAAGTATTTCCAGTATATACTCTCATTCAGCTGAGAAATGGAGCACAAGCCTAAATTCAAGCAGTAAAAGAGACAATGCAAAGCACTCAATGGCAAGTTTTGAAATCTATAAGCAGATGCATGATAACCACTTTTTAAAGAAAAGACAGATGCAATGAAATTACTTACACTAAAATGAAAAAATAAATCCACACTTAAAGTTAAATAAAACAAAGTCATTTTTACCATGTGATGATTTTTCAACATGTCGGTAGACGTTGTTGGCTCAAGAGTAACTCGGGAAACGAACTTGGAACATCGCAGAAATGACAAGTAAATGGCAAACTTAGTCATACCCGTGGGAACTCGGTTAAACTCTTGATCATAAATTTGGAATCTCGTACACAACCACGAGTCTTTCACTCGGGGTCACACGTGGGTCAACTCGCACTGTGAGACACGGGCCATTAGTAATGTGGCTTTATATGGGAACGGTATTCTCTATTTACCATTGTCTAGCCTAACAGAGGAGTTTAAGTGTGCTAAGGAGAGGTCAGAGTTGCAATTATCAGGGAGTAAAGATACCTTAGTTAGTAATCTGGTGCCAAGTGTAACTAGAGGGGGGAAGTGGAACTCAAAGCAGGCAGTAGAAGAAGCACAAGCAGCTCTGAGCCATACAGACATTGTTGGTAGGGTGCAGCAAGGAAAGGAGGCTTTGGGTTCAGCACAGGGAAACCGGTGTGGAGTAAGGCAGGTCTAACAGAGAGGAGGAAATTGGTTGTCGAGCAGGTACGTCATCAGGAAGAAGTGAGATGTATAAGGGCAGTGCTCAGGTTAAGCAGGGACAGTGGATGAACTGGGAAAGTGTGGAAAAGAGGAGGTTTAGCTGGAGGGACCTGTGGCGCATGGACGCGGGTCATGTAAGTTTCCTTATCAGGGCTATTTATGATGTGCTGCCATCACCGCAGAACCTCATACAATGGGAAGGTTGGGCGTGTCCCTTGTGTTCAGAGGTGGCAACGTTGAGGCATATGTTATCAAGATGTAGGACTAGTCTTTCTCAGGGCCGGTATACTTGGCGGCATTACCATAACTGATAATGTTAACACATAGTTAATGTGTAAAAAAAACAAAGTGCTGGCGGAATTCATTGGGTCAGGCAGCATCTAAGAGAGAATGGACAGACTGATCAAACTAAAGAAAAGTCCAGACCTGAAACGTTAACTCTCCATTCCCGCTACAGATGCTGCCTGGCCTGCTGATTTTCTCCAGCACTTTGTTTTTTGCTCAGGATTGCAGCATCTGCAGTTTCATGTGTCTCCATAATTAATGTGAACGTGGACTTTCAGAAGTAATTTGGTTAAAAATTATATTATAGACTTGCAAGCAGAATAAATGGACAATGACCGCATAGAAATCAAACTGGCTGAGACAAAAGCTGCGTAGCGTCTTTTCTGAGTCAAGGGGAGTACATTTTTTTACCTGTTGCATGACATAAAAAGTAGAGCAACAAAATATTCAGAACAAATTCTTCATTGTATAATCGGACCAATGCTCGTTTCGGAACTATCTGAAAATGTTCTTTTGTTTGCTCAGATTAATCGGATTATTTTTGTTCATAAGAATTCTGGTGCTTGTAAAAATTGGTGTTGGGGCAAGAATATACAAGAATCATTTCAATTGCAGATAAAACAAAGCCTGAACCATTTAAAGGATCATAACTCCAGGAGATTATAGAAGCCTGGTAAACTGGGAAGTCACGGCACATTAAATGAATCACAGGAAAATCTGATGTAACATATTTTTGGAAGAAGAATTAAGAGAAGTACCATGGTACCATTTTGAAGGGTCACAAGAAAAAGTTAATAGGTGCGAGCACAAATCTTTGGAGATAAATGGTATTTTTTGAGGACCTTGGATCTGAAATGTTAACCCGACTTCTCTTTACACAGTGCCTGACCCTGCTGAGCATTTCCAACATTTTCTGTTTTTATTTCAGATTTTCGGCATTTGCAGTTTTTTGATTTGCAGCCTTTAAAGTTAGTACGACCAGTTGAGAAGGCATTAAAATAACAGAATTTCTTGGCTTTTCTGAATAGCGCAGCAACAAGGCAGCAGAAAGCTGGGCAATGCTTTAAACAGTGGTGAAGGCTGCTCTAACAGCAACATTCAAAAGACCATTGTTTAAATACTTGAAGATTTACAGGGCTCTGAAATAGTGCAATGAAATAGGTTTAGAGCTGACATAAGCATTTTGTGTTGAATGGCCTTTTATCTTCCTATGAATTTGATTTCTGTTTAAAATAGTAGCATTAACCTAGCTTGCCCACGATCAAGAAAATTATTTCTCCTAGATTTTTATCTCTCAATACATAACTGACAATGCAGTCAACAGGGATAGTATTTTATTTATAAAGAGTGGCAAACGATAAGTTGTCATATGTGTTGTATACTTCATGATGAAAGGAGGTGTGACTGATTGGCAAGGTGCTCTGGTTTCCTCCCACAACTCAATGACATACAGATTAATAAGTGATTGCAACTTACCTCTTTATGTTTCTAAGTAGCAAAAGGATCAAAGGAGTTGATGGCCATGAAATATTGAATAAGTAACACGGATGTATAGGGAAATAAGGAAAGGGGAATAGGACTAATGGAAATGTTCTGCTGGAGCTAACAAGGACCTGATGGGCCGAATGGGCTAGATATATCTTGGAACAAGTAAGTAATTGCGCGAGTCTTCCTCATTAGTACATAACATGAAACTGAATATTTTACTGTGCAAAATACATTATTAATATAATGTTGCAAATTTATTAGTCTGCCATAATCATTCATTATGTGGAAATTAGCATTATAAAGTAGCACACTGAGAACAAACAGCAGACATTACCATACGTGATGTCACCCACTCATGGGTGGTTGGGGTTGAGTATCCTGCGATGAACTGCAAGTGCACCAGCTGGTTATTATAAAATTGGCAGGAAAGATTGTATTGTTCCTTTCATTTTGGGTCAGTAAGTTTGGAGAGAAGGAAATGGGCTTTGTTCACTCATTAATTTGCAGAGAGGAGATGGGATTAATTTATTCATCAAATCATTGCATTTGGTGCAAGAAACAGAAGGGATTTATTTATTCATTCATTTGTAGAGGGGGAAAGAAGCAAGACTTTGAGAATGACAGTTGCTATGGTTACATTTGCTCACTGGCGCAGAGAGCAAACCCACAGCTGTTTAATGTTCTTTTTCAACTGCTGATAGCTCATGGGAAAGTAGTTCCAGTTGTGTTGTAGTCTAACTGACGTGGAATAAAATTTACACCACGATGGAGATAAAGTAACCATTGTTTGTCGTCTAGGCCTAGTGACCAACTACCATGTGCAAAGTCGGGACAAGCTGATATCATAAAGATATGGATATTTCATTCATAAATAGAGCAAAGTAGATCATGCATGATCATTATAGGCAAAGACATGTTTCCAGAGTACTTTTATGCAGCTGGTTAAGTATCTGGTCAAGTGTAGGAAGGAACTGCAGATGCTGGTTTAGACCGAAGATAACACAACCCTTGGTAAATACAATCCTTGATACACACAACCCTTGGTAAATACACCCCTTGGTGAACACAATCCTTAGTAAACACAATCCTTAGTAAACACAATCCTTGGTAAACACAATCCTTAGTAAACACAATCCTTAATAAACACAACCCTTGGTAAACACAACCCCTGATAAACACAATCCTTGGTAAACACAACCCTTAGTAAACACAACCCTTAGTAAACACAACCTGTGGAAGAAATTAATTTAGAGTTCTCTGACTTCACAGCAGAATTAGCCGACAGTTATACTGTGCAGTAAACAACTTTTGTTTTTTGTTAGATACAACTATACAAAAATATACCATCTACTACATGAATACCAATTATTTCATTAGTCATAACATACTTTTCGCTTATGTTAATCTTATTCAACAAAATATGGTTAATACAAGTCAAACACAATATAAGGGCAACTTGACATTATTCTATCTCATCTATCAGGCGGCCCACTCCACCATCCCCTCTCTGAGCCAATCATAAGTCTCCCATTTACAGTTACATTTCTATGCCACAAGCGGTAGGGGGCATGGGTGATCTACTGTAACTCCTCACAGAAGAGTAAACAAGCTTTGTTATCTCCCCTACTATTTCATGTTTACATTCACCATCCACCCTTCAACACATTCCCAGACAAGAAGTAATACGTCTAATCTTATTTTGCCGAATCCCACAAACTTCTTCTGCACCTGGTCAAGCGAGAACTGCCAATTGTCAGATCCAAAACACCCTTTCGTTACCGTGTTCAATTCCAATCAAAATTAAATAAAGAAGGATATAAATTTTCTTCCACAGATCCCACCATGTTGATCGTTATGATCAACACTTACAGTGCCCTCCATAATGTTTGGGACAAAGACCCATAATTTATTTATTTGCCTCTGCACTCCACAATTTGAGATTTGTAATAGAAAAAAATCACATGTCGTTAAAGTGCACATTGTCAGATTTTAATAAAGGCCATTTTTATACATTTTGGTTTCACCATGTAGATATTACAGCAGTGTTTATACATAGTCCCCCCCCCCCCCCCCCCATTTCAGGGCACCATAATGTTTGGGACACAGCAATGTCATGTAAATGAAAGTAGTCATGTTTAGTATTTTGTTGCATATCCTTTGCATGCAATGACTGCTTGAAGTTTGCGATTCATGGACATCACCAGTGGCTGGGTGTCTTCTCTGGTGATGCTCTGCCAGGCCTGTATTGCAGCCATCTTTAGCGTATGCTTGTTTTGGGGTCTAGTCCCCTTCAGTTTTCTCTTCAGCATATAAAAGGGCTGCTCAATTGGGTTCAGATCGGGTGATTGGCTTGGCCACTCAAGAATTGACAATTTTCTAGCTTTGAAAATATCATTTGTTGCTTTAGCAGTATAATTGGGATCATTGTCTTGCTGTAGAATGAACCGCCGGCCAATGTATTTTGAGGCATTTGTTTGAACTTGAGCAGACACGATGTGTCTCTGCATTTCAGAATTCATTATGCTACTACCATCAGCAGTTGAAGGTAAGTGAGCCAGTACCTTCAGCAGCCATACATGCCCAGGCCATAACATCCCCAGCACCGTGTTTCACAGATGAGGTGGTATGCTTTGGTCTTGGGCAGGTCCTTCACTCCTCCATTCTTTGCTCTTCCCATCACTCTGATATAAGTTAATCTTCGTCTCATCTGTCGACAAGACCTTTTTTCCAGAACTATGGTTGCTCTTTTAAGTACTTCTTGGCAAATTGTAACCTGGCCATCCGATTTTTGCGGCTAACCAGTGGTTTGCATCTTGCAGTGCAGCCTCTGTATTTCCGTTCATGAAGTCGTCTGCGGACAGTGGTCATTGACAAATCCACACCTGACTCCTGAAGGGTGTTTCTGATCTGTCGGACAGGTGTTTGGGGATTTTTCTTTATTATAGAGAGCATTATTCTGTCATCATCTCTGGAGGTCTTCCTTGGCCTGCCAGTCCCTTTGCGATTAGGAAGGTCACCAGTGCTCTCTTTCTTCTTAATTATGTTCCAAACAGTTCATTTTGGTAAGCCTAAGGTTTGGCTGAAGTGTCTAACAGTTTTATTGTTTCTCAGTCTCATAATGGCATCTTTGACTTTCATTGGCACAACTTTGGTCCTCATGTTGATGAACAACAATATAAGTTTCCAAAGGTGATGGAAAGACTGGAGGAATGACTAGCTGCTGAGAGCTCTCTTATACCTGCATTAAGGAGGCATTTAAACACACCTGAGCAATTACAAACACCTGTGAAGCCATGTGTCCCAAACATTATGCTGCCCTGAAATGGGGGGACTATGTATAAACCCAGCTGTCATTTCTACATGGTGAAACCAAAATGTATAAAAATACCCTTTAATAAAATCTGGCAATGTGCACTTTAACCCCTTGTGATTTTTTCTATTACAAATCTCAAATTGTGGAGTACAGAGGCGACTGGACCCACCTACGACAATGTCTACAACAATGTCCATGATAAGCTACAACAACCTACCAACTAGTCGACGTCAAGGTACGGCAAGCTACCAACAACCGGAGACCCATTAGGACGTCCACCCATGACCACACCTACGACAACCTACGACCACACAGGCGACAAACTACGACAACCGAAGTCAACCTACGTCCACAAGCTACGACAAGCTACAACCCTGTCGGCGACAACTGAAGACAATTCAGTCGCCGGTACCTGTCGACCTATTGATATAGGTTGACGTAGGTAGTCACCAATGAAATTCACCAGAGTCAGCATCGGCGACAACCTACATCACCTGGCACCTATGCCAGGAGAAATCAAGCTACGCTCATTGGTGTCAATCCAATGTCGCTGAATGTTGCTGAAGGTTTTTGAACATGTTGTAAATGCAGCGGCGACCAGAATGACGCTACGATTCTTTGGGCGACTGAGGAGACTACGCACGAGCGTACAGGCGACACCCCGGCGACCATGTTGCGACAGCCTAGGCACCTGTAGTTGCCTAAAAAATAGCCTAAGTGGGACAGGGCCTTTAGGTCCGTGTTTCTATTTTTTTGATTTCTCAGGGCATACATCACTATGGGCATGGCGTCCGGCCACAACAACCTATTTTACTGGCATACTTTAGCCAAATAGCTTTTATTTCACCATTTATTCTTTCTACCATTCCTGAAGACTGTGGTATGTGTGATTTCCATTTGAACCCAAGAGTCTTTGACAAGTTCAGAACTAATTTACTGGTGATGTTTAAGAAAGAACTGCAGATGCTTGAAAATCGAAGGTAGACAAAAATGCTGGAGAAACTCAGCAGGTGAGGCAGCATCTATGGAGCGACGGAATAGGTGATGTTTCGGGTTTAGATCCTTCTTCAGACTGATGTGGGGTGGGGGGGTGGGAAGAAGAAAGGAAGAGGCGGAGACAGTAGGCTGTGGGAGAGCTGGGAAGGGGAGTGGAAGGAGGGAGAAAGGAAGGACCAAAGATCATAGAATCTTTGGCAAGGACTACCTGAAATTGGAGAAGTCAATGTTCATACTGCTGGGGTGTAAACTACCCAAGCCAAATATGAGGTGCTTCTCCTTCTTTGTGGTGGGACTCACTCTGGCCATGGAGGAGGCCCATGACAGAAAGGTCGAATTTGGAATGGGAGGTGAAACTGGTGAAATGATTGTTTATTGGTGAAACTTTTTCTGGTGAAATGAGTTCCTCTGTCACTGTTTATTCCCATGGATATCCGGAATCTAGGTATTATTTCTTTCATTAAAATATTGACTACCGTCCTTACAACATCCCTCCAGTGGGGTGTGCTTCCACGCATCTGGAGAATATCTATATAACTAAAACTTGACCACTTCCTGTCTACGCTGTTAATTGATTTTAGAAAAAACTCTACCCTATATCGCTATGATTTTTTGCCATCTTACTCACAGTCCTCCTCCGCTGCAGCAACCCCAAGGATTTTTCCGATCGCCGAAAGATAAAAAAGTTATAAATGTTTAGAAAAATCTTGAGATCAGCTGATTGGTCCTATCACCTGTCGATCACCATGATTAAGGTAACGCCCCTTCCGGGGGGGGGGGCAGGAGTATAAAACCCCAGATGCCTGGACGTGAATCACTCTGGAAGATTGTGAGGGACAGGCCACAACTGTGATTCTGCTGTGAGAACTATACTGTGAGTCTACTGAACTGTGAGTGTACTATGTGCTTGCAATAAATGCTTTGTTACCCCGCAATGTGGTTGCAATAAATGATTGGTTAACCCTTTATGTGCTTGCAATAAATGCTTTGTTACCCCGCAATGTGGTTGCAATAAATGATGATTGGTTAACCCTTTATGTGCTTGCAATAAATGCTTGCAATGTGGTTGCAATAAATGATGATTGGTTAATCCTTTATGTGCTTGCAACAAATGCTTTGTTACCCCACAATGTGGTTGCAATAAATGATGATTGGCTAGCCCTTAATGTCCTTGTGATAAATGGTTTCTCAGCCCCCACTGTGTTTGCAAGGAATAAATGGTTTCTCAGCCCCCTCTGTGTTTGCAAGGAATAAATGGTTTCTCAGCCCCCTCTGTATTTGCAAGGAATAAATGGTTTCTCAGCCCCCTCTGTGTTTGCAAGGAATAAATGGTTTCTCAGCCCCCATTGTGTTTGCAAGGTATAAATGTTTCTCAGCCCCCACTGTGTTTAATCCAAGGTCCCGCTCATTCTGTAACTTAGGCTGTGGACAGGTCACTCTGATTGTGTACGTTCCGCTAAGTGCAGAGGTCACGCTGATTGCATAACTTCCGCTAAGTGCAGAGGTGACGCTGATTGCGTAACTTCCGCTAAGTGCAGAGGTCACGCTGATTGCGGAAGTGCCGCTGACAGCGGAAGCCCCACAGTGGAGAAGCCGCGCTCAGCCATGTGAGTGGATTCAAGAAAGTTTACTGTCATATATATATGGTATGTGAGTCTGTGTGTGGTGTTGTGTGTGTGTGTGTGTGTGTGTTGTGTGTGTGTGTGTGTGTGTGTGTGTGTGTATGAGTCTGTGTGTGAGTGTGTCTGTGTGTGAGAGTGACAGTAAATCTGTGAGTTTGGGTGTGTGGGGTGGAGGGTGTGTGTGAGGTGGAGGCTGTGTGTGTGAGTGTGTGAGGTGGAGGGTGTGTGTGTGTGACTTGAAATTGATTGACTTCTCTTGAAATGGATTGACTTGACTTTACTTGAAATGGATTGACTTGACTTGAAATGGATTGACTTGACTTGACATGGATTGACTTGACTTGACATGGATTGACTTGACTTGACATGGATTGACTTGACTTGACATGGATTGACTTGACTTGAAATGGATTGACTTGATGACTTGACTTGAAATAGATTGACTTGACTTGAAATGGATTGACTTGATTTGACTTGACTTAAAATGGATTGACTTCACTTGAAATGGATTGACTTGAAATTGATTGACTTGACTTGAAATGGATTGACGACTTGGATTGACTTGAATTGACTTGAAATGGATTGACTTGACTTGACTTGAAATGGATTGACTTGACTTGACTTGAAATCGATTGAAATGGATTGACTTGACTTGACTTGGATTGACTTGACTTGGATTGACTTGACTTGGATTGACTTGAAATGGATTAACTTGACTTGACTTGACTTGAAATGGATTGACTTGACTTGATTTGAAATGGATTGACTTGACTTGACTTGAAATGGATTGACTTGACCTGAAATGGATTGACTTGACTTGAATTGGATTGACTTGAAATGGATTGACTTGACTTGAAATGGATTGACTTGAAATGGATTGACTTGAAATGGATTGACTTGACTTGAAATGGATTGACTTGAAATGGATTGACTTGACTTGAAATGGATTGACTTGAAATTGATTGACTTGACTTGAAATGGATTGACTTGAAATGGATTGACTTGAAATGGATTGACTTGACTTGAAATGGATTGACTTGAAATGGATTGACTTGACTTGAAATGGATTGACAACTTGAAATAGATTGACTTGAAATGGATTGACTTGACTTGAAATGGATTGACTTGAAATTGATTGACTTGACTTGAAATGGATTGACTTGAAATGGATTGACTTGAAATGGATTGACTTGACTTTAAATGGATTGACTTGAAATGGATTGACTTCACTTGAAATTGATTGACTTGACGTGAAATTGATTGACTTGACTTGAAATGGATTGACTTGAAATTGATTGACTTGACGTGAAATTGATTGACTTGACTTGAAATGGATTGACTTGAAATTGATTGACTTCACTTGACTTAACTTGAAATGGATTGACTTGACTTGAAATGGATTGACTTGAATTGACTTGAAATGGATTGACTTGACTTGACATGAATTGACTTGACTTGAGATGGATTGACTTGACTTGACTTGACTTGACTTGACTTGAAATGGATTGACTTGACTTGAAATGGATTGACTTGAAATGGATTGACTTGACTTGAAATGGATTGACTTGACTTGACTTGAAGTGGATTGAATTGACTTGACTTTCATCAAGCACACAGAAGCACTTGAATTCGCCCAGAGCATCGTGAATAAGTCCGAAGATTGAATAATATACTACACTCAACATTCATCTGAACATATTGGACATTGTTACCCTGCAGAGAAGAAATGGAACTCTAAACTATTATACTTAAGAACTGTCTAAAATCTGCAATAAGAATTGGGCAATTAGATTGCTACTAATATATAATATTTACATTTTAGTACTAATCTCTAACAACAATTACTAATCATGAATACTAATCAATACTAATTATTGTTAACTGGATCAACTCTGAATTAATTAAAAGTATGAAATATAAGTATAGTGTGATTCAGGTAATTTATTAATAAAAATTTAGGAAGTTTTCTTTTTGATATTTTTGATTTTACTTTTTAACAATGTGTTCTTTTTAATTTTTTGCAACTAACATTTCAATTGGAGACTAATAATTATTTCAATTATGGAATATAACTATTGATTCCATCCCCCCCCATGTTGTTTTCATTGTAATTGAAACTTTCCTTCTAAGGAAAGTACGGAGCTAGTAACATTTTTTTTTTACCAAAAGCTACGGAAGTCCTTAGATGCTTAGCCACATTAGGGTGGCTATCACTAACTGCACTAATTATAGATGTAGTTTTCTTCTTTTTTTACCCTTTACACGCTATTAATGTAATTTTTAAAAACTTTTTCTATCTTATGTTATATTATATTTTGTATTTGGAATGGAATTATATATTTTATTTAGGGAGATATGTCCAGATGGAAAACTGATGAGACTTAAAATTCATCTACCTGATATTTGGGTATAAGGTAGGGTTTAGTGTGCTGAGCCATCTGCTCTAACATAGACCACTTTAATCACAAGATGCAAGACGTTAATAGGAAAAGTGGGGGTGAAGGAATTAAATTCTGTAGATGGAATGTTAAGGGAATTAATGAACCAATCAAGAGAGGTAAAGTATTAGCTCATTTAAAGTCACTTAAAGCAGATATAATATTTCTACAGAAAACACATCTTAAAAAGGAAGCACAACATAGATTGAAAACAAAATGGATTGCTAAAACGTATCACTCTTCATTCTCACATAAATCTAGAGGGGTTGCAATATTAATTCGTAAAGGTATACCCTTTAAACATATATCAACGATAGAAGATATTGAAGGCAGATATATTGTATTAGTAGGGGAGTTATATTCAAAAAATGTAACTCTCCTTAATGTGTATGGACCAAATTTTGATAGCCCCCTATTTTTTAAGAGAATATTTAACACTATCCCGGAATGTACACAACATAACTTAATTATCGGTGGAGACTTAAACTGTACACTGGATGCTTACTTGGATAGATCATCAACTCAAAGAAAATTAAAATCTCAGTCAAGTGAATTTCTAAATTCATATATTAATACTACCAACATTAAGGATGTTTGGAGAATTGAAAATCCATCTGGTCGAGAATACTCATTTTACTCACCAGTGCATAAAACTTACTCAAGGATAGACTACTTTTTATTAGACTCTAAACTTATCCCATTTACCTATAACTCGCAATATCATAATATTATAATATCAGATCATGCTCCACTAACATTTATGATTAAACTATATGGAATGACCGAGACACAGTCCCAATGGAGACATAACCCCCAAATCTTAAAAGAAAAACTATGTAATGAATATCTCGTAAAACAGATTAATATGTTCTTTGAGGCTAATGATAGCCCTGGAATCTCTGCCTCCCTTTTCTGGGAAACATTTAAAGCATTTGTGCGAGGAGCATTAATCTCTTCGCAATCATTTCTTAACAAAGAGAATAGGGCTAAACGACAGACTTTGGAAACGGAAATAAGGCAATTAGACATAGAAAATGCAATGGCACCATCTATGGCAAAACACAATAAAATTGCAGTACTGAAATATAAGTTAAATAAGATATACTCAGACCAAGTTATAAAACTATATCAACATACAAAACAATTAAACTTTGAATTTGGTGATAAACCACAAAAACAAAAGCGCGTCAACTTCGTAAACTGGACGGGGAAAAAACAATTTACAAAATTAGATCAGACAAGGGAGAAATATTAACACTGCCTAAAGATATTAATGATAGATTTTTACAATACTATCAAAAACTGTACTCATCTAAAACGACAGAACAATCAGCAGGAATGGAAACATTTCTACAGAAATGTAACCTTACAGGTTTAGATCAGAAAGAGAGAGAATCACTAGATGCAGAAATTACGGTAAAAGACATTGAAGAGTCAATTAGATCTTTAAAAAATGGAAAGGCCCCAGGTCCTGATGGTCTAAGCTCTGAATTTTATTAAAAATTTTATGATCTGATTTCTCCACGCCTACAGACACTATACAAATACGTTTATACTCAACAGAAACTCCCAGAAACTCTAAATGAATCTACAATCATACTTATACCAAAAACGGATAAGGATCCTGAAGACCCAGGTTCATACAGAGCAATAGCTCTCTTAAATACTGATCAAAAAATATTAACCAAAATCCTATCTCATAGATTGAGCTTAGTGATTAACAAATTAATACACCCCGACCAAACTGGTTTTATTCCAAAACGTTACTCATTTTATAATTTGAGAAGATTATTCAATATTATATATACAAATAGAATTCCTAATGTAGACCTAGCAATTATATCGTTAGATGCTGAAAAAGCATTTGACCAGGTAGAATGGTCATATTTATTTTCGGTAATGGAAACATTTCAACTTGGAGAGAAGTACTGTACATGGATTAAACTGTTATACTCTAATCCAACAGCTAGAATACTAACAAACCAAATGTTATCAGTTAAATTTAATCTTTCTAGAGGTTGCAGACAAGGATGTTCTCTATCTCCACTATTATTTGCTCTTGCCATTGAACCATTAGCAGAAAGCGTTATAATCCACCCAGGAATACATGGTTACAACACGAGAGATACAAGGAATAAAATTTCCTTATATGCAGATGATGTACTAATATATATTACAAAGTTAGAAACTAGTATTCCAAATCTATTAAATCTAATAACTCAATTTGGTCAGTTCTCAGGATATAGAATTAACTGGAATAAAAGTGAAATCATGCCAATAACAAAATTCAATTTAAATACATTGCAACAATCCCCTTTCAAAATAGTTAAAGATAAACTTAAATATTTAGGAATCAATGTAACTAAGACATATACCTCTTTATTTAAACTAAATTTTCCACCTTTACTTAATAAATTACACAAAAATATTCAGTACTGGAAAACAATTCCCATTTCAATGCTTGGTAGAATTAATGCTATAAAAATGGTCTTCTTACCTCAACTACTGTACCTATTTCAATTAATTCCGATATATATCCCAAAAAACATTTTCAAAAAAGTCAACTCTATTGTTACAAGCTTTATCTGGGATTATAAGAATCATAGAATAAGCAAAAAACATTTATGTAAGTCAAAGAGTAACGGAGGTTTGGCTTTGCCAAATTTCTTATTTTATTTTTGGGCAGTCCATATTAAAAACATGAATTTCTGGCTGGAAGAAATGGATCAATATCCAGATTGGTTAAGGATGGAAAAGGAAGACGGTTCACCTTTTGAAATTGGTTCGATTATATTTGCTCCAACAAAATTGCATTAAAAAACCTATAAGGAAAACCCTATAATACATAGTGGAATACGAATTTGGAAACAATTAAAGAAAGCTTTAAAACTGAATAATATACCACTATGTCTTCCCATTGTAAATAATCCTCTATTCAAGCCATCCATATTGGATAGAGGTTTTTATACAATGGAAACATTATGGGATTTAAGAAAATATCTAACCATTATATTCTAATTATAATTAACCAACTAATTTAATAAATTTAATAATACTAATTATTTGTGAGTGTAAGTAGTAAATATGAACAAATCATGAATAAACCATTGCTTATAAATAGTAATTAACCAAAATGTCTATAACATTACTAACGTATTTTTCTTGTGTGGGAAGGAGTAAGGCGCAACATAAACTTGGAAAAGATCCAGGAACGAGGTTTTGTTTAACCCCTTGGTACCTGCTTGTATGGTAGTTGGTTAGATAAATTGGAAAGGCATAAATACTTATAGAACTGAGAATATGTTGTGTTTTATATTTGGTTTTTTAATTTTTTTACTTTTTTATATTTTTTCTCTGAGTCTTTTGGGTTTTTACTAGTGCTAGTTTGATCAATTTAAATAAGAATTAACAAGATATGAGACGGTCTGTAGCTTGTTATGAGGTGTTAATAAGGGATTGGAGTTCAATGTAAAACAACACCAATGGAAGTCCATAAGTCTTTAAGGTATCTTTTCTTAGATACCTTAACTTCACTTTTTTTTTAAATCACAATACAAATTTGTATTTGCTTAGTTTTTTTGTAATCAACTTTAAATCACAAATTTTCTTTCTTTATCTAAGGTACTTTTGGAGAAGGAGATGTAATATAAACTTAAAAACTTGGGATGACCACCCAACACCCAGAATTCTGAGGTATTTGTTTGCACCATATGATTCAAGAATACTACTTTGATATACAATGCAAGACGATAGACAAATAAAGAATGGAGGAATCACATTCTGTAGTTGGAATATAAGGGGTGCCAATGAACCAATAAAGAGGGGTAAAATTTTTGCTCACCTAAAATCTTTGAAAAGCGACATAATTTTTTTGCAAGAAACCCACATGAAACAGCAAACACAAATGAGATTAAAGGCGAAGTGGATAGGTCAAACATATTATTCGTCATTTACTTCTAAATCTAGAGGTACAGCTATTCTTATTCGAAAAGGTATACCTTTCAAATTAAAGAATACTATATCAGATAAAGAGGGAAGGTACATCATAGTTTCGGGAGAAATTTATGCAACCCCAATAACTATGATAAATATTTACGCTCCGAATTTTGATAACCCCCAATTTGTTGATAAAATTATAGATATAATATTAGTTTAATTACCAAAATGTGATAATAGGGGGGGATTTCAACTGTGTTTTAGATCCATACTTAGACAAATCAGTAAAACAAAGGAGGAGTAATTTAAAATCTAAGACTAGTGAACTTCTAAATACATATATAAAAAATACTAATATAACAGATGTATGGAGATCTGCTAATCCAGTAGGAAGGGAATATTCGTTCTACTCTTCGGTACATAAAACATATTCAAGAATTGATTATTTTTTAGTGGATATGAAATTAATGCCATATACAATTAATCCAACATACCACATTAGTAGTATTTCTGATCACTCTCCGTTGACTTTTTCAGTAAAATTTGAGGGAAGTTTAATACATATTTTAAATGACTTACAAGGTTATCAATACTTAAAACAACAAATTAAATTATTTTTTTAGATAAATGATGCACCAGGTACCTCGCCTTCTTTACTATGGGAAACTTTTAAAGCATTTATTAGAGGAATTATAATTTCATACGAAATTTTTCAAAATAAAAAGAATAAAACAGAACAAATGTTGCTAGAACAAGAAATTAGACAGTTAGAGTTAGATAATGCTAAAGACTCCACTATAGATAAACATAATAAGATAATATTACTGAAATTTAAACTTAATCGAATTCTCTCAGCAAGAGTAATAAGATTATTCCAAATTACAAAACAGGAACATTTTGAGTTTGGTGACAAACCACATAAGCTGTTAGCGCGCCAATTGAAAAAACAAGAAAAAGAAAAGACTATAAATAAAATTAAATCAGAGAATGGTGAATTACTAATACTACCTAAAGATATTAATAAAAGATTTGCTCAATTTTATCAAAATTTATATACATCAGAAACTAAAATAGAAGATAGTAAAATTAATTTTTTTTTAGATAATTGTAATCTTCCAAAACTTGATCTTTTGGAACAAGAGGAACTCGGAGCGCAAATTACAATCGAAGAAATAGGTGAAACAATAAAATCGTTGAAAAATGGTAAGACACCGGGACCAGACGGTTTTAGTGATGAATTTTATTTAAAAATTCATGAGATAACGACTCCCTATTTATTTAATTTATATACTCACGCTTTTAAAGAAAATAAACTACCTGAAACATTAGCAGAATCAACTATCACGCTTATTCCAAAAAAAGATAAAGATCTATTGGACCCGGGTTCATGTAGAGCTATATCACTTTTAAATACAGATCAGAACATTTTAGCAAAGACTTTAGCCAGAAGACTAAGCAAATATATTAGTAAATTGATAAACCCTGATCAAACGGGGTTTATACCCAAAAGATATTCATTTAATAATTTGAGACGCTTGTTTAATATAATGTACTCACATAAAGTGGAGGAAGAAGATATATCAATTATTTCTTTGGACGCAGAGAAAGCATTTGATCAGGTAGAATGGCAGTATTTATACAAAGTATTACAAAAATTTAATATGGTAGAGAATTTTATTACATGGGTGAAATTATTATATGATAAACCGATGGCAAGAATATTAACTAATAATATGTTATCTCATAAATTTCAATTATCAAGGGGTAATAGGCAGGGATGTGCTTTATCACCCCTACTATTCGCCCTTATGATAGAACCTTTGGCTGAAAGTATAAGAAGTCATCCGAATATTCAGGGTTATAATAATAATAATAATAATAGATTTTATTTATCGGCGCCTTTCACAAAGTCTCAAGGCCACCTTACAAAGTTTAACAAATAGTGTAGAAACATGTAAGCGGAATGAAATAAATAGCAAAGACATCACCAGTACACAAATTAAAGATACAATTAAATCCAAAAACAAAAATCAAAAACACAATATGGAAGAGAGAACAGCGGCTGCTAAAGCGCTAGCGTCCACTCTCCCTTCCGACCGCCATCTTGGACAAAGACTAACATAGACACTACACATTACACACAAAATCATCCCCCCACAATGATTACCACTGTGGGGGAAGGCACAATGTCCAGTCCCCAACCCCAGTTCACCCAAAGTCAGGCCTATTGAGGCTTCCACAGTTGCCTCTACGGAGGCCCGATGTTTCTGGCCGTTCTCACCGGGTGTTGTTGCCCCGGCGTCGGGAGAGTCCTCACAGCGGCTGGGACGGCTGGAACGGCCGATCTCCTACCGGAGTCCGTGGCACCTGAAGCCGACAAGGCCACGCCGATTTGGAGCTCCGAGGCTCCCGATGTTGGGGTCGGCGCCGCCACCCGCAGCTGGTAGCTCCGCAGTCCCGCAGCCCGGAGGTGCTGAGCTTGGCAGTCGCAGCTCACCGGAGCTCCAGCGTGTCGATCCAGCGCGGCGACCCAGGCAAGGCATCGCCCGCTCCGCGATAGCGCGCCAGCGCTATGCCGCCACCGAAGCTGAAGGTGCTGGGCAGTCCCCGCCAGGAAAACGCCGCTCCACGCCCGCTGGTAGGCCGCAAGGACGGGTTGACGGGGCAGCCCGGAGAAAAAGCTGCCTCACCGACCAGGTAGGGACCTAGAGATAGTTTCCCCTTTACCCCCCTACATTAAAAGTCAAAATTCCCCTAGTCATAGACAGGAAAAAAACTAAAAACTAAATAAAAAAGTGAATTGAACGGACGGCTGCTGGTTAGCAGCCGTTCCCCAAGATAGCTCCTCCTCCCAGGTTAACCCTAGGGACTCAAATAATAAAATGTCATTATATGCAGACGATATTCTGTTATATATAACAAACTCACAAACGAGCATACCAAATTTATTAAACTTAATAGAGGAATTTGGGTCCTTTTCTGGATATAGAATAAATTGGAACAAAAGTGAAATCATGACGTTAAAACCTCAAGAATCTACACACTTACTGAAGTTCCCCTTTAAAATAGCAACAGAAAAATTTAAATATCTGGTATTCAGATTACTAGAAAACATAAAGCATTATTCAATGCCAATTTTATACCTTTAATAAACAAACTTAATATAATGATTAAATTTTGGAAAACACTTCCTTTATCGTTAATAGGTAGAATAAACGCTATAAAAATGATCTTTCTACCACAGTTATTATACCTATTTCAGTCTATACCAGTGTATGTACCAAAATATATATTTTTTAAATTAAACTCTAATATTTTACTAATTTTGTTTGGGACTATAGATCACATAGAATTAAAAAAGAACACTTATGTAAACCAAAAGATGTCGGGGGACTTTCACTCCCGAATTTTCTGTATTATTATTGGGCAATACATATTAAGAATATAATTTACTGGTTGGATAGTTCTACCCAACAGACAGAATGGAGAAAAATGGAGAAAGAGGATTGTTTTCCTTGTAATATAGGAACGATCCTCTTCTCCCCGAAAAAAATGAACAATACAATATATAAGAAGAACCCAATTATACAGGATACAATAAGAATATGGAAACAAATAAAATTATCTTTAAAATTAAGAAACCTATCATTGTTAACACCAATAGCGAATAATCCTTTATTTAAACCATCTCTTATGGACAAAATATATAATCAATGGGAAAGTTTAGGGATTAAAAGGATTGGGGATATGTATGAAATGGGAGATTTACTATCATTTCAACAATTACAATTAAAATTTAAATTGAAAAGCAATCATTATTTTAAATTTCTTCAGATTTGCAAATTCTTGAAGACATACATACAAGGATATCAAAAAATAATTCCTGATTTATTGGAAGAAGCAATGAATATTAAAGGCTCTGTCCCACGGGTTTGCGGTCGTTGGCGGTGAAGCGTGGTGTCGCCGGAAGAGGGGACCGCACGGCAACCACGAGAGCGCCACATGGATGCTGCACGGGGGGCCAAGTACGGCCGGTTCAACGAGCTTGCGGTTTCGGCTGATGACGTCTTTCGGATCGCGGGGCTGTGGCGGCGGCCGTGCCGCACACGTACCTCACTGTCGGCGGCTGTGCCGCACACGTACCTCACTGGCGGCGGCTGTGGCGGCAGCCGTGCCGCACACGTGCCTCACTGGCGGAGGCTGTGGCGGTGCAGATTCAACTCATGGCGCTCGTGCCTCACTGACGCCGCTGTGGCGGCGGCCGTGCCACACTCGTGCCTCACTGATGGCGGGTGTGCGGTAGGAACATATTTTTGGACAGTGTTGGGGGTTTTTTAGCACCGTGCGGTGTTGGGAACAACGCCGCACGGCCCCGGAATTGTGCGTTTGACCGAGCCCGCGGTCTCTGGCGGCCCAGGAGCGGTAGATAGTTCTTGTTTCGCCGCCAATGACCGCAGACTCATGAGACAGGCCTTTAAAGCTGATACACAAAAATTAATATCATATTTATATAATAGTATTTTAAATATAGATTTACCAGCGACAGAGGTAGTTAGAGAAGAGTGGGAACAGGAATTAATGATAAAAATTACGAAGGTTACATGGGAAAAGTATTTGACATACATTCACAAATGTTCGATTAATGCAAGACATAATCTAATTCAATTTAAAATTGTACATAGATTATATTACTCAAAAACAAGATTAAATAAATACTACCCAAATATATCCCCCACTTGCGATAAATGTTTAACCCAAGATGCAACTATAACACACTCTTTTGTTTCCTGTATAAAATTTATAGATTTTGGAGTGATATTTTCGAAATATTCACAAAATTATTTAAGATAAAAATGGAACACAATAATGAATTGATTATATTTGGGGTAATGGAAGATGGGAATAAATTGAATCCATCTCAAAAACTTAAATTTTGGAAAAATACACCAATACCAACGATCAAAATGTGGATTGCAAGTATGTTGGACACCGCACATCTTGAGGAAATGCGATTCCTCCTAATAGATAAATTTGACCAATTCACAACAAGTTGGTCTCCATTTGTCGTCTTTTTGGTATCATATGGTGCAAAACAATTGTAAAAGCTAACTCGTGACTGGGCGAGGGATGGTCAAGATTATAAATAAGATCTCCTTACTTCTTTTTTCTTTTTCTTCCCTTTTCTTCTTTTATTCTTTTTTTCCTATTTTCTATTCTTTAACTTTCTTCTTTCACTCTCTATTTTTCTTTTCCACACACTATATATCTCACATTTTTCTATACCTCATTATCTAATTTCTTTTTCTTTTTCTTCTTTATTATAAAAAAAAAATAAGAAGCTGTACATAAAATGTATTATGAAAATATGATTGTATACAATTGTACTTACTTCTAATAAAATTAAAATATTTTTTTAAAAAGTTTTTTTAAAAAGAGTCAGCCAGGTGCATATCCTTACCGCGTTTGTGGATCAGTACAATGTCATATTTTTTAAGTTGCAGCAATATCCGCTGTCAGTCCGGCCTTTCTTTGCCGTCCGTGATGAGCTAGTGCTGCACTTCTGACACCATGTTGTGTAGCGGCTGGCCAAATAACTGAAGTCTTACACCATGATAAAGGTCCAAAGACTTTATTAACTACATAGCATAGGTAACTTCATGCTAGCATGTTTTTCTAATAATGCGGGAACCAGGCAGGGAGGGTTACTGTAAAGCTAATGGGCGTAACTACAAAAGCATGACTTCCCCTCACCTACACACCTACACTTCCACTAAACCCCTCACCTCAATAAACCCCTCATCTCGACAATACCTCACTACCAAACTTCTCCTCACACCTAAACCTCGCCTCGACTAAACCGTACCTCACTAAACTTCACCCCTCAAATAAACCTCACACCTCACCTCACACCTTAACCCCCACCTCAATTTAACGAAACCTCCCACCTCACTACTAAACTCCACCACACACCTAATCCACGCCTCGACTAATCGCCGCCTCTCTCCCGCTCCTGCTAATTATAGCCTCCCTCCCCAGCTGTTGGCGGCACCTCACTTGAGCGGAATGGCTCCAAACAGGGGGGTGGGGCCGAGCACGGAGAGCGGCGCAGGCGCATTGCCTGAGAGAGCCGGTGGGAGGGGAGGGGCACACGCGCGCTGATGTTGATGTCGAGCTCAAGCTCCGCCCCCCAGCCCGCGCTGGAGCGGGAGAGAGGAGGCGATTAGTCAAGGCGGGGATTATGTGTGAGGTGAGAGGTTTAGTCGAGGCGAGGTTTAGTGAGTTGAGGTTTAAGTGTGAGGTAAAATTTTGTCAAGGCGAGGGGTTTAGTCGAGGTGAAAAATCAAATTAATTTCTCGGAAAACAAAAAAATCGTAATTTCGATTTAAATCAGAAGAATATCTGGACTAAAGTCGCATCTGGGGCTCCTCTGGGATTAGGGGCCCTGAAGCTTAAGCTTCATTCATTTCACAATAGATCCGTCCCTGATTGCTCATCGCCACCATTCCAGATGCTCGATAATCTTTATTTCCTGTTCTCACTGGAATTGCTTCCTGTAGTGCATAGAATTGGCGATATCCAAAATAAATCAGAAATAGCGCTGAGGGTGGAGGATGCTGAGTCATGTGTCAGCTGGAACCAATATAATGCTGTTCCCCAAAATATTGTCAGTGTGAAGTATCAACCATTAACGTCTATATTCCTGAATTATTGGTAATATTACAATTTTCATACAACTATTCCAAATAATGTGGAGTGGATGATTTGAGCATGGAACTTTATTATACTTTTAATCAATATATTTCCATACATTTTGAATATTGATCCATTAATTATTTTTATGCCCTTGACCCCTTTTAAAATTTATTCCCTCCAAGGCCAAATTTTCAATATTTCATTTTATCTGGCATCAATCTGGAAAATGAGTAGGTAAGATTTAGTGTTCAGTTGAACAGTGTTTTTGCATAAAAAATGTAAGCAAAGATGACAATTGTCTTTATGAGAAATAATGCATTATTCTGCTGCGATTATTTATTCATTTTCTTGATCCATCTTTTCTTTCTATTGTGATATCATCTATCTATCTATATACTATTAAAGCTCTGTGTGTGTGTGGATGTGTGTGTTTGTGTCAGATTTGGCCTTTGATTCCTTGCTCCGCCTAAACCACACGCGAAAACTCCGCGATTTTTTCCATTTCGCTAGACATTACACTTTTACATACCCTAACACACTCCATATTAGATTTAGACATTTTTATGTACACTTTTTTAAAATAAAATCCATCCCCCCCCACCCCCACTCACTCATTTTGTCTCCTCCTGCTGGCCAGCCACCATAACGGCTGCTGCCGCCCGGCTCTGCTCCAAAAACGCCACCATTTTTTTTCTTTCGCTGACGATTTTAGCTGCTGCCGCCCGCCTCTCCTCCACTACCCCCCCCCCCCCGGGCCAACTCTCTCACGCTGGCTCAAGCGACCGGCTCTCTTCCAAAAACGCCGACATTTTAATTTTTTCGCTGCTGCCGCCCGGCTCTCCTCCACTACCCCCCCCCTGGCCATCTCTCTCACGCTGGCTCAAGACGCTGTCTACGCCATCAAGATGCTGAAGCACGTTCGAGAACCAGACCCCAGGGTCTGAAGCACATTCGGGGTCCAGACCCAACGGGTATGCTCTTGGTCTAGTATACTTTAAAACTCTGTGTGTGTGTGTGTGTGTGTTTATTTATTTGTGGGTGTCAGATTTGGCCTATGATTCCTTGCTCCGACAAAACCACACGCGAAAACTCCGAGGTTTTTTCCATTTCGCCAGACATTACACTTTTACATACCCTAACACACTCCTTATTAGATTTAGACATTTTTATGTACACATTTTTAAATAAAATCCACCCCACCCCCCCCCCCCCACTTCACTCATTTTGTCTCCTCCTGCTGGCCAGCCACCATAACGGCTGCTGCCGCACGGCTCTGCTCCAAAAACAACGACATTTTTTTTCTTTCGCTAGCGATTTTCGCTGCTGCCACCCGGCTCTCCTCCACTACCCCCCCCCCCCACCAGCTCTCTCACGCTGGCTCAAGCCAAACATCGGCCCTCCCCCCCTCTGCTTTTCGCCGTCCCTCTGTCGAGGACGCCGAAAAGCAGCGGCGGAACAACCCATCTTTGCCTTCAGCCAGCGTGACAGAGCCGGCGCATCAACGGCCTGTCGGCCCGCAGCCCCATTGAAGGCGTACGCAGCGTCTCGACGGCCGTACGCAGCGTCTACGCTGTCAACATGTAGTTGACAGCGTATGCCGCCTACGCTGTCAACACGCTGCGTACGCCGTCAAGACGCTGCGTACGACGTCAAGACGTTGCGTATGACGTCGGGACGCTGCGTACAGCCATCCACACGCTGTCTACGCCGTCAAGACGCTGAAGCATGTTCGGGAACCAGACCCCGGGGTCTGAAGCACGTTCGGGGACCAGACCCAACGGGTCTGCACTTGGTCTAGTTATTACTAAGTGTTGGCTTATACCATATCATCACTATCATTTCACTATTCCTCACCAACCTATTGACTACATCTCCCTCTGCCCTTTGCTTATCACTTTTCCTCATTCCAAATTTCATCACTCATATCTACTGTTTTTTTTGGCTACACATGAAATATTTTTTCTGCCTAGGTATCGCATAAATAAAAATTTAGGCATGAAAGCCTAGAAATTGGATCAATTTTCACCTTTTTTTTCCTGCTTAAACTAAGTGTAAAAGCAACGTTATCCATGGATTGGTGTTTTAGGCAACTGTTTCTAGTGGTAGTTCTGTACATCAGGCACAATTCCCCTTAGAGTAATGCCATCAATATCTGGATTACCAATAAATATTTGGGTAATCATGTGCAACCTATGACCTTTAAAAACTCACACTTAAACAAGGAACAAACAGTACAGCAAGTTGACAAGGAGATCACAATTAAAACATTCTCACTGAGACATCAATCTGCTGTTGTTTGTGTTTAGTGCTCCACATATTTCACACATCATTGCTGGGTCTCACACCACTCATTGCAGCCTTGCACAGCAGGAACACAGCAGGAACACTGGGCTATCTCAATATAAATGCAATGGCTTGAGGCCACGCACATCATATAACTCAATCTGTAGATGTAATTGAGAGGGGGAGCACAGCTGATGTATACACACACTAATGACATGTGCCACTCAGCCTCATTTTCCCTGATCTCCCCTGGTTATTTTATTATGCTATACTGGTTGATAATAAGACTGTTCCTTTAAGGGGAAGAAAGCTGGAAGAGAGGAGGGCAGGGCAAAGTCTGGCAAGTAATAGGTGGATACAGGTGAGGAAGGGGGGGAGGGGTTGATAGGTTGCCTAACAACCCCCCCCCCCTCATGTATCCACCTTTCGTTTACCAGGCTTCACCCTGCCCTTCCTCTCTTTCAGCTTTCTTACCCCTCCCCCCACCCCAACCACCACAGTTAGTCTGAAGAATTGTCCAGACCTGAGACATGTTCTACAGCTGCCTGACCCATTAATTTACTCCAGCACTTTGTGCCTTATTTTATTAACCAGCATCTACAGTTTCTTGATTCTACTTTTCCTTTAAGGCACTGACTGCCTTCCTATGCCAAAGATGCAGCAGCTGTAGTCTCTCGACCATTTGCCATTGGAACCACATAAATGGAGTTCTAACACGTGATTCAGGGTGAATTAATTTTGAAAGTTTTTCAATTTCATTATTTTTCTTTAGGGTGTCCCAAAATGGTATTTGTACTAAACAAATGGACACTAATTTGTACTAAAAAAGTGGTTTAAAGACTGGCAAATTGGCATTTGTACAGCACCAAATCAATTCTGACTTCTGTGAAGTTATCTTTACTGATATATTAAGTGCATTGCAACCACAGTGTTGCGTAACTGAGGTGCCAAATGAAATTTGGCCTTCCTTTAATAGATCAACCTTCACCTTTTGGATACTTGCTTAAATCCCTGTAAAAGCAAAACTTGAGCAATAAGTGAGTTTGCAATAATAGGAGAAACACATTGCTCATTATGAGGACACTGTTGTTATCGCATCAAATTCATTTATAAGACTGTATTACCTGAAATAAGTGCCTCTTGTGAAACATAAATTAAACATTCTTTTCTCTATACGTTTTGAGGTAATCTGTTCAGAATTTGTCACACCATATGCACCAATTTTTCTTCCTTCCTGGTTGGTTATTATTTTAGAGTAATTATTTGACCCATTATCCACGAATCTATTGATATCATACTGTTAGGGAAATTTGCCAAGAAGATTAATATTGAACAAAGTATTCTCTAGTGTTCTACAGCTAATATCCAGTAACACTGGATTAATTTAGTAAGGATAACAGCCCTGTACTATTTCAGAAGTTCAGTTATGTTTAATTTGCTAACTTGCAGAAATGTTGTCATGGACAAACATTGACTTTAATGAAATTACACACATCAATTCTTTTTAAAATATTTTATTACATAGAGTCAATTCATAAAATTCACAATTTCTTATATTTTTAAGAGAAATTCACCATTTAATTCACTATTCTCTATCTGGGACTAATAATTTGCCTCAACCTTCACATACATATAATATTGCCCTAATTCACTATCACCAATGTCCCATTGTAGTGAATAAATCAAATTTGAAACCTATTTTAAAGGTAGAATCAATTCTGTACATTTTCTGATCGGTGAAACCCTAGGCCTAAATTTCACTGCAGATTTCACTGGTATAAGATTGTTGGTAAGATTGTGAAATTCAGAATATTGGCATATAGCATCACAAACAAGCATCTGCCAATAAAAACCCTCTGCCACACAATATATTTGGTGCAGTTGAAGGATGAAGTGAAATGTCATACATGATAGGTACAGTGGCGCAGCGATATAGTTGCTGCTTTTTACAGCGCTTACTGCACCAGAGACCCGGGATCTATACCAATTATGTGTGCTGACTGTATGGAGTTTGTACGTTCTCCGCGTGACCGTGTGGGTGTCCTCTGAGATCTTCGGTTTCCTCCCACGCTCCAAAGACCTATAGGTTCGTAAGTTAATTGGCTCGATATATATGTAAATTGTCATCAGCTGTGGAGGACTTCCTTGGCCTGCCAGTCACTAGTGCTCTCTTTCTTCTTAATGATGTCCCAAACAGTTGATTTTGGTAAGCCTGCGGTTTGGCTGATGTCTCTAACAGTTTTATTCTTATTTCTCAATCTCATAATGGCTTCTTTGACTTTCATTGGCACAACTTTGTTCCTCATGTTGATAAACAGCAATAAAAGTTTCCAAAGGTGATGGAAAGACTGGAGGAAAGACTAGGTGCTGAGAGCTCTCTTATACCTGTATTAAGCTGATATTTTGAGCAATTGAGCTGAGCAATTACACACCTGAGCAATTGCAAACACCTCTGAAGCCACGTGTCCCAAACATTATGGTGCCCTGAAATGGGGGGACATGTATAAACACAGCTGTAATTTCTACATGGTGAAACCAAAATGTATAAAAATGCCTTTTAATAAAATCTGACAATGTGCACTTTGACCTCATGTGATTTTTTTCTATTACAAATCTCAAATTGTGGAGTGCAGAGGCAAACAAATAAATGATGGGTCTTTGTCCCAGACATTATGGAGGGCACTGTATTCTTCATTTGTAATTTGCCATTTCCAGTCCATTGATTTAGTAGACATTCATAACAATGCCAGTAACTTCCAAATATGTAGAGTGTGTAAAACATATGCAAACTTCCACCAATAACAGAAAGCCAATCAGAGAAATGTTATGCATTTCAAAACGCCGAGACCAACTGACAGACTTGATTTTAACAGTCTTTAAGCCATTATTCTGCTATTCTTCCACAAAGATAAGTGGTTTGAAGTCTGACAAAATCAAAGCTATTTTGAACCTATATTTCATGAATTGAATCACTTCATCAAACATTTCAATAGCACAAGCGCTGATGTACAAATTTTCATCAACGTACATGTTTTTAAATGGTGCACAAAAGGATAAATATATTCTGTGTAGAAATAGATACACATTGACTGTATTCCCAAGAGTATAAGGATCACAAGCACACATTGCACAAAATAATGCCAGCCTTTCAATGCAATCATGCCCTCATTAGTATTCAAGTCAGAGAGTAAGCTGCTGTAAAATTGTTTCTTCAATTTTATCCTTGGAACCTTTTATCCAGAACCGACAGTGTGATACAGAAAGATAATTCAGATGCTCAGTTCCAATGTACATTGCTGTATCTTTAATGAATACACTCCAATGAGATTAATTGAGGCAAATTCATTTAAAATCCAATCCCAAATCTGTTCTATTTCCATTTGGTGAATCACCAGGCCCAATTTACACAGCAGATATCTGATTGGCATAATGGTGGTGAGATTGCATGAATGAAATATTTCTATAACCCTCGTAGTTGGAATATGAAATAGGTATCACTTTGTACTTGTCACACTCTCAATCAAAGACTACCTTAATCCAGGTGTTTGTGGGTAAAATAAACAGCACATTGACATAATGCTGGTTCTATATCCCATAATCCACTCTATCACCATGGAAATGCAGCTGCCTTAGATGAAATTTGTATTCAAATTGTATCTTTTTACATTAGATGTGCTGCTACACACAGATGATATTATTTGATTTGCTGTGCAAGGTAGTCGAGTGTCTCAGTGATACATCTGGACCCAGTTCTCATACCTAGGTTATGAGAAATAATGCAAGGACTGTTATCTTTAAATAAATGTAGCATTCTCGAGTCCTTGGTTATTGTTTGACGTTTTACTATCCACATTTGATGTGCCCAAGAGATGTTAATGTACGAAACAAGGAAACCAATGTCACTCATGTTTAAAGTTAAGAAAACACTTATTTCTCAGGCTACATTGTTTTCCTTTTGAGCATGCCTGCCTCAGTGTTAGACTGTAATTGCTGTTCTTCAGTTTCTTTATCATCAGGATCTTAATGAAATCAGTTCTTTCTTTGGCAGCTTCTGCAGCTTGAATTGTTTAATTACTACCACCTGCCCCTTTGTCGAATTGTTATGATTAGACAAGTGTTTCAGATTAAAAAGCTGCCTTCAAATGGATTATTCAGGATTTTGTATTCTACCTGTGTTTTCTTCACATTTTTTTAATTGATAATTTCCTTTTGTTGTCACCAAGGTGGTCATCATTGCTGGTAGAAAATATAACAGTCATTATTGGGAAGATTATTAAAGATTATTAAAGATTAAAGAGGTCATGGGAAGGTATTTAGAAAATCATAATTATTTCAAGCAAATATAACATAACTTTCTGAAAAGGAAATTGTGTTTGACAAATTAGCTGGAGATATTTGAGGATATAACAACAGCGTCAACAAAGGAAGAGGGCGGGGGGGGGGGGGGGGTCAGTAAATCTGGTGTATTTGGAGTTCCAGAATGATTCTGTAATGTTCCCCATAAAAGATCACATTACAACCGTGTGACAGTTGGATCTGGAGGTTGAAGACAATATATATTGGCACAAAGAAGCCATCGGCTAATTAACAGAAAAGAGAAATTCAGGACTATGGGTAATTTTTGGATTGGCAATCAATAACTAGGAAAGCCACAGGGATCACGGCAACAGTCAACCTTTTACAGTTTGTAATATTGACTTAGTCGAAGCGATCAAATGTACTGTAACCGTTACATGCTGATGATATAAAAATAGATGTTTTTGCAAGTTCTGAGGTGGACACAAAGTCTCTGCAAGGGGATGCTGATAGGTTAAGCAAAGGAATAATAAGTTATTGGCTGGTACATCGTTCAGTTTAGTTTAGTTTAGTTTAGTTTAGAGATACAGCATGGAAACAGGCCCTTCTGCCCACCAGCGATCCCTACACACTGCACTATCCTACACATTAGGGAGAATGTACCATTTAAAAAAATACAAAGACAAATTAACCTACAGACCTGTACTTCTTTGAGGTGTGGGACAAAACCGGAGCACCTGTAGTCAGGATCGATCTCGGGTCGCTGGGTTGTAAGACAGCAACACTACGCTGTGCCATTGTGCCGCACCCATATAATGCTGGAAAATGTGAGGTCATCCACGCTGGAAGATTGAAAAACGCAAATTAGTATTTCAATAGAGCAAGACTCAAGGATGTCCCGGTATTGTCTCTAGGCATACTTGATGGCTTTGTGAAGACCATAGCAAGCTTTCTGGTACCACTCGGGATCGTTCCACTTGTTCGCAGCGATCTTAGCCTTCACCTGGAAATGTACCTCATGGCTCAGTCATGGTTTACGGTTGGGAACGCTCAGATTCAGCACACACTCCTCTACGCACTTGCTGATGAAGTCAGTTATGGCAGTGGCGTACTCATTCAGGTTGGCCACAGATTTACAGAATATGGACCAGTCTACCGACTCAAAGCAGTCGCATAGGATGCCATCTGTGTCCGCAGAATAGCACGAAACAACTTTGTGTACTGGATCTTCCTGGTTTCTGTTTGTAAGTAGGGCATAGAAGCACTGCTAGACGGTCCGATTTCCCGGGATTGAGCAGCATTACTTGATTTTAGTAAACTTGTGGTGCCTTTCTCACTGAAACCAATAAATTATTTGAGTAATTTTACTTCGGAGTCACGTGAGTGACTACGTGAAGAAGGCCGTCCCCACGCGTGCGCGTCATTACGTCTGTCGCGTTGCGCAATGACCGACTGGTGGGCGCGTTGCTGCTTTCCAGCGGTAAGTTTAAACCTAAAGGTAAGTTTTAAACTTAATTTCTAGGGTTTGTGTTTTGTGTTGCAGGAAGCTCCTTGCAGAGCTTGCCTGCTGGATTCGGGGCGAAGTCCGGACAGGCCGCGGGGGGACCTTTAGGACCGCGGGGAGCCCAGTCACGGACGGCAGGGAATCCCGGTCACGACCTCGGGAAAGCCCGGCCACGAACCGTGGGGAACCCGCTACGGATACCGCGGAAGTGCGGGTAGCGGGCGGCGGTCAAAATTCGCCTTTTTTCGAGTCACTGGCGGTAGAGCCAGCGGCTACAGACTTGGTGCCGGCAGTGAGCACCTTGGCTACCCCGCAGGTGAGAAAAAAAAGCCACTAAAAGTCTGTCAGGGCCCTGGATGAGTCGGGCCAGGAGGACTCTCCTCCTTCTATGGGCAGTGTGATTGGAAAACTGACCCATCTGGAGTACCTATTCGAGAGGTTGCTCCAAAGAGATATGCTCCAAAAACAAAGGGAGCTATCTGAGCCCGGGTATTATGGAGAACCCGTGGCAGCAGCACCTGTGTCAGGGCTGCTTGATGTCTCCCTCTCTGAGGAGGGGAGCATAAGAGGCCAGTTTTATACTGTCAGATGCAGGTATCCTCAGAGGCCTGCGGCAGCACCTGTTCTCAGGCCTACCTACGAATCTCCCTCTCTGTGGATGGGAGTGCGAGTGATCAGTATGTAACTGACTTCAAATTCAAAGTATGTACGTGGAACATACTGCAGCACATGCATATGGCTCTAAGGAAATACTCGCATACGAAAGGGTTACTGCTGTGGGCAGAAAACCCGGAAGGGGCCAGAGTTTCCCCTCACGCTACAAGTGCTGGCAGTGAACAGCGCTATCAGGGGTGACATTGGAGGAAATGAAACCAGCCGCCGAATCTTCTCTTCAGGTAAGACTTATCCAACAGGTATACCTGGATGAGGAAGCTAAAGCTGTCGGGCTGATTAAGGTACCAACAACGAACAAAGCTTCATCGTATCGGCGACGACACACCCCACGCCTCATGGTCAGTAAGCAGTTCACTGAAGCTGGTGGCAGCTTGAAGGCTGCGCAGAGCCCAAAGTCCAAGCAGGTCTCAGGAAATGGAATCCACATACACTACCATTCCTACTCTCCAATCAAGGACGGGAATAGAACCCACATCAGGGGCCGTTGGGCTTACCATAGACCACCGGTAACCATGGAGGTAGGTGGATCTGGTTCTTCCGAAACATGGGGTAAGTAGACCATTTACAAGTTGGTAATATTTACAATTGGTTTTCGTACAAATGATAATGATAGTATGAGATTGGGTTGTTATTGCACAGTACAAGGGTACCAAGTTTGGCTTGAATTTGGGGCCAGAGTTGTCATTCATGGCAGGCTCAGTGTTATGGCCAGGATTGCCTTACGGAGCAAGCTCGGAAATATGGCCAGAGTTGTCTTTCGAGGCAGGCTCAGTGTTATGGCCAGGATTGCCTTACGGAACAAGCTTGGAATTATGGCCAGAGTTGTCTTTCGAGGCAGGCTCAGTATTACGGCGAGGATTGCCTTCCGAGACAAGCTCGGGAATTGGCCAGAGTTGTCTTTTGACGCAGGCTCAGAATTATGGCCGAAGTAGCCTTTCAAGGCAGGCCCAGTATTATGGCCAGAATTGTCTTTCAAGGCAGTCTCAGTATTATGGTCAGGATCACCTCTCGAGACAGGCTCGGGAATCTGACCAGAGTTGTGATTTAAGGCAGGCACGGAATTATGGCAGGCGTTGCCTGTTTTATTGTAAAAGATGGAGGATGTCGGTTCATAGTTGATTTAAACTCACATTTGCAACATAGATTTTCAGTATATGGTACTTCGTTACTGTCTAACAAACTGATTTCTTTAAAGATCTTTATGGCATGCATCGATTTCAAAGATGCATACTATTTCAGGTCCCATTCACAGGGATCCCAGAAGTCATTTGGAATTTATCTGGATGGGGCATGATAACAGTTAATGTGTTGTAAATGGGCTAATTTCAGCTCCCAGCTCATCTACCAATTTACTAAATTGGTGCTGGGACTGCTCAGAGCTAAAAAAACACTTGTTATGCCTAATCTGGACGAGATTCTTAATGCTGTGTTTTGCTAAAATCAACTGTTTTTCAGCCGCAACTATATTTGAGAGATTGAGGTAAATTTAAGTTGATACCAACTACAGCTATTGTTTTCAGTTGTACCTTTAACTATTATTTATCTGTGACTCTGCTCTGGGGCAAGAGATTGGAATCAATAGAAGCCTGCAACAACCCTGTTATCAAACAGACTGATGCTAGTGCTTAAAGATGGGAAATTACGAATGCCATCTCTAGTTATGGAGGGTTGGCATTTGCATGAATGACCAATTCTTCAACTATCTATAGACACTAGGTGCATACTATGGTTTAAAAGGTTTGTTGTGTGGATATGCATGATCTGCATGCTCAATTCCAGGTTGATACACTGTGGTGGTGGCTTATGTTGGTCACATGGGTGCAATCAAGTCAAAGTATCCTGTCATAATTTACCCAACTTTATTTGGCACTGGTGTATCATCACGTAAATCAATGACAACACAGAATGGATGTTGCATCACTAGTATTTTATGACATTATGCCTCGATGGAACACCAAATATCGATATGTTTGCATCCAGGCTCATTCACCAGGTTGTAAAGACATGTGGCATCGCAGTGGCAAGAGATACATTCTTGCTACACGATGGAGGAATGTTCTTTTGTGGCGTTGCTCAATTTTACCTCATCAGTCGGGTCTTGCAATGATTCAGCAAGATCCCGTAGGGTTTTTCGTACTGTCTGACTGGCCTATGTAGCCATGGTTTCCCACAAATGTGGGGAATTATAGTAGAACCTTATATGGGGTTTCTAAACATAAATCTTGCTGGTTCAGCCTGGGACTCGGGGAACCAGCCTCTGTATGATTAATCAATTCATTGCCTTACAGAATCTGAGAAGACAGCTCTATGGGTTGTCAGACCAATCCATGCATGTGCTCACTGCAGAGTGCAAGGATAGCACCAAAAATAGCAGTACATTTCCTCTTCAGGAGATGGGAAGCGTTCTGCTTAAGTGCTATGTTACATATAATACGGCACAGACACTGACGTCTTAGAGTTCATTTTCTATGGGCCCTTGACAATAAATTAAGTTATAGTCCCATTAACTGTGCTTAACGTGCTTTCTCATCATATATGCTGCAGCGAGCGGGACCCAGCTCTGTCGGGTCTCGCCCTCTGATTCTTAACGTGCTTTCTCATCATATATGCTGCAGCGAGCGGGACCCAGCTCTGTCGGGTCTCGCCCTCTGATTCTTAACGTGCTTTCTCATCATATATGCTGCAGCGAGCGGGACCCAGCTCTGTCGGGTCTTGCCCTCTGATTCTAGTTTATTAAGGATATCTTTACACATGTTCTCCCAGACCCAAGTACACGGAGTATGGGATATTGACATTGTGTTGACACTGCTTTGCCAGGGGGCTCCAGCTATATCCCTACCTTGGGCTCGCGGCTCATAAGGTATCCCATTGCTGCTGTTCTCAGCACAATGGGTCCAGTCATTACATAAGTTGCGACTGGACAGGATGGTTATACCTACTTATATAATATTTCATGTATACCATTTATTTATGCAGGGTAGCCCAGGGGTGTCAGGTCTCAAACTAGTTTAGACTACCTCCAGGTGGTTAAAACGGGGTTCTGGCTCATACAGGAGTAGATACTAATTTCTAATCTCACTCCACCAGGGCTGCTACTACATCAGCAGCAAGGGTTATGTACGGTCCTCTGGACCACATCCTGCCCACTGCAGGATGGTCTAATGTACGAGGTTTCCAAACATTTTATTTTAACCCATTGCCAGACCAGGGATATTTGCCAACTCTATTTTAGGTTCTATTTCATAGTTTTCCCCCTCGGATGAGAGGGGTTACTTTTATTATTGTTATTTGTTCATTTATCAGCATCAGCATGTTTTAAATCTATGTCATGTCTGTATGCAGTATGAATGTTTCCTTTATCTGTGGTCAACTCATGCAGTTGTGCTTGTGTGGACTCGTTTTCCACGGCATGAAATCACAGAGCTTCAAAATCTTCACAGTCACTCACGTGACTCCGAAGTAAAATAGTAAGATTAAACGAGAACTTACCAGTTTGAAGTTTGATCGTTATTTTATGAGGAGTTACGATGATAGATTACGTGCCCTCCGTTCCCGGCCCTTGTAACATAACGATCTTTCTGTAAGTTCTAGTCAACTCTAATCTTACTAAGTTAGTTCAACACTGTTATCTGTGATTTCACACCGCTGCTTTGAAGATTGACGCGCACGCGTGGGGACGGCCTTCTTCACGTAATCCCTCATCGTAACTCCTCATAAAATAACGATCAAACTTCAAACTGGTAAGTTCTTGTTTAATCTTACTATTTCATCTCAGTTTGGTTTTGTGATTCTTCCCTTGATTATTTGCTGTGCAATGAATTCTGACAGTTTTGTTCTGCTGCACAGAACAGCTTGGTAAACACAACCCCTGGTAAACACAACCCCTGGTAAACACAACCCCTGGTAAACACAACCCTTGGTAAACACAACCCTTGGTAAACACAACCCTTGGTAAACACAACCCTTGGTAAACACTGCCATCATAAACGAAAGTACAGCTAATAATTGTGTAGAGCATTTATTTTTTCATTTTGGTAGATATCGACTGATCAAACTGTTCTTGATTTATTCACATTTAGTCTGTCTGAAATTCAGGTTGTAATTTTGATTGAAGTTCTAACTGCAGCACATCCATTAATTTGTAGCCTTCAGAAAGGGATGCTATTCCGAGAATCCTCCATATAAATATCAAAGATGAAATGATTAAGCCAAAGAAAGGAAATCTACCCATTATACGCCAATGATCTGAGCAAAATCACATTCTTTCTACGAGCTATCTTGCAAATTAACTTATCCAATGGAATTTCATAGAATTTAATTACTTCATCAGAGGAACAGAATATGATGTCATCTTTTTTTGAACAGCGTTGAAAGAATGTCAAAGTAAATTAATATTGATAAAAATGATGTAAAATCAAAGAAACAGCAATGCTGGGATAGGGAATGACCTCACTGAGATCTCAGTTCTAATCTGTCCAAGACTGTAAAATCAACTTTTGAAAAATCTTTTAAAAGTTGATGCTTTCTACATATAATAATTGTCCTCAAGTCTTAGATGAGATTTATGGACAATTGAGATTTATTAAGGGGGAAAGACCTGTTTGGGGAACATTTTGGATCTTCAGGATACTGCTGGTGTGGAAGCTGCAGTGTGGTAAAAGTTAAGATCGCGGGCAGCTAGCAAAAGCTGTACAGCACAAGATTCTTGAGAGTCATCCTTTGACGTGCAACGAGCTATAACTGTGCAGCACAAGGTCTTTGCGAGTTATCTTTACTAAGATTAAATGCAAATAGAGGATTGAATAGCATGTAGTTTTTATTTGATATTTGTGCTTTTAAGAACAAATTGCGATTGGTGATAAGGAATTAGAGAGAGCAAAATTTCAATTGGACACAATCTGTATAAATGTTGACAGTACCGAGTAGAATGTTAGAGTGGTAAGGTAACTGGGACTGTGCTGCTCTCCCTGTGGACAAGTAAACAAAGTGTCTCTGGGAAACGTATGCAAGATGTCAGAGTCCAGTTGATCGGCGACGACACTGGTAATAAAAGATAATGCCAGGAACCATAAAAGCTAAGAAAAAATTGTTGTTTTGTCGACTGGCTAGACATATGGAGAAAATCTGAAGTTATAAAAATTAAAACTAACAGTAACTATGGTGTGTTAATATAAGTGAATGAGCAAATCTGCTGACAGTTGTCAGAAGGTCCAAGCTTTTCAAGTGGTGCTTCTCGATGATGCACCAAATAGTCCTGCTGTAAAAATGACAAGAATAAATCTGAAGAAAGATCAGTATGAAGAAGGGCCCAATGTAAGTAAGTAAGTTATTGGCCAAGTATTCACATACAAGGAATTTGCCTTGGTGCTCCGCCCACAAGTAACAACATGACATACAGCGACAGTTACGAATGACTCAGAAAACACTAAACATTAATAATAATAAAACATTAATGATAAAACACCATTGATCAAGCATGTAAACCAACAAAATACCAGATCAAAGGGAGGCTACAGATTTTTGGCTGTTGAGTAGAGCAACTACTTGTGGATAAAAACAGTTTTTATGTCTGGCTGTGGCAGCTTTGACAGTCCGGAGTCGCCTTCCAGAGGGAAGTGATTCAAAGAGTTTGTGGCCAGGGTGAGAGGGGTCAGAGATGATCTTGCCTGCTCGCTTCTTGGCCCTTGCAGTGTACAGTTCATCAATGGAGGGAAGGTTGCAGCCAATAACCTTCTCAGCTGATCGGACGATTCGCTGCAGCCTCCAGGTGTCGTGCTTGGTGGCTGAGCCAAACCAGACCATGATGGAGAAGGTGAGAACAGACTCTACGATGGCCATGTAGAATTGGACCATCATTGCCTGTGGCAGATTGTGCTTCCTCAGCTGCCATAGGAAGTACATCCTCTGTTGTGCCTTTTTGACTGTGGAGTCGATGGTAGCCCCCCACTTAAGGTCCTTGGAGATGATGGTTCCCAGGAACTTAAGACTCCACAGATGTGACTGTGGTGTTGTTGATGGTGAGTGGGGTGAGGGGAGGGGGAGCTCTCCTAATGTTTACAATCAATTCCACTGTCTTAAGAGCATTGGGCTCTAGGTTGTTGCGATGGCACCAGGACACCAGCTGTGACACTTCCTGTCTGTAGGCAGGTTCCTCCCCATCCTGGATCAGTCCAATCAGGGTTGTGTCGTCCGCAAACTTGAGAAGCTTGACAGAGGTGTCTGTGGAGGTGCAGTCATTGGTGTAGAGAGAGTAGAGGAGAGGAGAGAGTACGCAGCCTTGCCGTGCTCCTATGCTGAGCATTTGCGGGTCCGAAATGTGCTTTCCCAGCCTCACATGCTGCTTCCTGTCAGGAAGCTGGTGATCCACCGACGGAGGGGTTCAGGCACAGTCAACTCGGAAAGTTTGGAGTAGAGTAGCTCTGGCACAATGGTGTTGAATGCAGAGCTCAAATCAACAAACGGGATCCTCGCATAGGTCCCCTGACGGTCTAGGTGCTGTAGGATGAAGTGCAGGCCCAGGTTGACTGCATCATCCACAGATCTATTGGCCCGATATGCAAACTGCATAGGGTCCAGCAGGAGGATCGTGATATTTTTCAGCTTGGCCAGCACAAGCCTTTCAAGTGTCATCATGACTACAGAGGTCAGTTCGACAGGCCTGAAGTCATTAAGACAAGTAATCCTTGCCTTTTTGGGTACAGGGTACATGAAATGCTATTTCCCTCCACTGATGCTGCCTGACCAGTTGAGCTCCTCTAACAGTTTTTTTACGCAAGAATAAAACTTTGCATTTTCAAATAGTGTTGCTTCAGTACAGAACCATGTTTTTACTGTGAGTTATGATGAATACCCCTCTTATGCAACACCTTTAGAAATGATTTTGCTCATTCACTGTACATAAATACATCACTTCACACTCCATTATCATTTATTTACCCACTGCACCAGTCTTGGTACTACTGAAATCTGATGTTGACCTCTCTGGGGTACACTTAATTTCAAAGTTTCACACCTTCTAAAACATTGATATTATGCTCTGTAAACCAAAAACTCTGTTCCTGTCACTGAACTCTAGAGAACAACATTGCACATCTCAGTCAACTTGTCATTCTTCTATGCGTTTCAGCTTTTAACCAATTTTATGATCACTCGGCCACTGCCCTTTAATCCCATGATCTTCGATAACATCTGCTTTGTTGTACTTCTTAAACACTTTCTTATAATGTGCATCTCAATAGTTGAACCTGATTTGCTTTTAACATAACCATGCTGACTTTCATTTATTGACAATATTTCCCCAAGTGCCAATTAATTTTGTCCCACGTTTTTGTCTCTAAAAGTTTCCCAATCACAAACATTTGCATTTCCCAATCACAAACATTTCCAATGGGCAGATTTATCCCTCTCTGGATGGAACTTGCTCCCCAAAGTTGTTGAAATATTCAGAAATTAGGTTGTTAGGCAAGTGCAGTAAGGATTAAGGAACCATAAATTATAAATAAAGTTAAGATATAAATCAGCAATGTTTTTATTGTGTTAATGTTTGATCATAAACTATGTTTACTCCTATTTCTGTGTGAGCTTGGAGGGCAAAGGTTAGCATTGTAACTGAGTCTGATTCTTGCTTAACTTTTACAAGGTTGCAGTTCCTGACAGAACATACTCCTTTATTCCAGGTTGTGAAAGGAGAAATTGACAACATTTCTGGTTGAAGACCCTTCATTACAACGGGGATAGGAAGAAAGCAAGTTAGGTTTAAATTGTTTAGAAGGAGCATGGATCGGAGAAAGGGAATAGTTCTAATAGGCCGAAGCCATGGTTGCCATGGAGATAAGCTATGGTGGCCAGGCAATCGATGGGTTATTGGGAACACATTGTGGGAATACAAACTAAGGTGTGTAAAAAGTTGTAAAATGTCGACCTGCTACACCTCTTTCCACAGATGCTGCTTGAACTGCTAAGCATTTTCAGCATTTTCTGTTTTTTTATTCCAGATTTACAGCATCTGTAAATTATTTTTAAAATTTGTATTTGCAAGCAAATCCCTAAGTTTTTATTTCTCTGCCCCCCATTCTCAAACACACAATTACAACCAAATAAAATGTCCAACTAATACCCTGGGTGAAATAAGCTTTCTCATCACATACCCAAGGTTAAAACTGAGACCAATTGAACCACCTGCTTTCTCACATCTTCACCCTGAGTTGTTAGAAGAGCCTGTACAGGTTACATCAAAACTCTGATAGCCTGCAATGTGACCACTCAGAAATCCTGATGGTTCAGCGTCTGTCTCACCGAGTGCCAATTCCCATGCTCCCTTTGATGTGCAGGGACTCGTTTTCCCACAGTTCCCTGAAAAAGTACTTGTCTCCCTTTCCCATGCTCCCTTTAAATTTACTGGGTTCACCAGAAAATTCATTATTCTACTGTGCGACATCTTAAAAAAGTAAATTAAAAGCGTGTTGGGGTATTAATAAGGAATAACATCCAATCGTCTGGAAAAACACAGGTACATAAGGTAGGCAAGAATGGTTTTGGCACATTGCCCTTCATTTGTCAGGGTATTGAGAATAGAAGTTGGTATATTATGTTACAGCTGTACAAGGCACTGATGAGGCCACAGTTGGAGTATTGTGTTCAGTTCCGGTCACCCTGCACAAAGTAATTTACCCAGAGTAGGGTAATCAAGAACCAGAGAATATTGGTTTAAGGTGAGAGGGGAAATGATTATTCGGGATTTGAGGGGCAACATTTTCACACTGAGGGTCGTGGTTATATGGAATAAGCTACAAGAGGAGGTTGTTGATGCAGAAACTATAACAACATATGAAACACATTTGAACAGGTACATGGACAAGAAAGGTTTAAAAGGGATATGAACAGGTTGGACTACCTTCATCGGCCTAGAAGCTGGGTCGAAGGACCTGTTTCCTTGCAGTCGGACACTATGACTCTATACTGCCAGTCTGACACCAAAATCTTGCGTGTGCTGGATTAACAGAGGTTTTTGCAATTAGGCAAATACTACCCTCTGGTGGATAGGAAGGAAATACCAGTCATCATGCTCCAATGAGCAAAGCTGCACAGACGTTGGATTCACCTCATGTGATGCGCCAACATGTTCTGGGCAAAACATTAACACTCAATCAAAACCCCTAGAAATGATAATGAAAATAGTTTAAAATATGTTGGAAATATGGCAATGCTCTCAATATTATATAATAAATTGGACCTTTCTGGTTACCTGGTGGGGCAGGGTCCATGGAACACATTTTCAAACCATTTGTGGCAGATTGTGACCAATCTGAGATTTTCCCCAGTTCCCCCTTCAAACCCACTGGGACTCTTGTTTCCCATGCTCCCTTTCAGCTCACCAGTGCCCAAGTTCCTGAGCTCCATTTAAACTCCCTGGATTCACAGCAAAATCTATACTATCACTAAAACTCTCATCTTGACCACGTCCGGTTTGTGGTTGTTTTAATTTGCGCAAAAACGGTAACCTTTATCGCTAGGATTTTTTTGCCACCTTACTCACCATTCTTCTCTGCTCCAAGCGCACCAAGTTTGTTGCGATCGGTGAAATATTAGAAAAGTTATGAAGGTTTAAAAAAATCGTGAGATCATCAGATTGATCTTCTCGCCTGTCAGTCACCATGAAGATAACGCCCCTTCTGGCACCCACGGAGAATAAATCCCAGGAGGCGGGGCTGAGTCCGTGAGCAGCTTGCGGGCAGCGGGCAGAGAGCAGCATGAGCCGGGAACTGTTAAGTTGAACCGGGAAGCCTCTGAGTGAAGTCGCAGTGGGACCGAGAGCTGCTGCGTGAGGCCGAAAGCTGAAGGTGCGGGATGTGCATAGTGCGAGCTGCCTCTGCTGCGACCTTCCCCACCCCCCTCGTTCCCCCACACCCCCCTTCCCCCGCCATCCCTTCCCCCACCCCCCCTAACCCCACACCCCCTCTACCCCCACACCCCTGCTAGCCCCCCTTTCCCCCACCCCCTCTTCCCCACCCCCCCTTCCCCACACCTACTCACAGCCTGACTCCAGTCTGCAAATACTGGACCTTTCCCCATCCACTCCTCCCCAATCACCACTTCACACCTACTTACAGCCTGACTCCAGTCTGCAAAGACTGGGCCCTCATGCACTACCCACCCCCTCCTTGCTGCCCTACATCAGTCTGGCAAATTCTCCATCACCAATAGAAATTGAGGAGGTGGAGATGCTATTCAGAAGGCAGAAAAAATGGAAATCTCCAGGACCGGACAATGTTTCCCCTTCTACACTCAAGCTCTGTGCCGAACAACTGGCACCAGTCTACACAGACATTTTCAACCAGTCCCTGCAAACCTGTACTGCCCCTGCCTGCTTTAAAGTCTCCACTATTGTTCCTGTACCGAAAAAGACAAGGATTACTGGTCTTAATGACTAGAGAGAGGCCTGTCGCACTGACCTCTGTAGTCATGAACCTTGAAAGACTTGTGCTGGCCCAGCTGAAAAATATCATAAACCCACTGCTGGACCCTCTGCAGTTTGCATACTGGGCCAATAGATCAGTGGATGACCTAGGCCTGCACTTCACCCTCCAGCACCAAGACTACCAGGGGACCAATGCAAGGATTTTGATTGTGGATTTTAGCTCTGCATTCAACACCATTGTGCCAGAACTACTACACTCCAAACTCTCCCAGTTGATGGTGCCTGAAGCCCTCTGTCAGTGGATCAAAAACTTCATGACAAACAGGAAACAGTATGTGAGGCTGGGAAAGCAATCTCGGACCCGCAGACCCTCAGCATAGGAGCACCGCAAGGCTGCGTACTCTCCCCTCTCCTTTACTCTCTCTCCACCAACGACTGCACCTCCACAAACTCCACTGTCAAGCTTCTCAAGTTTGCAGACAACACAACCCTGATTGGACTGATCCAGGATGGGGAGGAATCTGCCTACAGATAGGAAGTGACAGAGCTGACGTCCTGGTGCCTTCGAAACAACCTGGAGCTCAATGCTCTTAAGACAGTGGAATTGATAGTAGACTTTAGGAGAGCACGCTCTCCCCTCCCCCCACACACCATCAACAACACAACAGTCACATCTGTGGAGTATTTTAAGTTCCTGGGAACCATCATCTCCAAGGACCTTAAATGGGGGGCCACCATTGACTCCACAGTCAAAAAGGCCCAACAGAGGATGTACTTCCTGCGGCAGCTGAGGAAACACAATCTGCCCCAGGCAATGGTGGTCCAATTCTATACTGCCATCGTAGAGTCTGGCCTCACCTTCTCCATCATGGTTTGGTTTGGCTCAGCCATCAAGCATGACATGCGGAGGCTGCAGCGAATCGTTCGATCAGCTGAGAAGGTTATTAGCTGCAACCTTCCCCCCATTGACGAACTGTACACTGCAAGGGCCAGGAAGCGAGCGGGTAAGATCATCTCTGACCCCGCTCACCCTGGCCACAAACTCTTTGAAGCACATCCTCTGGAAGGCGACTGCGGACTGTCAAAGCCGCCACAGCCAGACATAAAAACAGCTTTTTTTCCCCGAGCAGTAGCTCTACACAATAACCAAAAGTCTGTAGCCTCCTTTTGCTCTGATATTTTATTTAATTCACATGTTTAATCAATAATGTTTTATTCTTAATGTTTTAATGTTTTATTCTTAATGGTTTACTGTATGTCATATTGTTATTTGCGGGCGGTGCACCAAGGCAAATTCCTTGTATGTGTACATACTTGGCCAATAAACTTATTCATTCATTCATTCATTCATTTACTGCAAAGCCATTTCTCTCAGATTTTCAGTCACATTTGTCTTGAGATGAGGCCTTCAGAACATCTGAAATCCCTTTTATTTGCAGGATACAAGAAGCTAGCCGATTAGATAGAGAATTGGCTTTATGGGAGGAAGCAGAGTGGTGGTGGAAGGTTGTTTTTCGGACTGGAGGTCTGTGACTAGTGGTGTGCTTCAGTGATCTGTGCTGTGTCCATTACTGTTTGTGGTTGTAGAAGGCGTGATGAGTAAGTTGAAGAGATGACGCTGACAGTCTCTGGCTTATCTTGGCGTCTCAGTCTTTGCCTCTGTGTATGTGGGCAAAGTCACTCATTGTCCGTGGACATGAAAAGACACTGGCATCTCAGGCTTGCCCCGGCCACTCATTCGTAGCCTCCATCGAGGCATTGGCTGTCTAGGTCTTCTTTCCAGCAGCTGTTTCCAATGATGCTGAGGATTGGCCTCTCCTGGCCTGTCTGCCAGTGATAGGGATCAGAGTGGCATCCGAGGGAAGGGGCACTTTCACAAGGTGTATTAGATCAGGAGGGAAAAGATAGGGTGAATGCACAATCTTTCACCCAGAATAGGGGAACCAAGAACCAAAGGGCATAGGTTTATGGTGAGAGAGGAAAAGTTTACTTGGAACCTGAGGGACAACTTTTTCATACTGAGGGTGCTGGGTTTATGGAACGAACTGCCAAAGAAGGTAGTTGAGGCAGGTGTTATAACAACATTTAAAAGACATTTGGACAGGTAATGGATCTTCGTCTTGCGTTTGAGGCAGCCAAAGTTATGTAACACCCTCCATGCTCTGTAGCCACAATGTGCTGTTGTCGCGGGCCGTGCGGTCTACCCCTCCACCAAGGGGGCGGCGGACAGCGGTCGAAAATGACATGCTGCGCTGTTTGCTGGTCTGCTCCACACAAGCAGGCTGATGATGAACGCAGCCCCCAGTGATGCATGTTGCCGTTGAACCGGCTAGCCCCTGTACGGAGCTGGTTCAGGTCGACCCACTCTTTGCAGGGCAGGTCCGAGCCGGGTTGGGTCTGTGGTGTTCGTTCAACAGTGAATTGAGGAGGTCGCGAAGTCTGTTCCCAGCTGGTTCTCCATGCTCCTAGTGTGTTGAAACCGGAGTTCATGTTGTCGACCTCCCTCCCCCTCAACTGACCTCAGTCAGGCGAACGACAACAAACAGAGACAACTGCAGAAATAACAACGAACAAACAACAGCAGCAGGTAATGGATAAGAAAGGTTTGGAGGGATTAATCTACAAATATTTGGGATGTGGGAGGAAACCCACTAGGTCACAGGCAGAACATGCAAACTCCACACAGACAGCACCTGAGATCAGATTCAAACCCGCGTCTCTGGCGCTATGAGGCAGTAGCTCCACCGTGCCGCACAATTTATGTTTGGTATCAATTATAAAGCAACTCACGCAGTTTTCTCATGTTTAAGATGCTGTTTTTTTATGTGGTGGCAAAATCACTTTCTTGTTACATGGTATTAATTCCATTACAGTGACGATGTACCTAAGATCCATGTCCAGAGGAAAGCTCTTCGGAATTAGTAAGCGTCCAATTTCAAGTGAAGAATCAGCCTACTTCCAGTCTCATTCCTCGAATAAAAGTACCCACACACTCAAAACTTCGCTACAGCCCTTGCATTTAGGAAAGGGGAGAGCGGGTTTAGACATGTGCGCTGGTTTTCTTTCGCCGCCGCCCCTTCAGCCGAGTTTGGAGCGACAGC
>CM075985.1:23021533-23097602 GCA_038087875.1 Malacoraja senta | reverse complement strand
CGCCAGCCAACGACTTTTGAGGCATTTGTTTGAACTTGAGCAGATAGGATGTGTCTACACACTTCAGAATTAATTATTCTACTACATCAGCAGTTGAAGATAAGTGAGCAGTACCTTCAGCAGCAATACATGCCAGGCCATAGCACCCCCACCACCATGTTTCACAAATGAAGTGGTATGCATTGGATCTTGGGCAGTTCCTTCTCTCCTCTATACTTTGCTCTTGCCATCATTCTGATATAAATTAATCTTCGTCTCATCTGTCCACAAGACCTTTTTCCAGAACTGTGGTTGCTCTTTTAAGTATTTCTTGGCAAACTGTAACCTGGCCATCCTATTTTTGTGGCTAACCAGTGGTTTGCACCTTGCAGTGTTGCCTCTGTATTTCTGTTCATGAAGTCTTCTGCGGACAGTGGTCATTGACAAATCCACACTGACTGTTTCTGTGTTTCTGATCTGTCAAACAGGTGTTTGGGGATTTTTCTTTATTACAGAGAGAATTCCTCTGACATCAGCTGTGGAGGTCTTCCTTGGCCTGCCTGCCTGTCCCTTTGCGATTAGTAAGCTCACCAGTGCTCTCTTTCTTCTTAATGATGTTCCAAACAGTTGTTTTTGGTATGCATGTTTGGCTGATGTCTCTAACAGTTTTAATCTTGTTACTCAGTCTCATAATGGCTTCTTTGACTTTCATTGGCACAACTTTGGTCCTCATGTTGATAAACAGCAATAAAAGTTTCCAAAGGTGATGGGAGGACTGGAGGAAATACAAGGTGCTGAGAGCTCTCTTATACATGCATTGAGTCAATTAAACCCACCTGAGCAATTACAAATGCCTGAAGCCATTTGTCCCAAACATTATGGTGCCCTGAAATGGGGGGGGGGGGGGTCTTTAAATACATTTATTTCTGCACCTTGTGTTTGATTTATTCTAACAAGTAATTCTGTCAGTCATGAAAACATTTACATTTCGCTTATAAAAATTTACATTGGGTAAAAATAGAACATAATAATTTTAAGCTGTCGACAGACAAGACTTAGGATTAGATAATGGTTTGACTGAAACTAAAAAATTATTCTCCTGGTGTTTCTCAATAATCTGGAAAAATAAAAAGTACAGAAGTGTTTTCATAGTGTGAGGAGAGGTATATTGAATATCTCAGTTATTGAACCATCCTGGCCTGGGAATTTCGACAATGCCCCAACACAGCATCCAGGTAACAAACTCTGTGATGATTTAAGGAAGACAGCATTTTCAAGAGGTTAAGGGTGAAGGAAGGTATAAAAAGGTAGTTTGATTAGGTGTAACCGTGTTGTAGCAAAATCTGCAGAGTTTGATTGTATTTGTTAAATTATTAACTGAATTTTAAGCATGCAGTCTAGGAGCTGAGATTTAAAAATGGCATTTCGATTGATTCTCAGAAAATAATTTTATTAATTTGAATATCAACCAAACAGATGCAAGAATTATGAAATGAGTTGGGATTTATTTTCTCGGGCTGTGTAGGAAAGGTAATATCTTTTAATATTATGCAAATAACCACATTTCTGGCTGATTAAGTCGTATGGAAATGTATTCTGATATGATTCCAATGCACTTTTTAATGTTAGCATCAGGAAGCGGCAATGAAAAAAAATTTTAGGGAAAACTAAAAATTAAAATTACTTTGTTCATATTGACACATAATGAATCTCAATAAAAGTCGAAACTAGTTGCTCGTCGTAATTATTTTGTTTAGTCTTTATTTTAAGTCCCTGTCATATATTGTTGACTCAGACACAGACAAAAACAAATTCCAAATAAATTATACATAAAATATACAAACGATTTCTAAAAGAAAAAAGACTGAAAAAAAGCAAGTCAGTGGCAAAAATATCATTAAAACATAAGGTTCATGATAGGTGGACCTGAGATTTCTGTTCTCAAGTAGGATTAGTGTTGTACAGATAGGTTCAAGAAGCTGATAGTTATAGGAAAGTAGTTGTCCTGAACCTGGTAGTGTGGGACTTCATGCTTCTGTACCTCGTGGCCATCGGTAACAGTGAGAAGAGGACTTGGCCTGGTGGTAATGTTTGATGATAGGTGCCATTGAGAATATGTAGAATTGGGGATACTTTAGGACTAAGGTTTAAGTATTCTGAGTTAAGTTTTAATTTCTTTATTTTTACATCATTTAGTTAAGCTTCATTATCCTTGCTGTGACATAATTTTTCCAGGAAAGCATGTGATGTTTATGAGATGTTTAATGCTATTGTAATTGGCTAAGATGTATTATGCTGCGTATGATTGTAATTGGGTAGAAAGATTGTCCCCACCTATATCACCACGTGATATTGTAGTTATTGGTCTAGAATCACCTCCCACTATTAAGTTACCTCCCACTGTATCAACCATATATACATGCTAATTCCTTTGTTTGAGCACATGTGTTTCTCCGTGATCCACTGGGAGAGCTTCCCAGGGCGGTACAGAGAAACCTGGTCACCATGGTGAAATAAAGGATGATTTAAAGTATTCTAGTCGGTGTTTTCACTGAACGGACTAAGGGATATAAATACCGGAATTATCATTTGGGGGCTGTCGTCTGGGGTCTCAGAGGAGGTCCTCACAGGTTTGCAGTAAAAGGGTTGAGCTGTTGGGTCAGGGAATCTAGGAATTGGGCCCCCGATGAGTGATTTTACTCCATCGGTTTTCATCCGATTCGCTGATCCAGCTGCTCGACAATTCGCTGGCCTTTGAGAAGCTTCCAGAAGAGACTGATGTTAGTAGTCCGAAGAATACTGATATTGGGTTGGTTATATTGATAAAGGGGTTCAGCTGAAGAAACATTGAGGTATTGAGGTAATTGGAAATATGTTTCGGGCTGGTCATAATTTGACAAATTATTTTAAAGTCAGTTTCGAGCTAGGAAGTCAGGATAAGTAAGTTTGATAAATTACTTTGAAAGCCTGTACTGTGTAAAAGGTTGGGAAGGGGTTTCGGGCTGAAGTAAAAATTGACATATTACTTCAAAACCAGCGCCGAGGTTGGAAGGGGTGTCTGTGGTATTTCAGGACTGCGATCAAATTTACTGTGGTTTAATTTTGTATATAGTGATTTATGTTTTTGCTTAAGTTTGCTTATATTCTTGGTTAAGTTTGCTTGTGCTTTTGTTCAAGTTTGTGGGATTTTGCTTTAAAATTGAAGAAGTGAGGAGGATACAACATTTTTCTGATAACGACCTTCCTTTGCTGGTACGAATTCTGCTGCCAGCGCTTTCACTTAAAGCGGTACACTCAGATTCTTCAGATTTACTATTGAAATCAAATACTTTTATGAGAGTAAATACTCAGAGTTTTGTGAAAGGGTATTGTGGAATTTATTTTATTGTGGAATTTATTTTGATGTGTAAATTTTGTGTTGTGTGGATCTAATTGTTTTGTGTGAAATTTTTGGCCAAAATGAATCACAAGGCATGAAAGAACTAATTGCTATTGCATTGCTTGCTGAGATACTTCACAAGATCGTGTGGCATTGTATTTCTCTCAGACAGGCTTTCTCTAGTGGAACGAATCTTTCTCTTATTAGAACGAATAAGGGGCAGAATGAATTGGTACAGAATAACAACATATAAGAATGTGGCTGATGCTTCTTGGGACATTACTTAATGCCATTGGTATTCTGCGTTGTTAATTTGAGTGGACCTGCATTTTTATGGAAGTATATATGTGGTGAAAAAATAAACGCTGTTTCTCCATGTTTAGTTCTGACTGGTGACAGAGAGCACTGGTCCCAGATGACCTCAGAGGTCTGGATGGTTGATAATGTAGCAGAAGATCAGAAATGTATTTTTGCCCTAGACCATTCAGTGCTTTATAAACCAACAGTAACATTTTGAAATCAATTATTTGACAGACTGAAAGTGTAAAGAACTCAAAACTGAAGTGATGTGATCCACTTTCTTAGACTTAAAGAGGACTCGAGCAGCAGCTTGCGTGATCTAATGGTTGGCTTTGGTTTGATAGAGAGAGACTATGAGGATTGATTTGGATGAGTGGCGAGAGTAGAATGTGTACTAATGCTCACGTGCTGTTGCAACCGTCACCATTCATACAGCCCCCAACCTATGGTAATATCGATTTTGCAGCTCTTGCAGCACCACCTGCGTCCACTATACCAGATCCAGCAGCACCGGCAGAATTCCCTGACTCTGACAGTGCCGGTATTGGTGGCATCCCCAGTCGCGCTCTGTACTAGGAGTAAGACTGAAAAGAGCCAACCCATACCACAAGTTCTAACCCCAGTAGAACACGCAAGATTCCTAGCTAACTTGGGGTTCTGAACCGATGACGTGCTGGTTAATTAACATGCTCAGAATGAAGCCAGAGAGGAAGCAATCCTTACTGCCCTTACTACCACTGTGCAAAAACCTATTGATATCTCCAAAATTCTGGATACTAAACCCAGGAAAGGAGAGGGGGCAGGAGAATTTTTGGAGAGATTTTCAGAGATATACATCAGTCAGTCGGGGGATGCTAGGTATCGAGACGGTCAGAATTCATAGAAACAGAAAATAGGTGCAGGAGTAGGCCATTCGGCCCTTGGAGCCTGCACCCCCATTCAATATGATCATGGCTGATCATCCAATTCACCCCAATACACCCTGCGCTATCCTAGTACATTGTCTTCCAGCCACTGTCGCAGAGGCAATAAAACTAACAATATGGACTGGACTGACAATTTTACTTCGGAGTCACATGAGTGACTACGTGAAGAAGACCCCATCCAGCCGCACACGCGTCATATCGATCAGACGCATAGCGTTCATGGCCGTGTGTGGAGGAGCAGGAGCTCCTCCAGGCGGTGAGTAAAAATCAAAGTTAAAGTAAAAGTCGGAAGGTAAATAGTTTCACTTTCACTTACAGGGCGCATTTCTTCCCACTCAGACGTGTTGGTAGAGGTCCACACAAGTTACAATGGAAAAGGTAAAGGTACGAGCCCGCAGGTAAAACCCCAGATTCTAAGGGTAGCGGGCGTCAGGCAGAGGAGTCAGTGGCATCGAAGCCATTAACTCCCGTTGCGGTCGAATGTGCCGTTAAACCGCTGGCGGCGGGGCGCAAGGCAGGACAAAAGTCGGCCTGACCTGTAGACTCGGATGAGTCAGACCCGGAGGTATACCCTGCTGAAGCAGAAAATGTTATGGCTGCAAGGGTCGCCAGTTTAGAGCTCCTGATGGGAAAATGATTTACAAAGAACCCCCACAGGAGGTTTCGGCCCGAAACGTTACCTATTTCCTTCGCTCCATAGATGCTGCTGCACCCGCTGAGTTTCTCCAGCATTTTTGTGTACCTAGGATTTAGGTCGGTGTTGGCCAATGGAGGATATAGCACAGGGTGTGCCTTGGATGGGACAGGCACAAGGGTGGCCTACAGGAGAGCCATCAGAAATGCCTGTGCAAAGCTATTACAGTGGTTGGCCTACAGGAGAGCCAGTGCCAGAAATGCCCGCAAAAAGGCAATATATGTGCTGGCCTACTGGAGAGGCAGTACCAGAAATGTCTGAGCAAAGACAGTACAAACGTACATATGTACCAGCACCGACAATTTCAAAAGAAAAAATTATGAAGCGTTGGCCTAGAGTTGAGCCAGCGCCATCAGCACCTGAGACAGGGCTGCCTATCCGTGGGCCTACAAGAGAGCTTACGCAGGGGGAATCTGGCATAGACTTACCTGAACCAGAGGAGCCAGAAGTTACCCAACCTGAAGAGGAACATCTAGATTCAGAGGATGATTTCTATGAGGATGAGAGCCCATTATCAGAGATAAAAGTTCCTGGACTGGCACAAAAGTTTGCTGTTCCCAGAATAAAAGGGGAACCTTTGAGAGAGGAAATAGCAATGACTATAAATTATCTACTCTCCCATCAGCTCCAGGAAGTAACTATGGATGAGACTATTAAACAGTATGAGCGAATTGTGACTTGCTAACAGTTCCAGCAGTGAATAACTTGATATGGGGTTATTTGCGCATTGGTTTACGCTCACAAGGATTAAAATTACAACGAATGCTGAAATTGCTGGGATCAGGCATTACGGCGTTTGCCAGGGGATTGGATGATGATTTAATATCAGATTCAAAACAAGATGCCTTAGCACTCATGTGTAGTGCGCACTTTGAAATAAATTGTATTCGTAAAAATGCAATAAGATCAAATATTCATCCTAAGTATGCAGGGCTCTGCAAACCATCCAACGTACAAATGCCTAATCTGCTGTTTGGAGAAAATCTAGCAAAGAAACTAAAGGACTTGAATGAAGAGTCAAAGACCATGAGTGGTATGATGATGAAACCACCGATGCTGAGCAGAGCGGTGCGAAGGCAGTATCCCTACAGGCGGAATGCTGGTGCTGGAGAAGGAACAAGCCGATCATTCTCGTATACACGTTGGCGTCCTGCACTGGGGATACGTGGAGGTTCCAATATGCCTACCAGAAGGGGACAACAATTGCCGGGGGCAAACCCCGAGGTAGGGGGTCCTGGTCTGGTAAGAAATACAACAAATGTTTCACATTCACAAATAGGGGGAAGGTTACGATTCTTCCTAAAAGAATGGCAGTTAATAACAAATGATTCATTTATTCTAAGTAGCATTGTAGGATTCAAAATTGAGTTCTATCCACACTTGGATCCTCCAATTCAGCAAAATTCAAGCTGGTCACGGATTTTCTCAAAGGAAGAGAATAAGTTGATCAAAGGAGAATTAGAAAATTTAAACAAAAAGGAACAACACCATCAATTTGTATCAAATATTTTTCCTAGAACAAAAAAAGGATGGTGGATGTAGAATCATTTTGGATCTGACAAATTTTAACCTTTATGTACAATATAAACATTTCAAAATGGAAACATTTACTAATGCCATTCAGCTAATCACAAAAAATTGCTATATGGCAAGCATAGATCTGCAAGATGCATATTATTCTGTGGCATTGCATGGTAATGATCAAAGATATTTGAAATTTAGATGGATGTCAGTTATGGCAATTTAAAGCATTGCCCAATGGCCTGACTTCAGCACCAAGATTATTCACTAAATTACTCAAACCAATTTTAGCTCTGCTGAGGGCCATGTACTAATGGCCTATTTAGACAATATTCTGATTGTGGGGGACACTTTGACTACTGCAAAATTGTCAGTATCTAGAGTCAAGTACATTTTTGAAAAAATGGGTTTCATTATTCACCTACAAAAATCTAAATTGTTACCAAGCAAGAAGATTGATTACCTAGGGTTCACAATTAACTCTGAACACATGGTAATCACCTTGCCAAAAGAGAAAAGGCTGCAGTTAATTGAAGGTTGCACCAAACTCATAAACAAGGACACACCTTCAATTAGAGAAGTGGCAAGCTTGCTGGGCAAATTAATTGCTGGGCTTCCAGCTGTCAGGTTTGGACCATTGCATTATCAATGTTTGCAGAGGGCTAAGGTACAAGCATTAAAAATGAATACAGGGCATTTTGACAGGCCCATGAAATTGACAATTGGATCCATTACAGAAATAGAATGGTGGATTAACAATGTCTCTAATGCTTCCAGAAAAGTTCTGGTAGAAACACCTTCCGTCATTCTACAGACTGATGTAAGTGCTCTTGGATGGGGCGCAACTAACATGATTTCTAGCTGTGGAGGTAGGTGGAATGTGAATGAAGTACCTTTGCTGGAAAATCAGGGGATCAATTACCTAGAGCTGTTAGGAGCATTCTATGGCCTTAAAGCTTATTGCACTAATATGGGGAAAGTGCATGTTCAGGTACAGGTTGACAATACTACAGCTGTAGCATATATAAATCACATGGGTGGTATCAAATCAAAATCATGTGATAGATTGGCAAATTAAATTTGGACCTGGTGTATTGCCAGGAAAATTTGCCAGGAGATTGATTTGTTTGCATCAAGACTAAACCACCAATTGCCTAAGTATGTGTCATGGGAACCTGATCCTGGTGCAGTAGCGGTGGATGCTTTCTCGTTACATTGAGGTGGTATGTTTCTGTATGCATTTCCACCATTTTGTTTAATCAACAGATGCATACAGAAAATTAAACAAGACTCAGCCTCAGGGATTTTGGTAGTACCAGATTGGCCTACACAGCTATGGTACCCACTGGTGTTAAAAATGATCAAAAAAAAACTTATGATTATTCCAAAGCAGATAAAACTGCTTGTACACCCTGTAACTGATGAACCACATCCTTTACATGATCGTATTGGTTTGTTGATTTGCAGATTCTAAGAAGGCCATATGTTGGAAAAGGATTATCAGATCGTACGGTGGATGTTATGACAGCAGCCTGGAGGAATAGTACCCAGAAGCAGTACATTTCCTATATAAAGAAATGGAAGGTGTTTTGTTCAGGAAAGAATATTGCATATAACACAGCAGAAATTTCAGATGTAATAGAGTTTCTTTCAACTCTATACTATGAATTAAAATTAAGTTATAGTGCAATCAATACTGCACGAAGTGCACTCTCTGCATATTTAAGCAATGAATCAGAACAAAATCCAATAGGATCACATCCTTGGGTCTGTAGGTTTATGAAAGGAATTTTCAACTCCAGTCCTCCTAGACCTAGGTATACAGAAATCTGGAATGTAAAAGATGTACTGATGCTGCTGAGGGATTGGAATCCTATTGAAACTCTGTCATTAGCCAAAATCACCATGAAATTGGTTATGCTCATGGCATTAGTTTCAGCTCAGAGAGTTCAAACATTACAGAAACTAAGAATTGATAGAATGAACGTAGGGGCGAATGCCGTTACATTATATGTCTATGATTTACTGAAGCTAAGTAGACCTGGGTTCACGGGATGTAAGTTGGAGTTTTTAGCATATCCTACAGATCCACGGCTATGTGTAGTAACATATGTAAAATGTTACATAGAAACAACAAGAATCTTAAGAGGCACAGAATTGGCATTTTTTATTAGTCATAAAAAGCCTCATAAGAAAGTATCAACACAGACAATTTCAAGATGGTTGAAACAGGTGTTGATTTATTCAGGTATTGATACTGATAAATTTAAATCTCATTCCACCAGGGCGGCATCAACATCGGCGGCCAGGGATTCAGACGTTCCAATAGATCTCGGGATTACTGCCTGTGCCACGTGACAGTGAGAGTAGGAATGGAGCGAGGTGGAGGATAAATGCGTGGCTAAAGGACTGGTGCAGAAGGCAGGGATTCAAATTTCTGGATCATTGGGACCTCTTTTGTGGAAGGTTCGACCTGTACAAAAAGGATGGGTTGCACTTGAACCTGAGGGGGACCGATATCCTGGCGGGGAGATCTGCAAAGGCTACTGGGGAGACTTTAAACTAGAATGGTTGGGGGGAGGGACTCAAATAGAGAATGCTATTAGACAGTGTGTGAGGCAGGAAGCAGAGAAGGAAAGCACTCAGACCCAACATGTAGGGGGGGAAGTAGAAAACAATAATAAACAGAGAATAAGAGGTGGTGGGGTTCTTAAATGGTTGAGCAGAGAAACAGAGGGTGTAAAATGCGGGCGGAAGCAATAGGTAGCAAGGTGAAAAGTAAAAGTGGCAGGCAGACAAATCCAGGGAAAAAATCAAAAAGGGCCACTTTTCAACATAATTGTATAAGGGGTAAGAGCGTTGTAAAAACAAGCCTGAAGGCTTTGTGTCTCAATGCAAGGAGCATTCGTAATAAGGTGGATGAGTTGAATGTGCAGATAGCAATTAATGATTATGATATAGTTGGGATCACGGAGACATGGCTCCAGGGTGACCAAGGCTGGGAGCTGAACATCCAGGGATATTCAATATTCAGGAGGGATAGAGAGAAAGGAAAAGGAGGTGGGGTAGCGTTGCTGGTTAGAGAGGAGATTAACGCAGTGGAAAGGAAGGACATTAGCTTGGAGGATGTGGAATCAGTATGGGTAGAGCTGCGAAACACTAAGGGGCAGAAAACGCTGGTGGGTGTTGTGTAAAGGCCACCTAGCAATAGTAGTGAAGTTGGGGATGACATCAAACAGGAAATTAGAAATGCGTGCAACAAAGGCAAAACAGTTATAATGGGTGACTTCAATCTACATATAGATTGGGTGAATCAAATTGGCAGGGGTGCTGAGGAAGAGGATTTCTTGGAATGTATGTGGGATCGTTATCTAAACCAACATGTAGAGGAACCAACGAGAGAGCAGGCTATTCTAGACTGGGTATTGAGTAATGAGGAAGGGTTAGTTAGCAGTCTTGTTGTGCGTGCCCCCTTGGGCAAGAGTGACCATAATATGGTTGAGTTCTTCATTAGGATGGGGAGTGACATTGTTAATTCAGAAACAACGGTTCTGAACTTAAAGAAAGGTAACTTTGAGGGTATGAGACGTGAATTGGCCAAGATTGACTGGCAATTAGTTCTAAAAGGGTTGACGGTGGATATGCAATGGAAGCCATTTAAAGACTGCTTGGATGAACTACAAAAATTGTTCATCCCAGTTTGGCAAAAGAATAAATCAGGGAAGGTAGTGCATCCGTGGATAACAAGGGAAATCAGGGATAGTATCAAAGCAAAAGATGATGCGTACAAATTAGCCGGAAAAAGCAGCATACCAGAGGACTGGGAGAAATTCAGAGACCAGCAGAGGAGGACAAAGGGCTTAATTAGGAAAGGGAAAATAGATTATGAAAGGAAACTGGCAGGGAGCATAAAAACTGACTGCAAACGTTTTTATAGATATGTGAAGAGAAATAGATTAGTTAAAACAAATGTAGGTCCCTTGCAGTCAGAAACAGGTGAATTGATCATGGGGAACAAGGACATGGCAGACCAATTGAATAACTACTTTGGTTCCATCTTCTCTAAGGAAGACATAAATAATCTGCCGGAAATAGCAGGGGGCCGCGGGTCAAAGGAGATGGAGGAACTGAGTGAAATCCAGGTTAGTCGGGAAGTGGTGTTGGGTAAATTGAATGGATTAAAGGCCGATAAATCACCAGGGCCAGATAGGCTGCATCCCAGAGTACTTAAGGAAGTAGCTCCAGAAATAGTGGATGCATTAGTGATAATTTTTCAAAACTCTTTAGATTCTGGAGTAGTTCCTGAGGATTGAAGGGTAGCAAACGTAACCCCACTTTTTAAGAAGGGAGGGAGAGAGAAAACGGGGAATTACAGACCAGTTAGTCTAACATTGGTAGTGGGGAAACTGCTAGAGTCACTTATTAAAGATGGGATAGCAGCACATTTGGAACGTGGTGAAATCTTTGGACAAAGTCAGCATGGATTTACGAAAGGTAAATCATGTCTGACGAATCTTATAGAATTTTTCGAGGATGTAACTAGTAGAGTGGATAGGGGAGAACCAGTGGATGTGTTGTATCTGGACTTTCAGAAGGCTTTCGACAAGGTCCCACATAAGAGATTAGTATACAAACTTAAAGCAGACGGTATTGGGGGTTCAGTATTGATGTGGATAGAGAACTGGCTGGCAAACAGGAAGCAAAGAGTAGGAGTAAACGGGTCCTTTTCACAATGGCAGGCAGTGACTAGTGGGGTACCGCAAGGCTCAGTGCTGGGACCCCAGCTATTTACAATTTTTATTAATGAACTGGATGAGGGAATTGAAGGCAACATCTCCAAGTTTGCGGATGACACTAAGCTGGGGGGCAGTGTTAGCTGTGAGGAGGATGCTAGGAGACTGCAAGGTGACTTGGATAGGCTGGGTGAGTGGGCAAATGTTTGGCAGATGCAGTATAATGTGGATAAATGTGAGGTTATCCACTTTGGTGGCAAAAACAGGAAAGCAGACTATTATCTAAATGGTGGCCGATTAGGAAATGGGGAGATGCAGTGAGACCTGGGTGTCATGGTACACCAGTCATTGAAAGTAGGCATGCAGGTGCAGCAGGCAGTGAAGAAAGCGAATGGTATGTTAGCTTTCATAGCAAAAGGATTTGAGTATAGGAGCAGGGAGGTTCTACTGCAGTTGTACAAGGTCTTGGTGAGACCACACCTGGAGTATTGCGTACAGTTTTGGTCTCCAAATCTGAGGAAGGACGTTATAGCCATAGAGGGAGTGCAGAGAAGGTTCACCAGACTGATTCCTGGGATGTCAGGACTTTCATATGAAGAAAGACTGGATAGACTTGGCTTATACTCGCTAGAATTTAGGAGATTGAGAGGGGATCTTATAGAAACGTACAAAATTCTTATGGGAAGATTGTTCCCGATGTTGGGGAAGTCCAGGACAAGGGGTCACAGCTTAAGGATAAGGGGGAAATCCTTTAAGACCGAGATGAGGAAAAACATTTTCACACAGAGAGTGGTGAATCTCTGGAACTCCCTGCCACAGAGGGTAGTTGAGGCCAGTTCATTGGCTATATTTAAGAGGGAGTTAGATGTGGCCCTTGTGGCTAAGGGGATCAGGGGGTATGGAGAGAAGGCAGGTACGGGATACTGAGTTGGATGATCAGCCATGATCATATTGAATGGCGGTGCAGGATCGAAGGGCCGAATGGCCTACTCCTGCACCTATTTTCTATGTATCTATGTATCTTATCCTCGCGGCCGGATGTATTACAAGTATTACCATAAGGAGATTAAAGAACTCGGGGTGTTTGGTGATGCCGTGCTGGATACAGTATTAAATCTCCCATTATAATAAATGGGCCCAATTTTGTTACTTTTGTTAAAATAAATAAAACCATTAACTGATTACATTTAATGTTGTGGTTATGCATTGTTGATTGTGCTTACTCAAATAGAGTCAATCAGTGCAGTGAGCACCTGGATTTTAATCCACGGTGTGAAATCACAGAGCTTTGAAATCTTCACGTAGTCACTCACGTGACTCCGAAGTAAAATAGTAAGATTAAACGAGAACTTACCAGTTTGAAGTTTGATCTTTATTTTATGAGGAGTAACGTTGAGGGATTATGTGCCCTCCGCTCCCACCATCATAAAAGGATCAAGCTGGTAGTTCTAAGTCTTTATGCATCTTACTATCATACTTCAGTAATTATAGTCTGTGATTGTCACTCCGCTGCTTTGAAGATTGACGCGTGTGCGGCTGGACGGGGTCTTCTTCACGTAATCCCTCAACGTTACTCCTCATAAAATAAAGATCAAACTTCAAACTGGTAAGTTCTCATTTAATCTTACTATTCTCATAGCCAAATGGCCTGTGCAGTTAAATGATACTTTAATTGTATCCAGCAAGGCCATTGGAGTAAGGAGTGCCCATGGAGGAGACAAGCGGGAGGGGGTTATCAGCAAGAACAAAGGGGAGGTCGGCAAGGATATCAAGGACAAGGGAAGCACACAGACTTCTCCCAGGCTGATCCATTTCCTTTATGCTGAGTAGCCAACTTAGTGGTGAACGGGTGTTACACTGACAAGGAACCTGTTCTGGTATTACAAGTTGCGGGAAAACAGTGTACTTTCATAGTGGATACAGGGGCATCCATTCAGTCCACTAACAACCTCCCCAAATCCGACAAGACTCGGGGATTATCTGGATTTTAAGGACAGATCTATCAATACCCCATCTCTATGCCAGTCGAAGTAACATATTTAAGAGGGAGCAGCATCAGTTTGTGATCACCCCAGACCTAGACTGTAATCTGCTAGGCCGAGATTTGTTATGTATATTTCAGTTAAAGATCGTATGTGGAGATACTGGAATAACTGTGACCCCATGGACAATAAAGAGACAGTGTTACTCGTCAGTAACACCACAATGGTGGTCCCGAACACTGGAAGATGAGCCCCTGCTCCATATCACCTTAGCCTATGACCGGAGTGGCGGGAATAAAGAGCTAGAAACATTTTTTAAATCCCGTGAAGGAACTAGATGGGATGTAAACCTTTTGGCATTAGTAACCGGACCACAGGTACAGCAGAATATGCTGAGGTGCCTTTGGAATTGTGGAAGCAGGACAATGGGATTGCCCCGCATATAACAAAGAAAGTGAACTTCCCATCACATGCAAAGGATTTAGGAGCTATGGTTAAGCAAGCGATTGGTTTGGCGAATCCAAACATGAGCCAGGAACAAGAACTGTGTAATAATTGTACTGTTCAATTTTATCAGTCACCAAGGATGGTTACTACGCAGCTACGCCATCATCTGGGGAGTGAGGTAACAGAGTATGTGGACTCACAGGTGTGGGCAGAAGACCCTACTCAGGTAGGATGCGTCCAGATTAACCCCATCCAAGTAGCTCCCCAGAAAATTTAACATTGCCCTCTATATGACAGTACCCGCTGAAGCAGCAGGCAAGCTTGCAATTTAAGTATTGTACCACCATCAATCCGGCAAGCTTTCTCGCCAAACCACCGGAGGAACAAGCTGAGCTAGGGCACGACTGCCTATTTGTGATTAAAGAAGATACTTCTGTTCGAGAAGATTTGACAGATATTCCCATGACAAACCCTGACTTAATTCTGTATGTACATGGGAGTGCATCAATTGGATCTCTAGATGAAAGACTTTCAGGATACGTAATTATAAATCAGGATGGCAATGATGTGGAGGCGGCGGCCTTTGGAACACCATTCACTACCAAACAAGCAGAACTGTTTGCCCCGATAAGAGCCTGCATCTTAGGGAAGGACTTGGGAATCAACATTTATACTGACCAGATATGCTTTTGGAGTGATCTGTGACTTTGGTCAGTTGTGGAAAAATAGGGGATTCTTGACTTCAGCAGGAACACAGACATCCCACCAGAAATTGATATCAGACCTGTTACAAGCCCTTATGTTGCCAAAACAAATTGCCAAGAAGCTAAGGAAGTGTCCCAAGGTCGCGGGGTGGTGGTACCTAAAATGATGAGGCAGACTAAAAGCATAGACAAAGACAAGTCTCCCTCGGAAAAACCAATGCCAACCATCTAAGATGTTGTTAGATTACAGGAGGATGCTCCTGGCCAGGATATAGAAATGTGGAAACAGCTCGGTTGTAAAGTTGATTGCATGTTGGGATTATGAGTTACCCTGGCAGGGCAAACATGTAGGCAAACAGATGAACTCGCAATGTGGGTTATTGAGTGTATATACTTTGCAACTCACTGTGGTGCCCGAGCAACTGGTGATACGCTTTAAATACATGGTGGCATCCAAAGTTGCAGACTATGGCTCAGGGGATTAGTAGTCGTTGTCTGACCTGTCAGCAATATAACCCCGGGAAGGGTATAACCTGCGAACAAGGGAGAACCCCATTACCCATGGGTTCCTTTGAGACCCTCCAGATGGACTACATTGAGTTGGAAAGATGTCAGTTTTATAAATATGTATTAGTTATTGTAGATGTCTTTAGTAAATGGATTGAAGCTTATACTACCGTGGACAACAAAGTTTCTACGGTTGTTAAAGTACTTATGAAATAAATTATATCCAGGTATGTAATCCCAACTGGGCTGAGTTCAGATAATGGCCCTCTTTTTGTGGGAAAGGTGACCAAAGAATTCTCGTGTTCAGATGGGCATCCAACAGTAATTACATTGTGCCTATCGGCCATAGGCTGCTGGACTCGTTGAACGAGCCAATCAAACATTGAAAAATAAACCTGCCAAATTACAGATTGAAACAGGGACCAATTGGCTTAAACTACTCTCTGTGGCGCTATTCCAGATGTGCACCACCCCAGCACGGAAGGCTCGATTGAGTCCAGCTGAGATTGTATATGGCCGCCCACTCAGAACCCCATGGAACCAGAATACTACAAAGGCTGTTCACTTTCATCACATGACAATGTAAATGACTAACTATATTTTATAGTTAACCAGGGCATCTAACCACTTCTGTCTAAAATTGGACCTGGTACTTATGTAATGATCAAGAATTGGATGAGGAAGAGACTGGGACATTCGGTGGGAAGGGCATTACCAGGTCGTTCTAACAACCCCTACCACAGATAAGGTGGAAGGGAGGGACGCGGTGGTTCACTTTCACCACTGTAACATTGTCAGTATGGTGCCTAAGACATAAAACGCTAACCTTTTCTTTCTTTTAAGAAATCCCTTTTTAGGATAAATCACGATGGACATACCGTTGTTGTTCGCCTATCTTGGGACATTGATAGCCATCGGGTATGCGAAAAACAGAGTATGCCGATGTAATCTATAACCTATGAGAAGGAGATGCACTGCAATGTGATGGCGATAGCAAGGATGGAGAATCATAATTATGGAGTATTGCCATGTTACCATGCTCCCTTCTAAATTTGATTATGCAAGTCAAAAGAAGGGAGTAAAAGTCCCTGTGCCTATTTAGATGAAGGGATTACAAGTAACATTAGCAGATTTGCAGATGACACAAAGCTGGGTGGCAGTGTGAACTGTGAGGAGGATGCTATGAGAATGCAGGGGGACTTGGATAGGTTGGGTGAATGGGCAGATGCATGGCAGATACAGTATAATGTAGATAAATGTGAGGTTATTCACTTAGGTGGCAAGAACAGGAAGGCAGATTATTATCTGAATGGTGTCAGATTCGGAAAAGGGGAGGTGCAACGAGACCTGGGTGTCCTTGTACATCAGTCACTGAAAGTAAGCATGCAGGTACAGCAGGCAGTAAAGAAAGTTAGTGGCCTTAATAGTGAGAGGATTTGAGTTTAGGAGCAATGAGGTCCTTCTGCAGTTTCACAGGGCCCTAGTGAGACCACACCTGGAGTATTGTGTGCAGTTTTGGAGAGCTGGACTTGTATACTATGGAGTTTGGAAGGATGAGAGGGGATCTTATTGAAACGTATAGGATTGTTAAGGGTGTGGACATGTTAGAGGCAGGAATGGGGTACTGATTGTGGATGATCAGCCATGATAACATTGAATGGCGATGCTAATAAGAGAGTTGGATAACATGAAGGAAGCAAATGACTGGGGTAATTGGGGCTTCGGAAGCTGGTCAGACTGGCTAATCACCATGGCTTTGTGCCTAGCTATGGCGATTATTTGTATTTTTGTAGGATTAGCAGTCGTAAAATGAGTATTGGGGAGGATGCAGACAGCACTGGAAGGCATAGGTGCTCCGAGAATGACATTGGTAAGACAGGATGAAGTGTGTGATGAAGCAAAAACTGAGTATGTTGATAGGGTGCAGGGAGAGTTTGAATGACAGGGAAGGATAGAAGTAGGTAGGAACATGGGGAGTTATCATGGAATGATAAAAGGGAGGAATGAGAATTTGTAGAATTGGGGATACTTTAGGACTAAGGTTTAAGTATTCTGAGTTAAGTTTTCATTTCTTTATTTTGACATAATTTAGTTAAGTTTCATTATCCTTGCTGTGACATAATTTTAATTTTAATTGTAATTGGCTAAGATGTATTATGCTGTGTATGATTGTAATTGGGTAGAAAGATTGTCCCCACCTATATAACCATGTGATACTGTAGTTATTGGTCTAGAATCACCACCCTTTGTAAGTTACCTCCCACTGTATCAACCATATATTGTATATAAGCTAATTCCTTTGTTTGAGCATATGTGTTTCCCCATGATCCACTGGGAGAGCTTCCCAGGGCGGTACAGAGAAACCTGGTCAACATGGTGAAATAAAGGATGATTTAAAGTATTCTAGTCGGTGTTTTCACTGAACAGACTAGGATATCAATACCGGAATTATCACCAACTTCTTGAGATAGCACATGAAGATAGACACTAAATGCTGGAGTAACTCATCGGGACAGACAGCATCTCTGGATAGAATGAAGGGTGACATTTCGTGTCGAGGCCCTTCTTCGATCCGAAATGTGAACAATTTTATAACAAGAGGAATCGAGTATAGGAGCAAAGAGGTCCTTCTGCAGTTGTACGAAACCCTAGTGAGACCACACCTGGAGTATTGTGTGCAGTTTTGGTCCCCTAATTTGAAGGACATTCTTGCTATTGAGGGAGTGCAGCGTAGGTTTACAAGGTTACTTCCCGGGATGGCGGGACTATCATATGCTGATAGAATGGAGCACCTGGGCTTGTACACTCTGGAGTTTAGGATGAGAGGGGATCTCATTGAAACATATAAGATTGTTAAGGGTTTGGACACACTAGAGGCAGGAAACATGTTCCCGATGTTGGGGGAGTCCAGAACCAGGGGCCACAGTTTAAGAATAAGGAGTAAGCCATTTAGAACGAAGACGAAGAAACACTTTTTCTCAGAGAGTGGTGAGTCTGTGGAATTCTCTGCCTCAGAGGGCGGTGGAGGCAGGTTCAATGGATGCTTTCAAGAGAGAGCTAGATAGGGCTCTTAAAAATAGCAGAGTCAGGGGAGGCCCAAGAGCCGTTGGAGTGGTTGCAGATGGAGGAGCTACGTCCGAGCGGTGAGTTTAAAACCTGATCACGGGGCTTTGCTTTACAGAGGCCCAGGAGCCGTTGGAACGGTTGCAGAGGGAGGAGCCCAAATCTGTAACGTTCCATTCGCATTTCAAAACAAGTGGGCTTGAGGAAGCCGCTGATTGGTGGAAGCGGACAAGAGGGAGCAGCTGATTGGGAGTCAGATCCCTGCTGATTTCTTCCAGCAGTTTGTATTGTATTGTATTGTACTTTGTATTGTATCCAGGGTAAGGGGGGAGGGGGAGTATGAGTGCCAGGGCAGTTTACTGTTCTGGATGTCAGATGTGGGAGGTCAGAGTGACGTCCACATCTACACCAGGTGCATTGAGATGGGGCTCCTAAGGGACCGTATTAGGAACCTGGAGCAGCAGCTCGATGACCTCCGTCTGGTCAGGGAGAGCGAGGAAGTCATAGAGAGGAGTTACAGAGAGGTGGTCACTCCAAGACCACAGGAGGCAGGCAAGTGGGTCACGGTTAGGAGGGGCAAGGGGCAGAGGCAGGGACTAGAGAGTACCCCGGTGGCTGTACACCTTGACAATGTACTCCTGTTTGAATAACATGAAAAAAAACATTCTTCTGTCGATTTCACAGTCCCTTTGGTATGTAGCACACCTGCACTCATTTGGTGGCTACATTAAGTGTAGTTATTGCTGTGGGATAAAAACTGTTTTTTAGTCTGTTTGTCCTTGTCCTCATTGGCAACAGTTCAAACAGGGAGTGACCGGGGTGGAAAATGTCCTTTATGATGTTCTGGGATTTTTTGAGACAGTGGGAACTGTGTAGGTCCTCCAAGGTGATGAGAGGGCAGCCGATAATCTTCTGGGCGTTGTCAATAGCCCTCTGGAGCGCTTTCCTCTTAGCCGCTGTGCAGCTGGTGTACCACACGCATACACAGTATGTTAGGATGCTCTCTATGGAGCACCGATAAAAGGATAGCAGCAGTCTCTGGGTGATGTTGTTCTTCCTGAGCACCCTCAGGAAGTACAGTCTCTGCTGGACCTTTTTCAGCAGCGCAGAGGTGTTCACGCTCCATGTCAGGTCCTCCTCAATGTGGATTCCCAGGAAGCGGAAATCCGCCACCCTCTCCACACAGTCGCCTCTGATGAATAGTGGTGTAATGTCCATTTTCTTCTTTCTGTAATCTATTATGAGCTCCTTGGTCTTTGAGGTGTTGAGGAGCAGGTTATTTTCTCCACACCACCTTGTCAGCTGCTCCACCTCATCCCTGTAGGCGTACTCATCCCCTCCAGAGATGAACCCCACCACCGTGGTGTCATCCGCGAATTTGACAATGGTGTTACTGTGGTGGGCGGGGGTGCAGTCATATGTGTAGATGGTGTAAAGCAGGGGGCTCAGCACGCAGCCCTGTGGAGAGCCGGTACTGAGGCTGAGGGCCGTAGATGTGTGATGGCCCACTCAGACTCTCTGACTGCGACCCGACAGGAAGCTCTTTATCCACATGCAGGTGGAGTGTGGAAGTCCCAGGTCCCCCAGTTTGTCCACCAGTTTGTGGGGAAGAATGGTGTTAAAAGCAGAGCTGTAGTCCACAAAGAGCATCCGCACGTAGCTCCCCCGCTGCTCCAGATGTGACAGTGCAGCATGGAGGGCTGTGGCTACAGCATCCTCTGTGGATCTATTCGCTCTATACGCAAACTGGTGGGGGTCAAAGCTTCGGGGCAGGAGTGATGTGATGTGACCCCGGACCAGTTTTTCAAAGCACTTCATCACCACTGGTGTGAGTGCGACTGGCTGGTAGTCGTTGAGGCTGGAAATGTGGGGGGTTTTGGGCAAAGGGACTATGGTGGAGGACTTCGGACAGGATGGGACAGTGGACTGGGCCAGAGACTGGTTGAAAATCCTCGTAAAGACTCCAGCCAGCTGGTCTGCGCAGTCCTTCAGCACGCGTCCAGAAACGCCGTCGGGTCCAGCAACCTTCCTCGGATTAATGGCCCGCAGCGTGCGCCTCACCTCATGCTCCTCTATTTTGAGGGATAAGCTGCTGTGGACGATGTGGTGTGATATGGCTGTCTCTGGTGGCTCCACTTCAAAGCGAGCAAAGAAGAGGTTCAGCTCCTCTGCCAACGAGGCGTCACCTTCAGCAGCTCCAAGGTTGGTCTTGTAGTTGGTGAGATACTGGATCCCCTGCCACACCTGCCTGCTGTTGTTACTGTCCAGGTGGTCCTCTATCCTCCTCCTGTAGTCTGATTTGGCCTCTCTGATGCCTCTCTTCAGGTTAGCTCGGGCCGTGCTGTATAAAGCCCTATCGCCAGACCTACAAACGGTGTTCCTCTCTTTTAACAGCCGCTGGACCTCCCGGGTCATCCAGGGCTTCTGGTTGGGGTAGACCCGGATGCGTTTGTTCACTGTGACAGTGTCCATGCAGTTTTTAATGTAACATAGTACACTGTCTGTGAACACCTCCAGGTCCTGATGTTCAAACACATCCCAGTTGGTCCTGTCGAAGCAGTCCTGCAGCTGCTGAGAGGCACCATCAGGCCAAGTTGTGATGGTCTTTGTGATGGTAGGAGCAGTTTTCCTGAGGGGGGCATATGCAGGAATTAAAAGCAGGGACATATGGTCAGACTGGCCCAGGTGTGGTAGTGGTCTAGCCCTGTAGCCCAACTTGATGTTGGAGTAGACCTTGTCCAGTGTGTTAGGTACCAATGACATAGGTAGAAAAAGAGAAGAGGTCCTGAAAGGAGAATTTAGGGAATTGGGAGGAGAGTTAAGGAGTAGGACCGCAAAGGTAACAATCTCGGGATTACTGCCTGTGCCACGCGACAGTGAGAGTAGGAATGGAGCGAGGTGGAGGATAAATGCGTGGCTGAAGGACTGGTGCAGAGGGCAGGGATTCAAGTTTCTGGATCATTGGGACCCCTTTTGTGGAAGGTGTGACCTGTAGAAAAAGGACGGGTTGCACTTGAACCCGAAGGGTACCAATATCCTATTTGCAAAGACTACTGCCGAGACTTTAAACTAGAACGGTTGGGGGGAGGGACTCAAATAGAGAAAGCTAGTAGACAGTTTGTGTGGCAGGAGGCAGAGAAGCGAAGCACTCAGACCCAACATGTAGGGGGGAAAGATGAAAAAGATAATAAACAGAGAATAAGAGGTGGTGGGTTTCTTAAATGTGTGAGCAGAGAGACAGAGGGGTGTAAAATGAGGGTAGAAGCAATAGGTAACAAGGCGAAAAGTAAAAGTGAAGACAAATCCAGGGCAAAAATCAAAAAGGGCCACTTTTCAACATGATTGTATAAGGTGTAAGAGCGTTGTAAAAACAAGCCTGAAGGCTTTGTGTCTCAATGCAAGGAGCATTTGTAATAAGGTGGATGAGTTGAATGTGCAGATAGCTATTAATGATTATGATATGGTTGGGATCACGGAGACATGGCTCCAGGGTGACCAAGGCTGGGAGCTGAACATCCAGGGATATTCAATATTCAGGAGGGATAGACAGAAAGGAAAAGGAGGTGGGGTAGCGTTGCTGGTTAGAGAGGAGATTAACGCAATAGAAAGAAAGGACATTAGCTTGGAGGATGTGGAATCGATATGGGTAGAGCTGCGAAACACTGCGGGGCAGAAAACGCTAGTGGGTGTTGTGTACAGGCCACCTAACAGTAGTAGTGGAGTTGGGGATGGCTTCAAACAGGAAATTAGAAATGCATGCAACAAAGTGATGATACGCTGTGATGGTATTTCAGTCTCAGTCACAGAGGCCGACGTCAGGAAATCCTTCAGAAAATCCATCGAAAATCCACCTGATGGTATACCTGGTCGCGTTCTAAAAACCTGTGCGGACTAACTGGCTGGAGTTTTTACGGACATTTTCAACCTCTCACTTCTGAGGTCTGAGGTTCCCACCTGCTTCAAAAGGGCATCAATTATACCAGTGCCCAAGAAGAGTAAGGTGACGTGCCTCAATGACTATCGAACTGTGGCACTAACGCATGTGGTGATGAAGTGCTTTGAGAGGATGATCATGGCGCAGATCAACTCCTACCTCGACAAAAACCTGGACCCACTGCAGTTCGCTTACCGCCACAACAGATCAACGGTGGATGCGATCTCGCTGGCCCTCCACTCCGCTCTGGACCACTTGGACAACAAAAATTCATATGTCAGGCTGTTATTCATCGATTACAGCTCGGCATTTAATACAATCATCCCCTCCAAGCTGGTTACCAAACTCACAGAACTGGGTCTCTGCGCATCCCTCTGCAATTGGATCCTCGACTTCCTCACTCTCAGACCACAGTCTGTTCGTATTGGTGGAAATGTGTCAGACTCTATAACAATCAGCACGGGAGCACCTCAAGGCTGCGTGCTCAGCCCCCTGCTGTACTCACTCTATACTCAAGACTGCGTAGCCGGACATAGTGCGAACTCCATCATCAAGTTCGCTGACGACACCACTGTTGTGAGACGTATCACTGATGGGGATGAGTCAGAGTATAGAAGAGAGATCGAGCAACTGTCCATATGGTGCCAGCACAATAACCTGGCCCTCAACACCAGCAAAAGCAAGGAACTGATTGTGGACTTTGGAAGGTGTAGGATGGGGACACATAGTCCCGTTTATATCAACGGGCCGATGGTTGAAAAGGTCAAGAGCTTCAAATTCCTGGGCGTGCACATTTCTGAAGATCTTTCCTGGTCCGAGAATACTGATGCCATTATTAAGAAAGCACATCAGCGCTTCTACTTCCTGAGAAGATTACGGAGAGTCGGTTTGTCAAGGAGGACTCTCTCTAACTTCTACAGGTGCACAGTAGAGAGCATGCTGACCGGTTGCATCGTGGCTTGGTTCGGCAACTTGAGCGCCCTGGAGAGGAACAGACTACAAAAAGTAGTAAACACTGCCCAGTCCATCATCGGCTCTGACCTCCCTTCCATCGAGGGGATCTATCACAGTCGCTGCCTCAAAAAGGCTGGCAGTATCATCAAGGACCCACACCATCCTGGCCACACACTCATCTCCCTACTACCTTCAGGTAGAAGGTACAGGAGCCTGAAGACTGCAACAACCAGGTTCAGGAATAGCTACTTCCCCACAGCCATCAGGCTACTAAACCTGGCTCGGACAAAACACTGAACTTTATTAGCCAATTAACTGTTATTTGCACTTTATCAGTATATTGATTCATGTGTGTATATATTTATAGAATGCCTTGTAGTCAATGCCTACTATGTTCTGTTGTGCTGAAGCAAAGCAAGAATTTCATTGTCCTATCAGGGACACATGACAATAAACTCACTTGAACTTGAACTTGAAGGTAAAACAGTTATAATGGGTGACTTCAATCTACATATAGATTGGGTGAATCAAATTGGCAGGGGTGCTGAGGAAGAGGATTTCTTGGAATGTATGCGGGATAGTTTTCTAAACCAACATGTAGAGGAACCAACGAGAGAGCAGGCTATTCTAGACTGGGTATTAATGAGGAAGGGTTAGTTAGCAGTCTTGTTGTGCGTGGCCCCTTGGGCAAGAGTGACCATAATATGGTTGAGTTCTTCATTAGGATGGAGAGTGACATTGTTAATTCAGAAACAAGGGTTCTGAACTTAAAGAAAGGTTACTTTGAGGGAATGAGACATAAATTGGCCAAAATTGACTGGCAATTGATTCTTAAAGGGTTGACGGTGGATATGCAATGGAAGGCATTTAAAGACTGCATGGATGAACTACAACAATTGTTCATCCCAGTTTCGCAAAAGAATAAATCAGGGAAGGTAGTGCATCCGTGGATAACAAGGGAAATCAGGGATAGTATCAAAACAAAAGATGAAGCGTACAAATTAGCCAGAAAAAGCAGCCTACCAGAGGACTGGGAGAAATTCTGAGTCCAGCAGAGGAGGACAAAGGGCTTAATTAGGAAAGGGAAAATAGATTATGAAAGAAAACTGTCAGGGAACATAAAAACTGACTGCAAAAGTTTTTATAGATATGTGAAGAGAAAAAGATTAGTTAAAACAAATGTAGGTCCCTTGCAGTCAGAAACAGGTGAATTGATCATGGGGAACAAGGACATGGCAGACCAATTGAATAACTACTTTGGTTCTGTCTTCACTAAGGAAGACATAAATAATCTGCCGGAAATAGCAGGGGACCGCGGGTCAAATAAGATGGAGGAACTGAGTGAAATCCAGGTAAGCCGGGAAGTGGTGTTAGGTAAATTGAATGTATTAAAGGCCAATAAATCCCCAGGACCAGATAAGCTGCATCCCAGAGTACGTAAGGAAGTAGCCCCAGAAATAGTGGAAGCATTAGTGATCATTTTTCAAAACTCCTTAGATTCTGGAGTAGTTCCTGAGGATTGGAGGGTAGCTAATGTAAACCCACTTTTTAAAAAGGGAGGGAGAGAGAAAACGGGGAATTACAGACCAGTTAGTCTAACATCGGTAGTGGGGAAACTGCTAGAGTCAGTTATTAAAGATGGGATAGCAGCACATTTGGAAAGTGGTGAAATCATTGGACAAAGTCAGCATGGATTTACGAAAGGTAAATCATGTCTGACGAATCTTATAGAATTTTTCGAGGATGTAACTAGTAGAGTGGATAAGGGAGAACCAGTGGATGTGTTATATCTGGACTTTCAGAAGGCTTTCGACAAGGTCCCACATAAGAGATTAGTATACAAACTTAAAGCACACGGTATTGGGGGTTCAGTATTGATGTGGATAGAGAACTGGCTGGCAAACAGGAAGCAAAGAGTAGGAGTAAACGGGTCTTTTTCAGAATGGCAGGCAGTGACTAGTGGGGTACCGCAAGACTCAGTGCTGGGACCCCAGTTATTTATAATATATATTAATGATTTGGACGAGGGAATTGAATGCAACATCTCCAAGTTTGTGGATGACACGAAGCTGGGGGGCAGTGTTAGCTGTGAGGAGGATGCTAGGAGGCTGCAAGGTGACTTGGATAGGCTGTGTGAGTGGGCAAATGCATGGCAGATGCAGTATAATGTGGATAAATGTGAGGTTATCCACTTTGGTGGCAAAAACAGGAAAGTATATTATCTGAATGGTGGCCGCTTAGGAAAAGGGGAGATGCAACGAGACCTGGGTGTCATGGTACACCAGTCATTGAAAGTAGGCATGCAGGTGCAGCAGGCAGTGAAGAAAGCGAATGGTATGTTAGCATTCATAGCAAAAGGATTTGAGTATAGGAGCAGGGAGGTTCTACTGCAGTTGTACAGGGTCTTGGTGAGACCACACCTGGAGTATTGCTTACAGTTTTGGTCTCCAAATCTGAGGAAAGACATTCTTGCCATAGAGGGAGTACAGAGAAGGTTCACCAGACTGATTCCTGGGATGTCAGGACTTTCATATAAAGAAAGACTGGATAGACTCGGCTTGTACTTGCTAGAATTTAGAAGATTGAGGGGGGATCTTATAGAAACTTACAAAATTCTTAAGGGGTTGGACAGGCTAGAGGCAGGAAGATTGTTCCTGATGTTGGTGGAAGTCCAGGACAAGGGGTCACAGTTTAAGGATAAAGGAGAAATATTTTAGGACCGAGATGAGAAAATCATTTTTCACACAGAGAGTAGTGAATCTCTGGAATTCTCTGCCACAGAAGGTAGTTGAGGCCAGTTCATTGGCTATATTTAAGAGGGAGTTAGATGTGGACCTTGTGGCTAAAGGGATCAGGGGGTAGGGAGAGTAGGCAGGTACAGGATACTGAGTTGGATGATCAGCCATGATCCTATTGAATTGCAGTGCAGGCTCGAAGGGCCGAATGGCCTACTCCTGCACCTATTTTCTATGTTTCTTTATGGGGAGAAGGCAGGAACGGGGTACTGATTGCGGATGATCAGCCATGATCACATTGAATGGCGGTGCTGGCTCGAAGGGCCGAATGGCCTACTCCTGCACCTATTGTCTATTGTCTATTGTCTAATTTCTTCTATCCAGAGATGCTGCCTGTCCCAGCTGAGTTACTCCAGCATTTTCTCTCTATCTTTGGTGTAAACCAGCATCTGCAGTTCTTTTCTACACATAGCACCTCATGAAGATACTTTTGAAGATGGTGAGAGCTGTGTCCATGATGGAGCAGCTGAGTCCACCTCTCTCTGCAGCCTCTTGCATTCCTCTGCAATGGAATTGCAATAGCAGGTCAAGTTGCAACCAGTCAGGATACTTTCTACAGTGCATCTGGTTACCACTTCCAAGACTAGCTCTAAAAAAACATAATTTCATACTTTTGGGAGCAGCCTAGTTGAGGGGAAGTGCCTTGGTGAGGAAATGTGCGAGTCTTTGGCTCAAGAGTCTTCGGTGAGGAGGCTGAGGCAAGGAGGCTACACTTGAATCGTTTGTGTGTTTAATTTAATTTAAATATTAAAAATTGTGATGGCAGGAATGTTATTGCAAGTGCGTTTATTGCAGGATGTTGGAAGTCAGGGGTGGTCTGCTGGTGTCACTGACCACTACACCTGTGGGAACTGTGTCCAGATGCAGTTCCTTAAGGACCGAGTTAGAGAATTGGAGCAGCAGCTGGATGACCTGCGGTCCATCTGGGACGACGAAAGCTTCCTGGACAGGACCTACAGTCAGGTCGTCACTCCAAGAGTGCAGGAGCTGTGTCGGGTAGATACGGAAAGAAAGGGGATGAAGCGAGTGCAGAAGACCTCAGTGGAAATACCTCTTGCGAACAGGTACACCCTCCTGGGAGCTGTTGGGGCAGACGACGCTTCCAGTCCGAGCGGCGGACAGGTCTGTGACTCGAATCCAAGCGCTGAGACCGATGTCAGGCAGAGTCATAGTGGTGGGTGACTCCATTGTCCGAGGAGCGGACAGGAGATTCTGTGGCGACAGGTGAGACTCGAGGATGGTGTGTTGCCTTCCTGGTGGCAGGGTCCAAGACGTCTCAGACCGACTTCAGAACATCCTCGAGAGGGAAGTGGAGCAGCCGGAAGTAGTTGTGTATGTAGGCACAAATGACGTGGGTAAGAAGAGGAAGGAGGTTCTGCAACGTGAGTATAGAGAACTAGGTAGGAGGCTGAAAAGCAGGACTTCTAGGGTGGTTATCTCTGGGTTGCTTCCAGTACCTCGTGCTAGTGAGGGTAGGAACAGGCAGATAGGGGATCTGAATGTGTGGCTGGGGAGTTGGTGCAAGGGGCAGGGATTTACATTTCTAGATCACTGGAATCTCTTCAGGGGCAGGGGTGGACCTGTACAAAAGGGACGGTTGCACCTTAATTGGAAGATGACCAACATTCTGGCAGGCAGGTTTGCTAGTGCTACACGAGTGAGTTTAAACTAAAATGTGGGGGGTGGAGTCAACAACGTGGAAGCGTATCCGTGCTGCTAACGGGAAAGAGAGTGTAGGAAAGGTCATGTTTAAACTAACTGGGCAGGGGGATGGGACCCAATGCAATGAGGCAGAGGGCCATAATAGGAAGATAGAAGCAAAAGATAGAAGGGAGATGAGAAAAACTAACCTGAAAGCTTTGTGCATTCAAAATAAGGTGGATGAATTGAATACGCAGTTAGTAGTTAAGGGATATGATATCGTTGGAATTATGGAAACATGGCTCCAGGGTGACCAAGGCTGAGAGCTTAACATGCAGGGGTATTTGATATTCAGGAAGGATAGACAGAAAGCAAGAGGAGGTGGGGTTTCTGGTTAAAGAGGAGAATAATGCAATAGCAAGGAGAGACATCAGCTTGGATGCTGTAGAATCGGTATGGGTAGAAGTGTGAAATAGCCACGGGCAGAAAACACTTGTTGGAGTTGTATACAGACCACCAAACAGCAGTAGGGAGGTTGGGGATAGCATCAAGCAGGAAATTAGGGATGCGTGTAGCAAAGGTACAGAGGTTATCATGGGTGACTTTAATCTACATATAGATTGAGCCAACCAAATTGCTGAGGAGGAGGATTTCCTGGAATGTACACGGGATGGGTTTTTAAACGAATATGTAGAGGAACAGACTAGAGGGCAAGCCATCTTAGATCGGGTATTGTATAATGAGGAATGATTAGTTAGCAATCTTGTTGTGCAAGGTCCCTTGGGCAACAGTGACCATAATATGGTGGAATTCTGCATTAGGATGGAGAATGACATGGTTAATTCAGAGACAGGGGTCCTGAACTTGAATAAAGGAGACTTTGAAGGTATGAGACAGGAATTGGCTAGGATAGACTGGCAAATTATACTTAAAGGGTTGACAGTGGAGATGCAATGGCAAAGATTTAAAAAGCGCATGGATGAACTCCAGAAATTGTTCATCCCTGTCTGGCGAAAAAATAAAATTGGGAAGGCAGTTCAACCGTGGCTGACGAGGGAAGTCAAGGATAGTGTTAAATCCAAGGAACATTCATATAAATTGGCCAGAAGAAGCAGCAAACTGGAGGACTGGGAGAAATTAGAACTCAACGGAGGAGGACAAAGGGGATAATTAAGAGGGGGAAAAAAGAGCATGAAAGAAAGCTTGTGGGGAATATAAAAACTGACTGTAAAAGTATCTTTAGGTATGTAAAATGGAAAAGATTAGTGAAGACGAATGTTGGTCCCTTTCAGTTAGAGACAGGTGAATTTATAATGGGAAATAAGGAGCATTTAAACACGTACTTTGGTTCTGTCTTCACTAAGGAAGACACAAACAATCTCTCGGAAATACTAGGGGACCGAGGATCTAGTGGGAGAGAGGAACTGAAGGGAATCCACATTAGTCAGAAAATGGTGGTAGGTAAACTGTTGGGAATGAAGGCAGATAAATCCCCAGGGCCTAATGGTCTGCATCCTAGCGTACTCAAGGATGTGATCATTTCCCAATGTTCTCTCGACTCTGGGTAGCCAATGTAACTCAACTTTTTAAGAAAGGAGGGAGAGAGAAAACAGGAATTATAAACCAGTTAGTCTTACATCGGTTGTGGGGAAGATGCTGGAGTCGATTATTAAGAATGTTATAGCAGCACATTTGGAAAGCAGTGATGGGATCGGTCAAAGTCAACATGAATTTATAAAGGGGAAATCATGCTTGACTAATCTTTTGGGATTTTTTGAGGATGTAACAAGTAGAATGGATAAGGGAGAGCCAGTGGATGTGGTGTATCTGGACTTTAAAAGGCCTTTGACAAGGTCCCACACAAGAGATTAGTGTGCAAAATTAGAGCACATGGTATTGGTGGTAGGGTATTGACATGGATAGAAAACTGGTTGGCAGACAGGAAGCAAATAGTAGGAATTAACGGGTCCTTTTCAGAATGGCAGGCAGTGACAAGTGGGGTGCCGCAAGGCTTGGTGCTGGGACCCCAGTTATTTACAATATATATTAATGATTTAGAAAAGGGAATTAAATGTAACATCTCTAAGTTTGTGGATGACACAAAGCTGGGTGGCAGTGTGAGCTGCGAGGAGAATGCTATGGGGCTGCAGGGTAGCTAGGATTGGTTGGGTGAGTGGCAGAAGCATGACAGATGCAGTATAATGTGGATAAATGTGAGGTTATCCACTTAGGTGGCAAGAACAGGAAGGCAGACTATTATCTGAATGGAGTGAGATTAGGAGAAGGGGAGTTGCAATGAGATATGGGTGTGCTTGTACATCAGTCACTGAAAGTAAGCATGCAGGTACAGCAGGCAGTGAAGAAAGCTAATGGCATGTTGGCCTTCATTGCGAGAGGAATTGAGTTTAGGAAAAAGGAGGTCCTACTGCAGTTGTACAGGGCCCTGGTGAGGCCGCACCTGGAGTATTGTGTGCAATTTTGGTCTCGTAATTTGAGGAAGGACATTATTGCTATTGAGGGAGTGCAGCGTAGGTTCAACAGATTAATATCCGGGATGGCGGGACTGACATATGATGAAAGAATGGATTGACTGGGCTTGTATCACTGTAATTTATAAGGATGAGAGGGTTCACATAGAAACAATAACATTCTTAGAGGATTGGATAGGGTAGATGCAGGAAAAATGTTCCCGATGTTGGGGCAGTCCAGAACCAGGGGTCACAGTTTAAGAATAAGGGGCAGGCCATTTAGGACTGAGATGAGGAAAACAATTTTCACCCAAAGAGTTGTGAATCTGTGGAATTCGCTGCACAGAAGGCAGTGGAGGCCAATTCACTGGATGTTTTCAAGAGAGAGTTAGATTTAGCTCTTAGGGCTAAGGGAATCAAGGGATATGGGGGAAAAGCTGGACTGGTGCACTGATTTTGGATGATCAGCCATGAACATATTGAATGGTGGTATTGGCTCAAAGGACCGAATGGCCTACTCCTGCACCTATTTTCTGTTTCTATGATTTAATTGTTTGAATTTAACTCCCCAGCTGTCATGAAGGGGTTTGAATTTTATTTTTATGAATTGGTGATTTAAACCTGTACAAATTATCAAACTTGGCACAAAAAAATTAAACTGCTGGAAGAACTCAGTGATTTATTCCAGTTCTTGTTTTCACTGAGTTCTTCCAGCAGCTTATCTTTTGCTCCAGATTCCACCATCTGCAGACTTTTGTGCTCTAATTTGACTCTTTTAAATTTTTTAAAGGCAGTTTCAGCACTGAACTGGTGACAATCGTCATGTCAGTAATCAGAATAGTTTCGCAGAAAACATTGTACGCCTCACAATCCATTTATGGATACAAAAAACTGAAGTAAAGGGCCTGTCACACTTGGGCGACCCAATCTGCGAGTTTAGAAGAGTTTGCACTGGACTCAAACTCACAGCATGGCCGACACCAGGTCCTACGAGGTCGCTGGAACTCTCCTGCATGCTCGAGGGAAGTTCCAGCCTACTCGCGGCCTCAGCTAAGTCGCGGAAATAAATTTCAGGATATTGAAAAAATTTCCGCGAGTAAAATTTGGTCGGCATGGGTCTTTTTCACTCATAGTGGAGTGGGGTCGCTATATACTTACAGGCAGTCGAGGGCAGCCGTAGGCAATCTCCTTCGCTGACCGGGCATTTTGATTGGCTCATTGGAGTTTTCAGGACCTAGGTAGTCCTACCAGTAGGTAAAATGCCTGCTAAACTTTATGATATACTTCTTAAAAGTATCTCCACTCCTTCTCTCCCCTTCTCCCCCCCCCCCCCCCCCCCGCGCTTTCTAAAGGACTTACCCTTACTGTGGCAGCCATTTACCTTCATCTTCATCGCGCAGACAGTGCTCCTCCACTCTCCCTGGCCCCCACCTTCGTGATGTGTGTGTGTGTGTGTGTGCGTGCGTGCGGTCGATCGATGCAACTCGCGGTTCGGTAGATCCAGCTCGTGGTTTCAATGCGGCCGGTTGATCCAGCTCGAGGCTTTCCAGGAGAGTGCCATCGAGCTTGAAGGTCGAAGACACTCTTCTGGACTCGCGGATTAGGTCACCCAAGTGGGACAGGCCCTTTTACTTAGCAGGACTGGCAGCATCTCTGGAGAGAAGGAATGGGTGATGTTTCGGGTCGAGACCCTTCTTCAGACTAGTCAGAGGAAAGGGAAACGAGAAATATAGACCTTTCCCTTCCCCCTGACTAGTTTGAAGAAGGGTCTCGCCCCGAAACGTCTCCCATTCTTTCTATACAGAGATGCTGCCTGTCCCACTGATTTACACCCGCTTTTTGTGTCTATCTTCAGTTTAAACCAGCATCTGCAGTTCCTTCCTTCACAATCCATTTAGTTTAGTCCAGTTACACGCCAAGTTCATTTATCTCATGTCCCAGTTTACACCTCCGCTCGGTTCAACAAGTACCTTGACACGAATTCAGCATAGACTAGAAAGAAAAAAGTTCACAAGGAAGAAAGGCATCAATGCCTCTCAGTAGAAGGAAAAGACAATCTAAACACCAACAACGGGGATGGATGCTTCTTCACTAGTTCAGTTATTATTTCTGCTGAGGGCAAGTTTTGGAATTTTGTAGTTCACATTTGCAGTAAAAATAATCAATTAACCCATCATGATTATAAAGCAGTTTGCTGCAGCTGCTGAATTAAAACTGGCCTTCACCAGATTACAAAAGTAAGCAATTATATTAAATACCAATTTAGTTGTTTTTTTTCATCATTTTTTTTCTCCTGTGTTGCATCTTCTGGAATAAAGTGGTATTTTATTAAGTGATATTATAGATGTAAGCATTGTTATTTTACTGAGTGGGAGGCATATATTTTTCTTTACACTGTTAGGTAGTATTGATGCAATATGATTTCTGATACTGTACATGGTGATGGGGAAATGTTGGTGCATTTTGGCTGCATTGGCATTGTGTCAAAATATGCATGTCACAGCTCTAGTTTATGATATAGGCTAAACTCATTTTCTGCAATCTGAAATATACCAGGGGTCTGGCCTGTGTTCAATCTGTGCAAGAGACTCATATATTTTCCAAATATATTTGGACAGAGGATTAATTAGAGATCAAGAGAGAAAACAAAAGGAAACATGTAAAACCTGTTAACTACAGTGCTGCAGAACCTCAGCAGTAGATGCAAATGGAGAGGGAAAACGGAGTTAATATTGCAGATGGATATACTCTTACTGGCCTACTTCACTCATTAACCCATCCATCCATCAGATGGCTTGAGCAGAACAATCCTGATCTCACCCTATCAAAGATATTCTTTACCCACTCCATCCTCCCCCGAATTTTCTCCAATTCAAATCTCACTTACTCTCTATCCTCCCCAATTTTTTAGAAGAGTATTTGACCTGAAATATTATTTATTTTCCTCTTTTCACAGATGCTGCCTGACCTGCTCAGTCTTACAGCAATTATTCCTTTCATTCTGCGGTCTGTGCATATATACTGTGACATCAGTCATGATACCAGCCAGATCTGCAATGTACCAGACTGGCACACACAGTAGGGTGAATTCACCCAATGGGCTTTAATGACAATGACAACAACAACAACAACAACAACAACAATCTCTCTCTCTCTCTCTCTCTCTCTCTCTCTCTCTCTCTCTCTCTCCCTCTCTCCAAGGTACAGTGAAAAGCTTTTGTGCAAGAGTCCTTGCATATGATGTGGCAACTGCTCTGCTCTTGATTACCTAAACCTGCAGAGAATGATGAACAGAGTCCATCAAAGGCTCATCTTTTCCTTCCATTCGGTCCATCTTCACGGTGTGTTGCATCAGGAAGGCTAGAAGTATCATCAAGCATGTCTGTTACTAGGGCCATTCACTTTTGCTCTTTTCTACTTTCTCGATGAAGATTGAGGACCCTGAAAGGTCGGATGTCCAGACATAAAAACAGCTTCTTCCCACTGCTGTAAGACTCATGAACCAATCACCTCTTTCACACCCCTGACCTGGAGGTGCTGCCAAATTATCTCTACCTCATTCAATTATCCTGATATTGTACATTAATATTCTTTTGCACTACTCAAAAGTTGCAGTACACTCTCCTGTTTTAGCCTCATCTTTATATTATGTTATTTTTATTATGTATACTGCTTACTCTGTGAACTACGTGAATAAGGAATTTCATTGAACCGTGGTGTATATAACAATACAATTTGTTTTATTTTGTCTTTTGGACAAATTTGTCATTTGGACCCCGTTGAGGTCCAAACGAAATATCGTTTCTGCAGCCATACATCACAAAACGAAGAAGACCCGAGACACAACACAATTTACACATATATCCATCACAGCGCTGTGATGGAAGGCAAAAACAACTTATCTCTCCACTGCACTCCCCCCCCCCCCGATGTCAGAGTCAAAGTCAAAAGCCCCCGGCGGGCGACGGTGATCATCCCGCGGCCATTAAAGCCACGCCGGTTAATGCAGGGTCGTGCACCGGGTCTTGGTGTTAGAGCCCCGGCGCGCGCCCGCAAAGTCCGGCAGCCATTCCAAGCCGCGCGGGGGGATAAAGCCCCGCTCCAGGTGCTCTTCAACCCCGCAACTCGGGCGGGAGAAGCCGCCGCTGCAGAAGCCCCGAAAAGCGGTCTCCCACCAGGGGACCCGCGGGCTTCCGGTGTTGCCGTCCGCCAGACCTGCGGTTGTAGCCTCCGAATCTCCGGAGGTCGGGTCGCAGCAGCGATTGTCTCCACCACAGCTCCACCCGCTCCGGACTCGGCCAGCCCCGCGACGGTGAGTAGTCCGCAGCTCCGCAACTAGAGCCTCAGGTCGCTCCTGCTGGAGGCCACTCCACGTTGCCCAGCCCCAACGACAACGGAGACCCGACAAGAAAAGGTTGGGTCTCCCGTGCAGGGGAAAGATTTTAAAGTTTCCCCCCCCCACCCCCCACCCCCCACACACATACCCCGACAAAAAAAAGAATAAAAAACTACATAAAAACGAGACAAAAATAATAAAAAGTCAGACGGACTGCAGAGGCCGCTGCAAACGAGAGTCGCGCCGCCCACCGAATAGACAACAATCTCATCTAAAGGCTCTGTCTTACGTGTTTGCGGTCATCGGCGGTGAAGCGCGGCTTCGCCTGTAGAGTGGACCGCACGGCAACGGCGAGAGCGCCGAGCCTATCCACGGGAGCGCCGCACGGATGCTGCGCGGGGGCCGAGTGATTCAAATACGGCTGGTCCCACGTGCTTGCGGTAAGTAAAAAAAAGGGCGGGCCGACTGCGATGATGTCGGCCCGCCGCACGTGACTCACGAGCGGCGGCTGTGGCGGCGGCCGTCCTGATCGCGGCGCTGTAGCGGTGGCTGTGCCTGCGGCCGTGCCGCACACGTGCCTCACTGGCGGAGGCTGTGGTAGTGCAAGCTTGACGCACGGCGCTCGAGCCACACTGGCGGCGGCCCGTGCGGGCGGCCGTGCCGCACTCATGCATCACTGGTGGAGGCTGTGCGGTAGGAAAATATTTTTCAACAGTATAGGTTTTATTTTAGCACCGGAATTGTGCGTTCTCACGAGTGCCCGGTATATGGCCGCAGATTCTTCCCGTTTCGTCACCAATGACCGCAGACTCGTGAGACAGGTCTTTAATGCTATGCTAAAGAGAAGTTTGTTACTGCTGCCAAATGTCTCTTTGTGTGTGTGTGTGTGTGTGTGTGTGTGTGTGTGTGTGTGTGTGTGTGTGTGTGTGTGTGTGTGTGTGTGTGTGTGTGTGTGTGTGTGTGCGCGCGCGTGCGTGCGTGCGTGCGTGCGTGCGTGCGTGCGTGCGTGCGTGCGTGCGTGCGCGCGCGCGCGCGCGCGTGTGCGCGTTTTTTTTTTGTTTTTTTAATACATGGGTGAGCCTGTGATCAGAGTTACTGCATAAAGGAATGCATTAGCATGTGAAATATTGTTCATATGCACATGATTGCAGTGCACTGCAATGAGCGGACTGTGATATTAGTGGAAAGTTCATGGGATATACATTTGATTTTGCCTTCTCTAATCTTCATCATGCATGTGGTTTTGTTGAACCTTTAGCAGTATAACACCTGAATCCTTGGTGCTGAACTCCAATCTATCAGCTCTTCTGCTGCCTCTTCCCTCTGCCTGTGCAGGATTCACCAGTAGGGTTTCCTGGATATAATGGTAATTCTGCTTTATACTTCCTTGGCCAGTGCCTTCATTGCAGCAGTGAAAAATTATGGAGCCACAGTCTCCAGTGGTATAATGACCCCCGCTATAATTCCCTGCTAGATTTGTCTTGGAAGGAGTGTGGCATAGATTTTCCTGAATGATACTTGCAACATTGCAGGTGAGATTACACAAATGACTTAAGGGATACCATTCCCTTACGCTATTTGATTACTTTCCATACCTGTCCATGAATTATGAATGATCCATGTACATGAAACCCTGAGACTCCGCTATCTCTGTTCCACCACCTAAAAATACTTTCTTCTCTCTTAATAAGTTTGTCCATATTGGACCTGCTACCTGCTTGGATATTTTCACAAATTAATGTCCTCGGATACGTTGCTTTGCTTTTTTCATGGATTTTTCTGGATACTATATCACAATTAAATTAACTACTATATCACAATTAAATTGTACAGCATTTAACTGTCAAATACAGAAACATCCAAGCTGTCATCATTTTTTTAATGTCTGGATATTGTGCTGAAAGTTTCTGAAACATAACCAAGATCACACTTCAAGGACTGCATCTAATTCTGTTTGCTACATTCTATCTAGATGCAGAGAAACAGAAATAGGATTAAGATAGGCCACTTGGCTCTAGGCCACTTGGCTCTATGGGGCTGCACGACTCTTTTACACGATCATCACTGATCATCTACTTCAATGCCCATTTCCTGCCTTCTCCCATTATACCTTTGCATTAACTTTACCTTGACTGCCTTTTGTGTGGAGAATGTTACAGGTACTCTATCCCTGGGTGATGAATTGTGAATGAGAAAGGCTCCTCATCTTGAAGCTGTGACCACTGGTTCTGGCTCTCCAGCTGTTGGGAACATCCTCCCTGTATATAGTTTGTATTGTCCTGTTGAGAGCTGTATAGGTTTCCATGAGATACCCCCATGCTTTTATAAAATCCACTGAAGGTCGGCCTAATATTGCCAAACTCTCCTCAAAAGTCAATCCTGCAATCCCAGAAGTAAGCATAATAAATATTTGTTGCGTCGGCACATTACAAGAACATCCTTCCTTAGATAAGGGTACCAAAAATTTAATCTTCAAGTAGAGTCTCTCAAAGACCTCATACAACATAGCATACGTCTGCACTCAAATCCTGAGATGAAGGTCAACATACCGTTCGCTTTCTTTAGTGTTTGCATTCCTCAATGCTTGCTTTGAAGAACTGGTGTACAAGACATTCAGTCTTGTTGTGCCATCCTCTTACCCAGTTTATCTCTATTATGCAGATCCTTAAGTGCGTGTCGAAAAATATGGTTCCAGGAATGGGTGATCTCAGCCGCAAGACTGGAGAATTGAAAGATGCTCTCCTTGGAGCAGAGAATGTTGAGGCGGGCATGTTAAAATATGATGGCAGGGTTAATTGGAAGAGGCTGTCCCATTGTACAATGAACAGGAGAAACCAGTTGGTGCAGTGTGAAAGGTGTAAGGGGAAGCGAGGAAAAACACTCAGGGAGTAGTTATAATGTGGGACGTTGCCCGCCGGAGTCATGGGAAATTAAACTTTTAAGAGGTTATTGGATGAGCGATTGAGGAAAAATAATTTGCAGAGCTGGGAGGTTGGTGGGTAATGGGTGCATGAATAGGTGAATTAGTTGGAGAGAATTGCATGGCCTCAGTGGGTTTGAAAGGCTGTTTATAAACCAGAACCACCCAGGCCATGACTCTTATGATCCACTTTTCTGGAAAATCACCACAGCTGAAAAACACACTGTATAATTAGGAAGAAAAATGCATGCAACCTTGTGAGCATACAATATTGTTCTGTCACATTTGGGAGGAGCCATCTTGGGGAACGGCTGCTAACCAGCAGCTGTCCGTTCAATTCACTTTTTTATAAACGTTTTTAGTGAGTTTTGTCCTATGTTTGTTGGGGAATTAGAATTTTTTATGTGGGGTGGAAGGGGGAAACTATTTTCTAGGTCCCTACCTGGTCGGCGAGGCAGCTTTTTCTCCGGGCTGCACCGTCGACCCGTCCTTGCGGCCTACCAGCGGGAGTGGAGCGGCGTTCTCCTGGCGGGGACCGCCCAGCGCCTTCAGCTTCGGTGGCGGCACGGCGCTGGAGCGCTGTCGCGGAGCGGAGCGGGCGATGCCTTGCCTGGGTCGCCGCGCTAGGTCGCCGCGATGGAGCTCCGGTATGCTGAGACCGCCGTGATCAACACCGTCGAGCTGCGGGACAGCGGAGCGGTGCCAACTTTAACATCGGGAGCCTCGGAGCTCCAACCGGCTTCGGAAGCCACGACTCCGGTGGGGAATCGGCCGTCCCAGCCGCTGTGAGGACTCTCCCGACGCCGGAGCAACATCGCCCGGCGAGAACGGCCAGGAACGTCGGGCCTCCGTAGAGGCAACTGTGGAGGCCTCAGTAGGCCTGACTATGGGTGAACTGGGGATGGGGACTGGACATTGTGCCTTCCCCCACAGTGGTGGCCATTGTGGATGATTATTTTATTCTGTATCCAAGATGGCTGCCGGAAGGGAGAGTGTACGCTGGCGCGGTTTAGCTGCTGCTGCTCTCTCTTCATATTGTGTTTTTGATTTTTGTCTTTGGATTGAATTCTGTCTTTAATTTGTGTACTGGTGATGTCTTTACTATTTATTTCATTCCGCTTACATGTTTTTACCCTATTTGCTAAATTTTGTAAGGTGTCTTTGAGACTCTTGAAAGGCGCCCATAAATAAAATTTATTATTATTATTATTATTATTATTATTGAAATGCCACAGTATATTTATAACTGAGGAATGAAACAAGCATGTAAGAGATGCAAAAATCTTTAATCCAACCCATTGGAAGACCATATGATTTTATACCATATCTTTCACACCATCTCCTGCAAAAGAAGCACAATGCAATTATATATCTGAACATCGATGGGAATATATCTTCGTATTGAATTTGCTGCATGGTCTCTTAAGATGCGTGTCTCTGACTACTTTGGAGATTTTGCTTCTTTGACCTTGCACATACCATCGCTTGGTTCAATATAAACTAAGTAACGTGGAAAGATAATTTTATTTTCCAAATTATTAGTACACAGGCAAATCCTATTACCCTAGACAGGAAAGTTTGAAAAAGCACTAGATGTGCTTCCTGGGATATTTCCTGAGATATGCCTCAAAGTAAATGAATAAACACAAATAAAAAATAACATGACACAAAATAATTCTGAATAAAACACGTGGATGTGGATAATCTGCATTAATCACCATGACAGCCATGTTTCTGGTCCTATGGCAGTCAACATTTTGAAATGATCAACATTATATTCCAGAGATTTAGTTCCAAATTAATTGTTTCCCAGCCACCACAGTGGGACAAACTCAGGTGATGTTTCAGAAGTGTGTCCATTAATCCAGTAGTTTAAACACAATGCCACCTAACCACTTCCTCCCCTGACCGATCCAATAACCGATAATGGAAATTGGCTGTCCATGTGCCAATGGAATGGGATGGCCGTTTTTCCCTATACATTTCCAGAATCAGGCACCTGATCGACACAAATTGGGTCATGAACCAAAAGAAAGTCGAATGACCTCAGGGCAATATTTACCTTCGGAGTGACTAGACATTCCCTGGTGCAGGATTTTATAGCCAGCATTAGGTAGCCATCAACACTGACTAATTTGGAGCGGCACAGTGGTGCAACAGTAGAGTTACTGCATTACAGCACCAGAGTCCTGGGTTCGATCCTGACTATCAGTGCTGTCTGTATGGAGCTTGGTACATTCTCCCTGCGACTGTGTGGGTTTTCTCTGGGTGCTCTGGTTTCCTCCCACACTCCAAAGACACAGGGGTTTATAGGTTTATTGGCCTCTGTAAATTGTAAATTGTCCCTAGTGCATAGGATAATGCTAGTGTACGGGTGATCGCTGGTTGGCGTGGACTCGGTGGGCCAGAGGGCCTGTTTCCACGCTGTACCTCTAAAGTCTAAAGACTAGCTGCTGACTTTGAAGTAAACTTAAAGACTTACCCTGCAAAGACCCAATCAGAAACTACTGGGAGAAAAAGACTCCTGCAGAAATCTGGGCAGAGAACTACAGCATGGCAGGATCCAATTGACTGTCAAATGCAACCTTTTAATGACTGATGTCACCACTGCTGGAGGAGGAAGACAGAAGCAACATCAGCAAATTGACAAACAAAAACAAAGTACTGGAGGGGGGTGGGGGGCAACCTGAAATGCCATCTGTCCATTTCCCTCCATGAATGCAACATGATATGCTGAGTTTCCCCATCACTTTGTCTTTCTGTTCAAGATTCCAGCATCCTTGTGGCTCCATCAAAACAGTGTTTCTTATTTTTACAATACAATAGGTACCGGTAACTTTAATCCAAGGGTACTAGACCAGTGCTAACTGCTTCTGCAAAGACCCTAAAGAATCACAATTAATCTTAACATTTTGACTTGAAGACAGTATGTTTCACTAAGTTCAATTTAGTTGATTCAAATCGCCCAGTAACACAACTAATCTGTACAGGAACTGCATTCAAATCTTTTAGTGGAGTCAAATTAGAGCACAGAATCTAGAATCTGGAGCAAAACATAAACTGCTAGAAGAACTCAGTGAGAACAAGAGTTTGAAGAAATCACTGAGCTCTTCCAGCAGTTATTTTTTTGGAAGTGCACAAGTTTGATACTTTAGTCAGGTTGCAAACACTGATTCAAAAAATAAAGTTCCAATCCCATTGTGGAGGCTGAGGAGTTAAATTCAAATAATTAAATAAATATGGAATTCTATTTTTTAAAGCTGGTCTTTGCTATTGTAACCGCAAAACTAGTTGACTTTCATAAAAGCCCATCTGATTCACTTGTGCTTCAGGGAAGGAATACTGCCAACCTTACCAGGTGTCTCCTTCTTAAGGAGTTGCTCGGGATCAAGGATTATATGCTTCTTCTCTGGATTGTTCGTTTGAATGGCGGATGCGGCTAATGTGGGAACTGCAGATTTTTCCACTGGTTAGAAAGGAGGTGTGTACTAAGGCAGACGGGTGAGTAATTTGTGAGGTGGATCACTCCAACTGTTTCTTATGTATGGCTTCTGTGTGCAACTGATGTATGGAGTCTAGTTTCTCAATACCATCTTGACAACTTCTTCTCTACTTTGAGCAATTATGGACCAAGGATTCCCAGGAATTATTTAAGATGTTGCAACCTTTCAGGGAGGCTTTCAGTACCTCCTTTCCAATCTTTAAATATCTTCCTTGGTTCACCTGGAATTATTTTACCATTACACAGCTTGGAATAGATTGTCTTTCTTGGGAGTTGGGCATATGAACAGTGTGACATGTTGAACAGAGCAAACTGAATGTAATTGGAACCCAACCCTGGGGATGTTGTGCCAAGAGTTGTGTGTGTGTTTAATTGTCATATGTACCAATATTGTAACAACAAAATTTTTACTCACAGCAGCATAACAGGCCTATAAACGCTATACGCATCGATAATATATGATAAAGGAACATTCAATAAATTCATAACTGTAACATTGGTGGAAAAAAAACAACCAAATACCAGACAGTCCATTGAAGTCCATAGTTGAGGTTAGTGTTGTATGGTATTCAAGAGCCTGATGGTTGTTGGAAAGAAGCTATTCTTGAATGTGATGGTCATGATTTTCAGACTCCTATACTTTCTTCACTCTGCTAGGATTGAAATGAGGGCATGGCCAGGATGATGTGGGTCTTTGATGATATTGGCTGCCTTTTTGAGGAAATGCCTCTAAGAGATCCCTTCGATGGTGGGGAAGTCAGTACTTATGAAGGACTGGGCAGTATCTATCTTTCTGTAATCTCCTTCATTTCTGGGCGTTAGAGTTTCCAAACCAAGCTATGATGCAACCAGTTAAGATGCTCTCTACCATACACCTTTAAATATTCAAAGGTCAAGAAGTTCATTGATGTACTAAATCTCCTCAATCTTCTAATGAAGTAGAATTATTGATGAGCACTCTTTATGATGTGGTGCCTTGGTGACTTTAATGATAGTGTTGTACCCATGTCTGGGCTACACACTCATATAGAGTGATTAGAGCAGGGGGCTGAACACACAGCTCTGAAGTGCTCCTTTATTGATGGTTATTGAGGGGGAATTGTTATTGCCAATTGGTACTAGATGAGCAGAGACCTAATTCCCTGAATTTAATAACAGGTTTGGAGGGGATGATGGTGTTGAATGCCAAGCTGTAGTCAATGAACAACAGCCCAACATACATATCCGTATTGTCCAAGTAGTCCAGTGCACAGTGGAGAGCCAGAGAGATTGCATCCCCTATTGATCAAATGTGGTGGTAGGCAAATTGTAGTGGGTTCAAGTCTTTGTTAAAACATTGAGAGTTGAGAGAGTCATGACCAACTTCTCAAATCAGTTAATCACCACAGAGTTAGTGTCATCGGTTGGTAGTCACATCATCCTACTCTTCTTGGGCACTGGTATTATTGACATTGTCAGTGAACATTGACAGAGGTTCACTAATCCTTCCAATAAATTTGGAGGGTTTTGTGAAGGCAGCTTTGATGGTATTTATCCAGTGGCCTGAGGTGTCTACTGTTTGTAATCCTGGTCTCAGAGCATATAAGGGAACTGGAACTTTGTGCCAGGACTAAAGTTTTGATCCTCAAACACTCTTTTACTCAATTGAACAAAGACTGTGCTAGCAGACTGAAGATAATGATGATTTTCATCATTGATGTCAACGTGTGGAAAGTGGTTCACATTTGCCAAGGTCTCACCATGAACAGTCTCCCAATATTTAAGATTAGTTGCACTTCCAACGTTGGTTGGAGACTAGATGTAACATTGCAGTGAGAAAGATTGAGAAAAGGGTCACAAGTTCATAAGTAATAGAATTCGGCCAGTCAGCCCATCGCGTCTACTCCACCATTCAATCATGTCTGATCCCTGCCTCCTAATCCAATGTTCCTGCCTTCTCCCCATAACACCCGTTGTAATCAAGAATTTGTCTATCTCTGCCTAAAAAATATTCACTATCTTGGCCTCGCTCCACAGCCCTCTGTGGCAATGAGTTCCACAGATTAACTACTTTCTGACTAAAGAAGTCAGGGCAATAACGTAGGCTCGTTTAAACCCTGATCTTCACAGAGATTGCTTTTTTTTCTGTACACTCATTAGTTCCTGATCCGGGTTTTATATGATTCCAGACCATCAATGCGAATGACTATTAACTTCTCAGTTCAACCTCAATTACAGTCACATCCACATTGTGTGAAAGTTTTTTTTTTAACGCACCCTTGCGGTCATCTGCTGTTCTATGCCATTCTGAGACTTCTCCATCTTTGGGACTGTCAGTATTATAGGAAGTGTGAACTTGCAACCAACACTTGTCTCCCATGTCCTTCTTCTTCTTCTTGTTGTAGGATTCCGGCAGTGTAGACGCTGCTAAGCGTATTACTGCCCTCCACAGGTCAAAGTTTGAACTAAATTCTTACATACAGTCCTGTAACTTGCAGGAATTGAAGAACAGCCCTGGATATCAGTTGATGTTTCTCATTGTGTCCAAACAAAGATAAAACAGAAAAAGCCTCAACTCCAAGTCCTGTCAGTCTAACAACAATACTTTTCTTTCTACCCTATACTTTTTACATTCTAGGAAACATGCTTAACTGTCTCATTACTCCCACATTCACACAAGCCAGAAACATGTTTCCCTACAATGCACAAATAGTAATTTAACCCACAGTGTCCCAACCTCAATCTACACAGTTTAACTGAGTCCCTACTCTCCCATGTCCTGCCGCAGCGCTGGCCCTTTAAGCGGTGCTGGATGTCTCCGCCCTCCCAGTCATTATCTTCTACAGACGTAAGCGGCCGGCCCTGGTGGTTCCCATGGTTTCTGGCATCACGTGTAGCTGGCACTCGGTGAGCAGGGAGGTTCTTGTCAAAGATGCTGCAAATTACTCTGTGCCATTGAAAGCGGGCGAGGAAGAGAGGGGGAAGTACCATGACTCTTCAACTGAGCAGGGCGGCATTCGCCAGGATCGGCCAGAGTTTGCATGTGTCCCAGTGATCGGACACATGTGTCCCAGCATCGCAATAAGTTGCCGTCGCTTCCCTGCAGCCATCCTCATTCCGTGGTCATTTCTGCGGCGCATCACGCTTCAGGAATGAGCGTGAAGATCCCCGCTGGGCTGACGGACTTGCTGCAGAGCTTCACCGTGGAGGTGTTGCGGAAGCAGCCGGACGACCTGGTCGGCTTCGCCGTGCAGTATTTCAGCAAACTACAGGCGTGCCGGAGAGCCCCCCTGACGGCAGCGGCGCCGGGAGAGCCCCCCGGACGGTCAACTTCGCCGATGAGCCCATGCAAACCGACTCCGAGGACGACGAAGACGACGAAGAGTTCGAAGGTAAACTTTTTATTTTTAAAAAATAAAAATAAAAAATATTTAATTCACTTCAAATCACTGCCGTTTGTTGCATTATATTTAGTTTAGGATGTGTGGCTACTTGAGAGGCGGTGGGCCATCATGTGATCAATGGGAAGCTATGGAGCAAGGAATCAAAATCAAGGACCATCCAGCAAGTTGACTGGGTCGGACAAGGAGGGTGGAGAGGCTTGTTTGGAGTGCTGGGTGGTCTCTGTACAATCAACGTAATATCATTAACTTCATGTGCAATCAGTGCTCCAACTACATTTCCGCTAACAAGAAAAATGATGGTAAGTTTTTATTATTGTTGGAATAAAAAACACATTCCTAACATCAGTGGGAATGGCAGGCGAAAGTTTGGATTGGTACTTTTTTTCTTCCTTGGGTTAGTTGAGGATAAAATTGGGAAAATGCACGATTCACCCGTGAGGGGTGGTGACAGGAGTCAGGAATTTGGCTTGTTGGGTGGCTTCCCCCCCCCCCCCCCCCCCCCCCCATAGGACCATTGAGAGTTTAGAGAAGGGGCAGTTTCATTAAGTTGGAAATGATGAAAGGAGGAAGGCTGATTGCCAATTGATTGAATTGTTACAACTATGCTCCTGGAAATACTTTGACTAACCTGGGCAATATGTGTGACAGTTAACAACTTGCAACTTAATGCTACGTGGTGTAATCTGTATCTCCACCACGAAGACCATCTTCCCATTCCTGAATCCTTTGTCATTAACTCCACTCCAAGTCCTGGGATAGACTGATTCTGTCATCTCCAGTTTATTGTTGGTTCTTCTCCACTGGTGTAAATGGAATCTTGGACAAAGCTTAATCTTGTTGTATGAAAATGCTGAAAGCATTCAGCAGGTCAGGCAGCATCTGCACAGAGGGAAACAGTTAAAGTTTCAGGACAGTGATCCCTGCTGACTTTCTGGCAAAATATTGCACTAAATTTTGTTGCATTTCACTGCATTTGTACACCTCTACACAAAGTCAGGAAGTTTATGTTCCGATCCATCCACCTCTGTTACATACTGATTGGCAGTATTGTAAACATCTTTCTCTTTTGGATACTTCTATTAAATTCTTAACGTCTTGTCGACTTAACATCTGTTTGTTTGATGCTTGGATGTATTAGTCTCTCAAATATCTTGTAGTTATTATAAACTGTGCTGCTCTTTCCCCAAATGTTTCATCTGACCCCACCTTTGACTTTACTTGTGTTTTTGTCATTTGCTCAGTGGGAATACAAAGTACTCCTAACCTGGTTCAAATCAAGATTATGTTGCTTCTTGGTGCTTTTGGTTGTAGCACGGAACTGTGCTACTCGGGTTTCTGTTAAGTTATCTTTGTGCCTTATCATGTGTCACCACCACCGGTGCCTGAATCAGTGTTGTTCCCACAAAGGTTACATCTGTGCCAGAAGGAGACAGTCCTGCAATGCCATACGTCAATTTGAAACAGGACTTCCATATATCTAGGGACAATTATATTTCCTAACTGACAGTGTCCTGCAAACCCTTCCTTGGTTGTCTACTCTACTGGCTTCTTCTATCACCTTCCTTCCATTTGGTCATTGAGTTTGTATCCTCATGGAACAAATTTCTCTCCTTCATTACATTTCCCAACTGCTGTGACTTTTAGTTTATGGGTCAACACATGTGCTCAGTCCTATAGTAGACAATGTTGATAGAAACTCGTACCTAAAACATTTTATCTTTGTCTTAATTCAGCTAGTGATTGTTCCTGCATTGCCTGAATTGAGGGGGATCTTATAGAAACTTACAAGATTCTTAAGGGGTTGGACAGGCTAGATGCAGGAAGATTATTCCCGATGTTGGGGAAGTCCAGAACAAGGGGTCACAGTTTAAGGATAAGGGGGAAGTCTTTTAGGACCGAGATGAGAAAATCATTTTTCACACAGAGGGGTGAATCTGTGGAATTCTCTGCCACAGAAGGTAGTTGAGGCCAGTTCATTGGCTATATTTAAGAGGGAGTTAGATGTGGCCCTTGTGGCTAAAGGGATCAGGGGGTATGGAGAGAAGGCAGGTACAGGATACTGAGTTGGATGATCAGCCATGATCATATTGAATGAAGGCTCGAAGGGCCGAATGGCCTACTCCTGCACCTATTTTCTATGTTTCTATGTAAACTATTTTGCAAAACTTCTGAATCCAAATACTGGTGTGCCATAAGTTATTGCAGAGTATTCTTTTCTTCTAAAGACATTTTATTTCAGACGTGCTTTCTGAAATTTTTGTACACCCCATTCTGCAAACTCTCACTTTCTTAATTGTATGACCATGACCTCTATTTGAGAAGCCTGATAGCCCTGGTTGCCTGGTACATATGCAACTTCCCTCATGTTATTTCACTTCTCTCAGCCTCTTTCAACTTCTCAGTCCTTGGTGAACTTCCTCAGGATCATTGTACTGGCCTGATCCTGCTACTCCTGTAAGCAGAGTTATGCCATTATTAGCCCGACTGATTGACACCTTGTTCTTGTACTCGACTGGCAGGAGTTAAAAGCAAAACCAGTAATCTTGGAGATGTGTGACCGGATTGCGTAGTAATTAGAAGATGTATCCTCTTCCTCCCTTTCCAAATCTAATTGCAACATCATTGGCTTCTGGGTGTAGCCTGCCGCAGGCAAATGTTGGTCTGTTTCCCAATAACGTTGGACCATCGTGCATCTCATTTCTACCAATGTTTGCAACACTTCTGCAGATTACTCTTCTTCAGTTGAACCTGCTTGAAGTGACTTTTGTGGCCATTTTGCTCCATTAATGAATGACCTGCGGCATTATCTGTATTCAGTATAAAACCTCAATCATTTGTTTTAATGAGTTATGAATGATGCAATTTTTCATCATGTTGCCATCCATTCAACATGCTCTGCGATTGTTAACTTTAATGGCATGGATCGCACCTCTCAGGATGTATTTGCTAGGCATGTTTCCTTGCTTTCAAGTAAACTAGACTTTTTTTTTGTACCATAATTATAACAGTGGGCTGCTTCAAATGTGGAGATGGAGGCTGTGTGGCTTTTGCTGACATCAGTAGCAAGACCTTCTGCAACTGTGTGACTTGTGGTTTTCCTGCCACTCGGGTTCCTGTGGTTAGTTGGTTTTCTCCAAAATAACACTTAAAGCCTAAGTAACTTGATCCTTTTGGAGAGATTATGGTTATTGCCTTCATTACTGCCCATGTGACTTTTCCCTGCCAACTTGCAGTATCTCAGTGTAGACACAATAACCGGAGATGCTGGAATTTTGAGCAAAACACAAAGTGCTGGAGGAACTAAACGAGTCGGGCAGCGTCTGCAAGGGGCGAACAGACGATGTTGCAGGTTGGGACCTTTCTTCAGACCTGAACTTTGCGTTTTGCTCAAGTATCTCCGTGTAATTTCTATCAAAATTGCAGCTTTCTTTGACTTCTGAACTCAAGTACATGCATGGTAGTATTTGGCTTGTATTCTCATGCCACCACAACACTTTTAAAATGTTGACCTTGCTAAGTTGCTGAAGCTGAGGATGTAATGGCTAGATTGTACTCGTATAAAGTATGTGATTCACTGGCATGGATCACAAGTATCAGACTTGTACTTTGAAATATTTTGTATGGTGTTGTGTTGGAATGTGCAATTAGATTCTCAACAGTCTCATCAGATGGAAGTCTATTACATTCTATGATGCCAGAAAGTTTGCCAAGTAAGTGTAGGAGCCTTCCACTCATAATAAAATAGCTTTTCCTGCTTGCAGACTCACACATCATGGTCTCCAGCATTGTTTCATGTCACCACCTCAGCGTTGTTAACCCTTCAACAACCTGTTCCAGGCCCCTCTTGGGCATCATGTTTTTCAAGCTTACCAATGAATTTTATTTGTGTTTTTTCTGCTATCCTGCCGTTCCTCATTTTGTGCAAGTGATCTTATTTTGGTTTCGGGGGGGGGGGGGGGGGTGTCTGGTTTCTGCGCATTTTAGCATATTTGCTCACTCACTCAGTTTTACTTCCTACTGCCTAGGATTTCCATGCATCCTATCTCCGTCATCAGCGTGGTGTACAGTATTACAGTTTCTCCTGAACTGATCTCTAGAGCAGAGTATCATTTCCACTCATTTATTCGCTTAGAAATAGAACTTTGAATCAATATGACCTTCTGTTTGTAGGGGGTCACTCATCAATTGAGCTGCAAGCAAGGTGCAAACAATGTCGTAGCTAAGAAGTGAAACACTTTTTAAGGGAGTAGCAACTCGCTAACATTGGCTAACACCCTTCCCAGCAGCTATTAGCCAAACATGTATCATCCTTCATTCTCATATGCAGTTATTTCTGTCTCAATATATGTACTTACAGTTATTGTGACGTCTGCGTTGTAATGTGCAACAAACCACATCCTAAGCGAGATGTATAAAGTAGTACGTAACCTCTTTAAACATTGCAATCAAGTTTCTCATTTCTAAGTGTGGATCTAGCATGATACCCAACTGATACTGATTATTATTATTGTCATGTGTACCGAGATACAGTGAAATGCTTTGTTTGTGTGCTAACCATCAAATCAAATAATACTTTATACGAGTACAATCTAGCCATACGCAAGTACAAAAGCTGGTGGAACTAGGAAAATACAAGTGCAGAATATAATATTGTCCCTTTGATGCATTACAGCTGCAGAGAAGATGCAAATAAAGAAAAGCACAGTGTTGCAATTAGGTAGTTGGGAAGATTGGGGGAAAAGTGGATAAAATGGTTTGATGATCAAAAGCTTTAATTTTAAAAAAAAGTGAATTTTAAAGATAGGCCATAAAGTGAAAATGGAGAGACATAATGATTGTTACCATTGCATCTTGTCGTCGAACATTAGTCTATTGGATGCATTTAGGTTATTTGCACTTTTTAGGTGTAGCCAGGTGTGGGAACCTGATTAAGAATGACAGGACAGATGCTCTAAGGTTCTGTATGGACAGATCAGTCATTACTGCATGCTACACTTACGTCTTTCCAAATGGTCTTTTCTCATCCGATTTTGCTGGCACATGTATTGATCAGACAAACCAATGTATGCTGATTTTGGTTATAGTATTTTTAAAGCTGATTTAATTAATTAATAGTGCCATTCGTGTCTTTTGGTGACGTGCCTCAACGATTACTGAGCAGTGGTACTAATATCCGTGATGATGAAGTGCTTTGACAGGTTCGTTATGACGCATATCAACTCCTGCCTTAGTAAGGGCCTGGGCCCCTTCCAATTTATCTCCAGCCGCAACAGATCAAAGAGGATGCAATCTCAGTGGCACTCCACTGCATTGGATCAGCTGGGCAATAAGAATACATACGTCAGGCTGATGTTCATGACTACAGCTTGGCATTCAACGCCATCATCCCCTCTAAACTTATCATCAAACTGAGAATTGATGCATGCTCATCCCTGTGCAATTGGATCCTAAACTCCCTCATCAACGGACCATAATTTACATGTATAGGCAACAACATTTCCTCCTTGCTAACCATCTCCCTCATGACTGTGCACTTGGTCCCTTGCTCTACTAACTGTGTACCCATGACTAAGTAGCCAGATGCAGCTCCAACGTTATATTTAAATTGCCGATGATACCACATTGATGGACAAGAAACTGGTGACGATGAGTCAGAGTACTGGAGCATGGGCAGAAATCCCGGTGGTGACAGGGGGACACATCCCCTCCAAATTTTGAGAGGCGGGGGATAATCCCCCCCCCCCCCCCCCCATGTTTTGTAATCGGATTTTTAAATTTGGTGAAAAAAAATCTATTAAAAATCTCAGCTTTCCGCAAGACAGTGGGGTGGGACTGATGATCGAGGGCGCCGATTGGACGAGAGAGACGTCGGTCAGCAGGCGGTGGGGGGGGCAGTCAGAGGTGGAAGTAGGGGGGTGGGACTGAGGATAGAGCGTGGTGATTGGAGGAGGGAGACGTTCTGGTGGAGCAAAGATCATAGAGCCGAGCTTGAATTGGCCCGTTCGCGGGGCCTTTCATCGCCCGGCCCGGCTTTAAAATCGGCCGCGGGGTCTTCAGGGCGATCTAGGTTCCCGATGTTGAAGCGCCCGCCGGGCGATGGAAGATCCCGAGGCCGGTTATAAGCTGCGCCGGGCGATGAAAGGCCCTGCGAACAGGCCGATTGAAGCCCCACGATTCGGGGCGGACGAAGCTGCTGTTGCTGGAGTTCGGAGTCGGTCACCAACCAGGTCAGCTCCCGATGTTACCGTCCACAGGGCCCACAGCCGAAGCCTCTGAAGTCTCTCGTGTGTGTGTGTGTGTGTGCGCGCGCGGCCGCCAAGAGATCGTGTCCCCCCCCCCCCCCCATGTTTTGATAACAATTTCCGCCCCTGTACTGGAGGGAGACTGATGATCTGATTAAATGATGCCAGAACAATAGTCTTGCTCGCAGCGTTAGCAAGACCATGGTTGACCTCTGGAGTTGAAAGCCTGGAGTTCATGAACCTGTCTTTGTCGACCACCGCAGTGGTGAGAGTCAACATTCTCATGTTTCTGAGTGTGCATATCTCTGAAGATCTGTTCTGGGTCAAATATATTGATGCAATCACGAAGAAAGCTCATCAGCTTCCTCAGAAGGTTGAGGAAATATATTGCCTAATATTCTATCTAACCTGCATTGTGCAGAAGAGAGCATAGTGACTGGTTACAATTTGGCCTGGTTCAGTAACGTGAATGCCCAGCAATTAAGGAAGCTGCAGAAAGTGGTAGACATTTGCTAGTCCATCACAAGTATTCTCCTCCTCACCATCGAAGAGATCTACAGGATATGCTGCTTCAAAAAGGGAGCTAATAATGAATCTCAGAGTTGTACAGTACCGAAACAGGTCCTTGGGACCAACTCGACCCTTCCGACTAAGATGCTCCATAAATATCATCAAAGACTCACATCATCATCTCACCATTACCGTTGGGAAGAAGGTACAGGATCCCAAATGCAGTCACCATTCAGGTTCAAGAACAGCTTCTTCCCAGCATCAATCAAGCTCATGAACATTGTACCTGGATTGTCTTCAGAACTTCATAATGAAATCATTACACCTGGAAGTTCTTCAGAACTTCATAATGAAATCATTACCCCATGTTATTTTTTGATGTCCTGTTTCCTCATCAAATGCCCCAAATATGCTCGTTGCAGGGCATTTTACAATGAGTTCAGATTATCTAAAATAAAAATGAATTATTAGAATTTTACGTTGATCTGATCCTGAAATGTTAATTGTGTCCCTGCTCTCCTACCCAACGTAAATACGTATCTCCTCCATTTTCTCCTTTTTACAGCAGTCATTAGAGGATATTATTTTCATGGGCAATCTCTTTAAAACAAGTTTGACTAATTGGTAGCAATGGCTAAATTGAAAAGGAAAACGAGTGACATTGTATTTATACACTGCTAATGGGTACTTTACAGCCAATAAAGATATTTTGGAGTGAAAAGTAAGCAAATGTGACAGTTGTGTATCACCAACAGCAATGAGACAGATGACGAGTTAGTTTTTTTTGTGATGTTGATGGATGGAGAAATGTTGCCCAACACAGTGGGGCACTAAGAGCATTGTGGGATTTTGTTTTGCCCAGGAGGTTTAAAATCATTCAAAAGATAAAATTAGCTTGTTTATTCATAGCAATGCCCTTGAACTGAGTTTTCTCCAGAGAGTTTTCTCCGTAACAATACTTAGTCCACTCTTATGCAAGAAAGTTCCTTTTTGTAATTTAAAATGCCCTAACAATAGTGTTGGTCTTGAGAACCTTGAAAACAGTTCTCTTTTCAATCTTTTTCCATCTTCAATTTGTTTTCTGTATTCTGCGTAAAATCCTGGTTAGAAAGAGACATTTGCTGGTTTCATGAGAGGTATATTTATGCTGCAAGGTGTCCACATCTCTCTAGCATTGCTAATCAACTTCAGTTTAATTTAGTTTAGCTTAGTTTATTGTCGCTGGTACCAAGGTACAGTGAAAAGCCTTTGCTGCGTGCTATCCAGTCAGCAGAGAGACGATACGTGATAACAATCAAGCCATTTACAGTGTATAGATATATGATGAGGGAATAGCGTTTAGTACAAGGTACAGCCAGTACTGTCCGATCAAGCACAGTCTGGGGGTCACCAAAGAGGTAGATAGTAGTTCAGCACTGTTTTATAGTTGAGGTAGGATGATTCAGTTACCTAATTTTGAGATAGCAGTCATTCATCTTATCTAGGCTATTGTGAGTTATACTAAATTGTAAGCCATTTCATCATATATTTACAATATATATTAATGATTTGGACGAGGGAATTGAATGCAACATCTCCAAGTTTGCGGATGACACGAAGCTGGGGGGCAGTGTTAGCTGTGAGGAGGATGCTAGGAGGCTGCAAGGTGACTTGGATAGGCTGGGTGAGTGGGCAAATGCATGGCAGATGCAGTATAATGTGGATAAATGTGAGGTTATCCACTTTGGTGGCAAAAACAGGAAAGTAGACTATTATCTGAATTAGGAAAAGGGGAGATGCAACGAGACCTGGGTGTCATGGTACACCAGTCATTGAAAGTAGGCATGCAGGTGCAGCAGGCAGTGAAGAAAGCGAATGGTATGTTAGCATTCATAGCAAAAGGATTTGAGTATAGGAGCAGGGAGGTTCTACTGCAGTTGTACAGGGTCTTGGTGAGACCACACCTGGAGTATTGCGTACAGTTTTGGTCTCCAAATCTGAGGAAAGACATTCTTGCCATAGAGGGAGTACAGAGAAGGTTCACCAGACTGATTCCTGGGATGTCAGGACTTTCATATGAAGAAGGACTGGATAGACTTGGCTTGTACTGGCTAGAATTTAGAAGATTGAGGGGGGATCTTATAGAAACTTACAACATTCTTAAGGGGTTGGACAGGCTAGATGCAGGAAGATTGTTCCCGATGTTGGGGAAGTCCAAAACAAGGGTTCACAGTTTAAGGATAAGGGGGAAATCTTTTAGGACCGAGATGAGAAAAATATTTTTCACACAGAGAGTGGTGAATCTCTGGAATTCTCTGCCACAGAAGGTAGTTGAGGCCAGTTCATTGACTATATTTAAGAGGGAGTTAGATGTGGCCCTTGTGGCTAAAGGGATCTGGGGGTATGGGGAGAAGGCAGGTACAGGATACTGAATTGGATGATCAGCCATGATCATATTGAATGGCGGTGAAGGGCCGAATGGCCTACTCCTGCACCTATTTTCTATGTTTCTATGTTTCTATCATATTTGTCAAAGCAATAATTTTAATTCTGTGTATCATTGATAATTCATTAATTTATGTAATTTCTGAAAATCATTGCAGTGCGCTATAGTGAAAAATTGTGTTTAGTAATTCCAGTGCCATACCTTAAATCGTTCTTTATGCAAAAAAATAGGCCATTGGGAAAATTAGCAGAACCTAGCTTTAGAAATGTTTGAGAATGAATTTGAAAGGGGATACAATGTGTGATAAAAAATTCGCAGAAACTAATTGTATTTGGTATTTATTACCTTTATCATGAGTGCAAATGGACTTGGTGCTTTGTTTACAGTCATGCAAGGTCCTGCAACTTGTTGTTTTTGAATATCTTTTCATGCAGTGAATCCAGATGAAACATTTTTTTCCTGTTTGCACTATTGGTGACTGTAATCCAGGAAAACTTCTGTCATGATGGCACTTCCATCTGTTTTGGATAACAACAAAAGATAACATTTCTTTCAATAGGTTCTGCAGAAACATTTACTGAGGTACAGTGAAAAGATTTGAGGCAAAGCTTATTTGATGCATTTTGCCTCATTTTGAGGCAACAAGGTATGGATCAAGGTGACAGTTACTCCTAACTTAAGATGCTATTACACCAAGAGGGCACCGGATATTTAAAATTATTTGGGTATAAATAACGATTCTAATGTATGAATTAATATATTATTTAAGTTGGTGATTTGAATGTAGATCAATATCACTTCTTGCCCTGCATCTCTCTGGATTATGCAGTTGGTACTTGGCTCCCAGCAGTTCATCATACCTGTATTATCTCAGCCAAGAGAGGTCTGGTGCACGCACTGAACAACTCCCTCAACATATTGAGGTCCTTGCCCTCAACATTTGCTGGGTGTCAAAACTACCACTAATTTTGGTGATCTTGAAGTTTGTGAATGTCTTTGATATTTAAAATGTATGGGATTAAAAAAAAAAAAGATATATGAAATTAATGTTTTTGCACTTAAAACCACGGAAGAGCTGAAGGGAATTAAAACAGGCTAAACTTGCATTCTCCCAGCAGCCGTATTCATTTGGTTTTACCTCTGCTGCTTCGGTGTGTGGGCTTCTCAGCTGGGAAGCCAGTGAAGTTGGTGGTGCTCTGTGGACTCGATGCAGAGATCACCAGAGCAATGCAAAGAACTGATGGGATGTGAGGCATCTTCCTTAACTTGGATCCACACATGTTCTGGAAGCCAGTACTTCTCTGGGGAGATGGGGGCACTTTAATATTGGAGTGGAAACTGAAGCTCTGGGCCAGTATCTTACAGAGGTTGATAGTGGATAACCTGCCATTATTCAGACCCCATTCCCAAAGTAATATTTGCTCTTTTGTACTTGGCTAAGGTGGACTCTGGTTTTAATTCAGCTAAGTTAAACTGAATGAAAAGAAGCAGGGTGTCTCCATTGGAGTTTTGTGTTTGTTGTGGTAACTATTGTTCCATGGAGTTAACATTCTGTTTTTTTCTGTTGGTCGGGATAATCTAATTACAATGAGCCATACCAATGCAATCAATTGAGACCTTTATTAAGTACAAGAGAGTAATGGACTGAAGCACTTGCAACTACTGTGTGAGTTTCATGAATTTTCACATGGTTCAAGAATCAGTTCCCCTGAATTGTGTCCTCCCATGAGAACAGGTGCATCCAGCCAGGTCAAAATTAATTGATTAATTCTCCTAAAGGAGCTGTTCAGGAAGGCTCTTCACCCTCATTTACCAAGGTGCACAGGCATTTCTGGGAATGCTATTTATCAAGGGTCAAAGTGCAAGGTCAGTTTATTGTCCCATGTACCAATTAAGGTACAGTGAAATTTGATTTACCATACAGCCATACAAAAAAAAAAGCAACAAGACACACAACTACATAAAAGTTAACATAAACTTCCACCACAGTGGTTTCCCCACATTCCTCACTGTGATGGAAGGCAATCGAGTATCTTCTTCCTCTTTATTCTCCCGCGGTTGGGGCAGTCGAACCATTCACAGTTGAGGCGATCGAAGCCCCGGCGTCGGGGCGGTCGAAGCTCCCGCGTCAGGGCGGTCGAATACAGGTAATGCCGACTAAATTTGGGAGTTAAAAATATATTCCCAGTGATATTTTTAAATAGGGTTGCTCAAAGTTATTCATCTTTGGTGCTAATCTGTATTTAAATATTCTTATTTTTGATGTTTAAACTCTGTTTCAGCAGTACAATCAGAGTTACCGCTTTTAAAATATATCAAGAGACTCATCAATGAGAAAGCGAAAACAATTATAATCAGCTTTTCTGGGTAGATTAGTTCATGAAAATGTAAAATCTTATTGTTTATGCCAATTTTAGTGGAATATTAAATATTAATCCAACCAAGGGATTTTTGGTTAGTTTCTGGGTGTAGCAGATGTGTTGTAATGGTTAACTGAGTAGGAAGTACAGGAAAGCAAACCAGCACAGTGATGGGAACAATCAGGATGGTAGCCAAAAATGTGACTGAGGAGATGATTTTCAAATGAGTGGGAGATGAACAACTGGAAAGAATTTCTAACTATTTAAGTGATAGTTCAATAAATGTCAGGTTTTAATGCCCATGCAGTGTGTGTTTACTCAGAGGACTTTTAAAAGCATTTTATCTTCACAGGCTATTTTCCCAACTTTTGAACAGCAAGTCTTTAATTTTAAATGGCTCGGACTGGGGGCAGGAGGTTGTTGAGTTTAGTTATTCAGTCTCTGTGAAGTTTTATGTATTGAATGATGCCTGATTATCATACATGATTAGTTAGTGGATTTTGTGAAGTTGGTGGGGAACTGTCTTTGATGTCTCCATCCAACATGAAAATGGCATGAAATGCGGGTTTATTAATGAAGGCAAAGCCACACATGGCTTGTGAGGTTCTATAGTGTTGATTGTATGTTGGAACCATTTCTTTTGATAAACACATGGGACTAAAGAGAGTCTACGGAAGCATATTTCCTCGTGTGTAATTTAAATAATTGATATTAAAAAGAATATTTTGGCAATTGCAGATCAGCTTTTCACCTGTAAGATTCTTATTGACCTATCATTGTGCTGCAGTGAAAAACCTTTGTTTTGAGTGCGATCCAGGTAAATCATCCATATGTGATTACAATCCATGCTTAACCAAGTACACAAAAAGAAAGGAAACAAAAGGCAGAGTATAATGAAACAGCTGCGGAGAAACTGCAGATAAAAAAAGTGCAAGGGCTGCAACAAGGTAGAGAGGGGATGCATCCTTAGCATCACGGGAGGTGCATTCAAGAGTCTGATAACAGCAGGGAAGATGCTATTCCTGAACATGGTGGTACGTGCTTTTAAGGTTTTATATTTCTGGCTGACTGGAGAGGTAAGTACCAGGACTGAGTGGTGCTTGATGATGTTGGCTGCTTTCTTGAGGCTGCATGTAGATTGAGTCAGTGGGGTAGAGGCTGGTATACATGATGGACTGGGCTGCATCTATAGCACGCTGCGATTTCTTACTCTTGGGCAGAGCAGATGTCAAATAAAGCTGTCATGCATCACAAAATAATGCTTGCTATGGAGCATAAATTAACAAACAAGACGTTGTTTCATTTTACTTGTATGGAGTTCAATAACTTGTGTACTGCAAAGTAGTAATTTCATTATTTTGCAAAGTAAACAAATGTTGCTGTAATATATTAAAGGGCCTGTCGCACTTGAGCGTCATTTACGCGACAGGCCGGCAGTAACTGACGCACGACAGTTGCGCGAAAATCATCTGGCAGTACGACAGTCGCGCGCCAAGTAGCGCCAGTCTCCGTGGCAAGGCTTTTCCCAGTGAAAATTTTTAAAAACTCGGCGCGCTTTATACCCGGGTGATCACGTGGTGCGGCACTCAAATGACTCACAAATGGCGCTCCGACGACATATGGGCGGCGCGTGGCGACGCATGGTTACGGACGTTGACGCACAGTGACGCATAATAAATTAGCATAGGCAATGTTCGTGCGTCATCATGCGTCACCACGGTACGGCATCAGTATGCCAGAGTGCACAAGGGATACGTCACGCAGGTGGCGCACGAGGATTTTGAACATTCCAAAATCCTAGGGCGATAGGGAAGCACCGTGCGTTACCGCGCGTACGCCACCACGTGCCAACCAATTTTTAGGATGTCGGGTAAATGACGCCCAAGTGGGAAAGGCCCTTAAGTTGTTTCGTGCAACTCTATGGCTGAAGGGGTGGACATTTGGGCCACAGAATGTGTGGCGGTTAAAGGAAATCTGCCCACATTCATGTACACTTTTATGCCTGAAGTGCTCATTTTAAATGTGATGTTATTGAGATTGTCTACCTCCACCATCCTTTCAGATAGTGAATACCAGATTCTGACCACTCTGCGTAAACAATTATTTTTAATGCTTTGCCCGACCATCCACATTTCCTCCATTTACTCCATCAGTTTCCATTTGCAATTGCAGTGAGCTTTCTGCTGTTGTAATTATTTAAAAGCTGTCATTGAAAATAGGCACATAGATTTTGCTTGATTATTGCAGATAGAAAGGATTCACGGATTCTATTGTAAATAGATTGCTGATCAGCAAGGGGGTGAAATGGTGCTGGGATTATGCAGAAATGTGGAGTTGAGATTAGTCACATTGGGCATGATCTTGCTGAATGGCAGAATACACTTAAGGGGCCAACTATAATTGGATGTTTATTTTAATTGAGGCCCTGTGCGCTCAGTGTATTAGATAGAAAAGGAGGTTGAAAAATATTTAATGAACATTTTGTTTTAAGATGCATTAAAAACAAACTTTGATTTCTTTTTTCGAAGGTTTATATTTAACAGATCCCGTACTGATCCACAAATAGAGTTGTTTCACGTGAAATTGTTTCTAACTTGCCATGACGTTTTTATATCTGTCTTGGAACCTGCACAAATATACTTGTTGAATTATAGCAACTATTTGAAGTTTAGATTTCCTTAAAAGGATGACCAGCATATTGCATTTTTTTTTAAGCTGCGTTGAATCCCCTCTTATTTTTCTCTAATGGGAAATATTATCTGTCATTCAGCCAGAACTAAAATCAGCATTTATAAAATTCCCAAGAGTGATTCTTGTTAAAATAATTCATTTGTAACTGATCCAGTAGGTTGAGCTAATTTAAGATTCTGTGAAATGCAAGTAATTTTTGGGTCAAGTTTGCATGGCATGGAAACGGTAGTAACTATTGAATCAGGCTGGAGGCGCTGGCTACAATTCCATGTACATGGTTCTAGGAGGGAGATGGAACCTCCACATGGTTCTAGGAGGGTGGCGCCGCGATGGCAGCCTCACCAACAGTCTGTCTGTCCCTTCGTCTTTTTTTTGTTATTTTTAGTGTGTTTTAAAAGTTTGTGTAAATGTTCTCTGGTTTGTTTTATGTGGGGGTCGGGGGAAACTTTTTTTCAATCTCTTACCTTGCCGGAGATGCGATTATTTTCCAGGTCATATCTCTGGTCACTCTGCGGCCTAACATCGTGGAGCTGGAGGCCTTCTCGGGACTGACTTTGTGCCCCACCGCGGGGACGTGGACTTACCATCGGAGCCGATCCCTTGCTTGGGATCGACACTCCAACCACGGCTTGCAGATTTCAACATCGTGGAGCTCACAGTCTCGGGAGAGACCGTCGGGAGCTCCAAAGTCGCAGAAGGTTTCGACTAGCCCCGACCCAGGGTCCAATCGCCTGGCGCGGGGAGCGGACATCCCCCGATGCAGGAGCTTGATCACCCGGACGCGGAGGGCCCGCCGCCGGTTACGGGAGTCGAGATCGTCCCGTGAACGGAAGGATCGAGGCCCCCGACTGTGAGAGAACAATGAAGGGAAGAGATTGAACTTTTTACGTCTTCCATCACAGTGAGGAATATGGAGGAGTCACTGTGGTGGATGTTTATGTTAAAATGTATTTTGTATTCTGTTGCTTTTGATTAGTATGATGACTGTAAGGCAAATCAAATTCCGCATATCTTGGCCAATAAAGTATGATGATAGTGATGATGATGATGAACTTGGAAGATCTTGATGTGTTGAATAAGTGCACAACAGATACTTAAAATTCTTCTGGTGGTTACAAATAACCATTCCAGTAAGTTGGATTTTCCTTGGGTTAAGTGTCTCTAAGGTTAATACACACATAATTCTACTGATGGATTATATTTTGCTTTGTTAAACCTCATTGTTATTGCCTACTTTCCCTTGCTAGTACACTTTAGGAATGTACTTTTTCTAGCCCTGTTGTTAATTCTGTATTTGTAGTTGCAATGTCTTGCCATTATTCTACATCTTTAGGTCATTTTGGTTCTTGAGTACATTTCTGGCCAGTGGTAAAATATTTTTTTCTTAAAAGTCAGAAACAAATACTTGTTTATTCTTTACAGCTGAGCTTATTTGGTTTAAATTGTGATCTTGGCTTCCAGATCATGTGTGACAACATGGGCTGAATCCTGCTGTTAAAAAGTCCCAGTATTCAGCCATTCAAATAGAAGCAATGTTAGCATATGCGCAGAGGGTCTAGGACTTGCTAAGTGACAGACGGGGTAACATCTATTGCTAAACTTTGCAGCTGGTCCCCAAATGGGAGAAGGCCATTTGGCACATTGAGTCTGACTCTTTGCAATTCAGCTGCTCCATTCTCCTCACAACCCTGAAAATACTTACCTTTCACGTACTTATCCATCTCCCCTTTGAATGCTGCAATTGAATCTGCTTCCATGCAATGCATCTGTCACTTCTCTTTATCCACTCTGTCCTTGTCCTTTGTCTATTGCTCTGCCTTTTGTGGTTCACAACGTCATCTGCAAATTTGTAAATCGTGCCCTGTACACGCAAAGATAAATCATTGTGATGAACATCAAAAAAAGCAAAGGACGTGGTTAAATCTTTCACTCCAATTCTTTGTTCCCCATTATTTGGCCAATTTTATATCTGTATTGCTGCAGCCACTTTATTCCATTTTGCTACTGATGATGATCTTATGTTCTGCCACTTTGTCACATGCTTTTGGAAGTACATGTTCACGACTTTCTCCTCTCATCATTCTCTGTTACTTCATGAAAGATCATTATCAACGTTTTACCAGGGAATTACAATTCTGTTCAGACCTGGCACAGGATCATATTTTAATAGGTAATTTAGGCCTGCTGACGGTAGGCCGAGAGTAGGTAAAAGTAGTTTTGGGTGTCTATCTTCAATGCTTTATAATATTTTAAATGATTTGATTCAATTTAACAGCTTGTAAAGCCGGAGGGAGCTCTGATGTAGCTGTTCAAGGGTCCCAGCTATGCCTGTAATTTTGTTGGTTACATTGGATAATTGAATGAATTCAAAACTTATCCTGGCACCATCTCCCACCTCTTTCTCTGCTGCATCGACAACTGCTTTGGGGCTGCCTAATGGACCAGTGCAGAAAATAGAGTGCAGAATATCATGTATACAATATATGTTTACAGTACAGAGAGATTTAAAAAAAAAAATGCAAGGATGATAAACTAGATTGGGAGTTTGGGAATTCATTCTTAGCATATGAGAGGTCTGCCGCGAGTCTGGTAACAGAAAGTAAGAAGCAGTTCTTGAATCTGGTGATATCTCTTTAAAGCTTTTGTAACTTCTGCCTGATGGAGAGAGAAGAAGAGAGGATGACTGGGATGTGAATGGCCCTTAATCAAGTTGGCTGCTTTCCCATGGCAGTGTGAAGTTTGGATGGATTTGGAGTTGATTGAGGGTTTGTGGGGGATGCTGTTTGATGAACTGGGCTGCGTTCACATCTCTGCAAGTCCCCATGTTCTCAGGCATAGCAGCAAACTGTACCACGCTGTGATGTATCTGGACAAGGGCTTTCTATGGTGTAGGTGAGGAATGGGCAGGATTCATTGGAGATATGTTGAATTTCCTTAACGTTCTAAGGAAATAGAGGTGTTGGTGTACTTTCTTGCCCGTAGGGTCAGTGTGGTTGGACTAGTATAAATTTAGTGGCATTTACACCAAGAAACCTGAAGCACTCGACCACCTCCATTTCAGCACCAATGGCGCAGATGAGGCTGTTCACCCGCTTTCTGAAGTCGATGACAAGCTCCTTTATTCTGCTGATATTGTGGGAGATGTTGTTGTCTTGACACCATGCTACTAGGCTCTCCATCTCCTTCTGATATTTTGACTCGTCATTGTTTGAGATTAAGCTGCTTACAGAAAATTGAGTTAGAAAGTACAATTTGTCCACACAGTCGTGAGTGTGTAGGGATGCAGTAAGGGACTGAGAATGCAGTGTTGCAGGCAATCGTTGTTGAGAAGTATTACGGACAATATTTTGTTGCCTATCTTCGCTGATCGTGGTCTGTGGATCATAAATCCAAGGATCTATTTGCAGAGGGTTTGCTGGGACCTGGAGTTTGGAGAAGGGTTTGGAATTATGATGTTGAAGGTGGAGCTGGAGTCAATAAGTAAGAGTCTGGCATGATATTTCTCCGCGCATCCGCTGATTTCCGTGGATTTTGACATTTGGTCAGGCATTGCCGCCGCAAGCTTTCCTGCCCTGCCCCATCGTCGCAAGCAAAGATCATAGAGCTCTGCTCTATGACCTTTGGTCGTGAGGCTTCACCTCTGCCGATGCCCCACTTCACGCCTCCGTGGTGCCGACCCGGGCCCCAGCCGCGGGTGCCGTCGGCCGCTTCGTCCGACCCGGGCTTCTACCCGTGAGGCCACTAACTGGGCTTCTCCGCGGCGATCCGGGAGGCATCGAGACCACAGCGCCTCGATAAGTCGAGAGTTTATTGTCATGTGTCCCAGATAGGACAATGAAATTCTTGCTTGCTGCAGCACAGCAGAATATTGTAAGTAAAAATACAGAACAGTTCAGTTCAATATACACATAAATAATCAGATAAAGAGCAATAGGCGGTTACAGTTCAGAGTCTGTTTGTTGGCGAGTTTAATAGCCTGATGGCTGTGGGGAAGGAGCTGTTCCTGAACCTGGATGTAACAGATTTCAGGCTCTGCACGATGGTAGCGGAGAGATGAGTGCGTCACCAGGATGGTGCGGGTCCTTGATGATGTTGGCAGCCTTTTTGAGGCAGCGACTGCGATAGATCCCTTCGATGGTGGGGAGGTCAGAGCCGATGATGGATTGCGCAGTGGTTACAACTTTCTGCATCCTTTTCCGCTTCTGGACGCTCAAGTTGCCGAACCAAGCCACGATGCAACCAGTCAGCATGCTCTCTACTGTGCACCTGTAGAAGTTCAAGAGAGTCCTCTTTGACATACCGACTCTCCGTAGTCTTCTCAGGAATTAGTCGCTGATAAAGATCTCTGGCCGTGTTCCCAGTTCACAGCCACAGGCCGTCAGGTTGCCTTCTGGCTGCGCAATACAATGTATTGTTGCATTTCCAACTTGGACTCACCATTGAGTCAGCAATTAGCATTCCTTAATAGTTACTGACTTTGCAAATGCTGGCAATCAGCAAATGTCCAGCAATCAAATGAAGATAAAAGATTATTCCCTTATTTTTCTTTAAAAAAAAATAATTTTGACCATAGATTTAAAGACATGAAATCTTTAATTTTTAATTTTGGGAAGTGTTATTTTCAAATAATGTCTTAAATTCCAGGTTGGGATGTTAATATTTTGTCCTTAATTTCACTGAGTAGCTATGTAGCACAATATGATAATCTTTGAAGTAGATGGATCATCATTTTCATCCTAACTGTTAAGAGTTGGATTTGAAATTAATTTGGCGTTTAAATACAATGGTAAAGGATACTTCTCTCTAATTAGAGTAAACAAGCAAGGAACAGGTAGCATGTTACAAGTAGGTGTAATATAAAATATTTTCAATATGAATTAAAGTGTAAACAAGCACGGAGTTGGTGTCTTTTAAGGTATGATAATCACAAATTTTCAGTGTAAATTAATAAGTGACAAGCAAGTAAAATGTGTTATTTTTAAGGTACAATAAAAAAATTACAATATAAATTAAGGGTAAACAGGCAAGAAAACTGTGTCATTTCAAGGTACAATTATCAAAAAATGTCTGCATATAGGAGGCGCTGCTCCCTTTTACCCCCGCCTGGGATGTTGCCCCTTGGAACCCTAGCAGGGGGCAATGCCCCTTGGACCCCCATCTCTCTTCCTCTTTTTTTCAGTTTTTTCCTGTCCCATGCCTGGTTATACAGATGTTCCAGGGGTGAATGTGGGGCCAGGGAGATATTATTATTATTCTCTCTTTTTTATAATGTCTTTTCTGGCAGAACTAAATCCTCCAAATCTTCCAATGGGTTGATATCATTCTGTGCAAGTTTCATGCTTCAATAGGTTTTTCAGGTTTGATCTACCAGTTAGATCTGTTAGTTCTCAAAAGCAAGGAGCATCCAACTTTCGCTAAGTAGGTCTTGTTTTTGTTGCGCTTTTGTCCAAGATTGATTCACCGGTGACTGACTTTTTATGCAAAAGTTATAAACTTTCCAATTGATCTACAAGAAACTCTTCTTTTTTCATGTTGATGGGTCTCATATTTTGGAAGGTAGTGGAAAAGTGGGGAAAATTAAAAAAAACTCTTGGGCACAGAGATTGAGTGAAAGTAATAGGATTGGGCCTGGATCGGCAATGGTATAAGCAATCTTTTTCATTCAAGCTTGGGAGGGTGTGGGAAAGTATGAAACGGCATTTTAAAAAGCCAGACCAATGTTGCTAAATGCTCGTGGCCAGAGGGCTGGGATGAGTAACTAAATAGTAAGGGGGCACTAAAAAATCAAAGTCAAGGATTAGAGAGGAACTTGGAACACTTGTAAGAAACTAAGTATTTAGTGATTTTTTGCGAGAAGCAGGGGTTGGAAATCTGAGGCAAAAGGAAAATGGGTGGGGTGGGTGGTAAGGAGCCTGTTATTCTTTTCTCTCTGGAATTGGGGGTTGGATGCTGTCCAAGGGAAAACTGAGAAATTTGCAAGTATGAATCCAAGAATGCAAGTGGGATAAGGCTCTTGAGTTGTGAAGTCATTTAAAATGCCGGGTAAAGTTAAAATGAGCCAAAGGTTTTGAACAAAAAAGCACTCGGAGACTAAAAGTTGGGAAAGCAGCCAGAGGAGGCTCAGCAGTTTGGTGGGAAGCTTACAAGTACTGGATGATGGGTAAATGTTTACAGAAAAAGTTCCCATTGTAAACATTTACTCAAAATTGTGTTTGCACATTCCTTTTATTTCAAGACTTTTAGTGCAATGAATGCTGCCATTGGTGCAATTTAAATTTCTGTAGTTTGCTTAAGCAATGTCGTTTCAGGGTGTTTGACTATTTTGACTTAGATCTGGTTCGGATCAAACTTCAAAAGTGAGTTTAAAAGTTTACAATCCAGTTCATAACCAGGGTTTTGTGGGTGAGAATGAGAGTGTTAAACATGAAGGGGCTGCTTTTTTTCTTTGAACCAAACCAATTGGCTGATTTGTGGAATGATGCTTTCCTTGAACTCAAACAGTTGACTTCATCCAGGCCTCTTGTATCAAGATAATCCTTTGGAAACAGCAACAAAGAACAGCCAAGAGTGGAGTGACTGCAGACCTGTTGTCAAATTCCTAGACATGGAGTGCTCCGAGTTAAAGCCATTCATTTCCTTTCTCCAAGGAGAACAAAAGAACTGGAAAATATATATATATATATTAGGTCTGGTGGTAAGATCTGATGAGGGTTGGATGAGAAACTTGGCTGCTATGCCTCAACAGAACAGATGTTTGAGGTCATAACATGGTGGAGGGCAATTGTAACTGGAAGAGGTGATGGGAAAGAGGAATCTATTAAGGGGTCAAATTTAATATACAGAAATATCACTGGGAAGTCTCCATATTGAGTAAACTAAAAAGATGACCATATATAATAACCAAATGTAATCTATACATAACAAACTCTGATCTTGTGCTCCTCCAGTTTGTGCAGTTATTCTATTTGCGCAAAAATGGTAAGCGATAGCGCTACGATTTCTCATCCGCTCACTCACCGTTCTCCTGTGCTGCGAGTGCACCAAGTTTTGATCCGATCGGTAGTATGTTGTAAAAGTTAGCGAAGTTCAAAAATCGTAAAAACCGCGTGTGCGCAGATCGATCTCCTCTCCTGCCACGATTGGTCGCTTCTCCTAGTCACTCCCTGGGACGGTTCCGCCCCCCTTCCTGCGCCATCACTTCTTTACTGGAGCTGAGGATGGCCAGCAGAGGTCTCCAACCGGACACAATTTTCGGAGGGACCGGAAGCGACCAGGCCCGGCGTGAAGTCAGAGATGCCTTCGATGCCACCAAACGGAAAGCAGAGAGTCTGATCCAGGTGGAGGAGAGCGTCCAGCGCCAGCTGTGAATCCCAAACGCACCGCCATCGCAACGCCCCGCAGCTCCAGCCCCTTCCCTTCTGGTCCCCCTCGCTGGCTCCTGCCCCCTTCCCCGTGATACCTCCCTCTCCCCCTGTCCTTTCGCTGAGCTCTCCACCCACACGCCGGAGCAACCGTAACTGCTGGTGCTTCCGGACCGAGCCAAGGATCCACGCCGACGGCTGATGCTCCTCTGGGGCACGCAAGAAGGGAGAGGAGCGGCAACCTAGAGATCCTGGGGTGGGAGAGTGGGGGAGGAGGGGGGGGGGAGGATAGAGGAAGAGGAGGGGAGTAGGGAGGGGAGGAGTTATGGAGCGAGGGTGGGAGTGACTGAGGGTTGGGGAAAGGAGAGGTGAGGTAGGGATGGGGAAGGGGGAGAGGGAAAAGAAGAGGGAGGAGGGAGAGTGGGGGGGGATAGAGGTAGAGAAGGGGGGAGTAGAGGAGGGGGGAATAGAGGGAGAGGAGGGCAGTGAGGGAGGTGAGGAGGGATAAGGGAAGGTGAGGAGTGGGGTAGGTGGGGGATAGAGGTAGGAGGGGGGTGGGGGAGAGAGGAATTATGGATGGAGTGACTGAGGGTAGGGGAAAGGAGAGGTGAGGGAGGGATTTGAGGAGGGGAGGAGGGGAAAGAAGAGAGGGTGAGAGGTGGGGGAAAGTGCTAGGGATGAGGGGAAATGATCTGCGCTTTGTGTAGTTGGGGGCTATGGGTGAGTGGTGGAATATTGTGTTGGGGGACCAAGCCTCCTGAGTGACAGGGACCCAACGGGTCCCACTTAGTCTAGTTGCTATTAAAATGCTCACAAGGGGATGCAGTAACTTTTACCAGACCAGGTGGACAAACAAAACATTATAGGTAGAGTATTTAAACATTGTAGACAAGCACAAACATACCAGTGAATTTGCAAAAGGTAAGTTGGCATTTAGGATAGGTTGTTCTCTTAGTTCAAAGTTCAAAGGTCAGTTTATTGTCACATGTTTGTCTATTTAAAAACTATTCAACACCTTGACATTGAATCTACAGAGCAATTAATGGCCATCTTTTGAAAGCTGCAGTACCAAAAATATACTTTTTTTAATAGATTAGTTATACTTTGCAACCTAGGGAATTATGAGAAATATGGGCAATCTGAAATGCACCTCCAATTAATGATTAAGAAAGAACTGCAGATGCTGGAAAAATCGAAGGTGGACAAAAATGCTGGAGAAACTCAGCGGGTGAGGCAGCATCTATGGAGCCAAGTAATAGGTGACGTTTCTGGTCGAGGCCCTTCTTCAGACTGATGTGGGGGTGGGGCGGGAAGAAGAAATGAAGAGGTGGAGACAGTGGGCTGTGGGAGAACTGGGAGGGGGGGGAGGAGGAGGGAGAAAGCAAGGACTACCTGAAATTGGAGAAGTCAATGTTCATACCGCTGGGATGTGAACTACCCAAGCGAAATACGAGGTGCTGCTCCTCCAATTTGCAGTGGGACTCACTCTGGCCACGGAGGAGGCCCAGGACAGAAAGGTCAGATTTGGAATGGGAGGGGGAGTTGAAGTGCTGAGTTGAATCAGGTTGGTTATTGCGAACTGTGCGGAGGTGTTGGGCGAAGCAATCGCCAAGCCTGCGCTTGGTCTCACCGATGCAGAGCAGTTGACACCTAGAGCAGCGGATGCAATAGATGAGGTTGGAGGAGGTGCAGGTGAACCTCTGCCTCACCTGGAAAGACTGCTTAGGTCCTTGGATGGAGTCAAGGGGGGAGGTAAAGCGACAAGTGTAGCATTTCTTGCGGTTGCAAGGGAAAGTACCAGGGGAGGGGGTGGTTTGGGTAGGAAGGGACAAATTGACCAGGGAGTTACAAAGGGAGTGGTCTCTGCAGAAAGCCGAAAGGGGAGGAGATGGGAAGATGTGAAGATGTGGTCAGTGGTGGGATCCCGTTGGAGGTGGCGAAAATGTCGGAGGATTATCTGTTGTAGAATTATCCTTGCTTTCTCCTTCCCATCCCAGCTGTCCCACAGCCCACTGTCTCCACCTCTTCCTTTCTTCTTCCCGCCCCCCCCCCCCCACCCCCACATCAGTGTGAAGAAGGGTCTCGACCCGAAACGTCACCTATTCCTTCGTTCCATAGAGGCTGCCTCGCCCGCTGAGTTTCTCCAGCATTTTTGTCTACCTCCAATTAATGATGATCTTCAGTGGGAGAATACAAAAATGTATTAGTGCAATGTAGTAAATTTGTCATCAGGTTTAGCTATTGACTTGTGTGGTTAAGATGCACATTATTAAGAAAAATGTATTTAAATTACTTACCAAGTTAAACATTGTAAACAGTGCTAACCATTTATTTTGGGCTTTCGTAACAAAATAGATTCTGCAAGGTTTACAATTGAAACCGATGTAGTGTTGAGTGTCCTAAATAATTAATTAAAATATTGACTGTTTTCTTTCCAGCTCCAGTCAAAATCAGATTAACTCGACGACCCTCTGGTAGGTACATTTTATTTATTCATGGGAATCAGAGTATTGCTGGCAAGGCAAGGCTTTATCAGCCATCCTTCCTTGTCTACGTGAGAAGATGTTGGTGAGCTGTCTTGAAGAACTGCAGTGGTCTTGCTGGTACTCCCACAGTGTGGGATTGAAGAAGGGCTGATAATATATTTCCAGACCTGGATGGTGTGTAATGTAAAAGGTGATGGCGACAGTTTTCCCGTGGGCCTGAAACCAGAGTCCTTGGCAATGGAAATTGCAGTTGCCTCAGCGTGTATTTGCAGTGAATTTTGTGGGTCGTAAATACCACGGCAGCACTCTGTGCGTGTATAGGGTAGAAGGGCACCAATCAAATAGGCTGCTTAGTCCGATGTAGTGTTGATCTTCTTGAGAGTTGATGGAGTTGCACTCGTGCAAACCCAGCTGAGTGTTTCATTAATGGTGGTCCCCAAGCATGTTGAAGGCAGGGGACATGGTGATGGTTGCCTGTGTTAAAACGCCCTGTCTCACGGTGCGAGTTGACCCACGAGGTACCCCGATTGAAAGACTCGTGGTTGTGTACGAGATTCCAAGTATATGATCAAGAGTTTAACCGAGTTCCCACGGGTATGACTACGTTTGCCGTTTACTTGTCATTTCTGCGATGTTCCAAGTTCGTCTCCCGAGTTACCAAGTTCCTCTCCCGAGTTACTCTTGAGCCAACCATGAATGAAGGTCTGTTTTAATAAGCAACAGTGTTCAAGAAGACATCTCCATCCTGCGGCTTTGAGTTAAAGATAGAATTCAGCGCTGCAGCATCTATTGATTTCACCTACAAAGGGAAAATGCGCACCGTTCAGTGCCAGAGCAGTTATACTTATGATTTGTTTGAAACACACATCACGTAGTTAGAAGACCAGCGAGCGGAGGTTTGCTATATTTTAATTGAATTTACTGCCAGGTCTACACACTGCGGGGAGACGGGAGATGAAATCTTTGAATGTGGACGGATGTCTCCGCGCCTGCTCGTTCTAAGCGGAATATATTTTTAGATGCCTTTCAAGCCGGGCTTTGGTTTTATTCCTTGTTTTTGTTTATTCTCACACACTTTTCGTGTGTGAGGGTGTGAGAAGTCCATGCCGGGTGCCGGCGGGCCGCAGCCGCTGTTCTTTCACATCAGTTGCACATCAGATTGTTGGGAGACGGAGCTCGGGTTCGCCTCCTGAGCTGCTTTGGTGCCCAGGCGTGAGTTGAGGTAGAGGGAGGTTGGGGGGGGGGGGGGGGGATGCGCGGGCGTCATTAATCTGTCTGGGGTGACAAGGCTCTTGGGTTAGGCTGGGATCATTCTCTGCGGGATGATCTTAGTGCGGGAGACAAGTGTAGGAGAGGTGTACTGACTGTGTGGGCAGACACTTTGGTAGTGATTGTCCACCGGTCTCAAAAGCCGCTGTGTCTGCCTGTCCCTGGGATAGCAGGGGGCGATCAAACAGCACAATACCCCCTCCCCCTCCACACCAACACGAAGGGCAACGATCCCAAGGCTTTAGCGTCAGAAACAGCGGGCAGGCGAGAATCACCCGCCATAACGCGAGAGAGATCATGAACTATTGTAGGTCTCCTTTACACGTTGGTGTTTCCGTCTTTCTCCATCTCATTGTTGGCCCTGTCTGTCGCCACCCCCACCCCTCTGATTCCCGGCCATGTGTGTGACCCCTCTCCAGCTCCCCGCCCATTGCACCGGGCGCGGGGACTTTGCACTGTCTTCACGTAGGCGATGCCAGCAGGTCAGTGCCCGTCGCCCCAGGGCAGATGCTCGGGGGCTCTCTCCCAGCGCGGCCCCGGACCGGGGGGGGGAGATGGGAGTTAGCGGGCACGCCGGCTCTGCCACACCATGGGCCGCCGCCAACCAAGCCACCCGTCCACGTCCACGTCCACACGCTCGGTAGAACAGGAGCTGAGACTGGGAACTGTACCGCCCTTGCCCCCTCCCTCTGCAACTGCAAACAACCCCACTCTCCTGCTCACCTAACCCGCCCATCACTTCTCTCTGGGTATTGAAAGCGCTTCTGGTCTGCAGTGTGCAAGAGTCACCAAAATACACTGCATCTTTAGAAAGGAAAAATACAAAACATGTCAATCCCACTGGATAGGCTTTAGTCATGGTGCTGTACCACACGGAAACAGGTCCTTCGGCCCAGATAGGCCGTGCCGTCCAAGTTGGCGTCTTGGGGTAGTGCTATTTGCCTGCATGTGGCCCATAGCCCTCTAAACCCTTCCCATCCATTTATCTGTCGTTAATAACCTCAAGAAAATTCCTGCAAATGGGTCCAACTCAGAGAGAAGTCTCCCCCCTTTCCAGGGTTAATCGCTCCACTGTTTATAATGCTTCCTACATTATGAAGTCCTCGACAGTGAACCCCATGGGCAATCACTACCAAAGTGTCTGCCCACACAGTCAGTACAATTGTCTCCCGTACTAAGTCACCCCAACCTCCCTCCCCCCCCCCCCCCCCCCCCACACACCTCTCCCTCCCAACTCCAGTCCCGTCCCGACCCTCTGGGAAACTGAAGGGAGCGACAATCAACTGCCACGGATACAAATAATGTCATACACGAGAAAGGGCAGATGCTGGTTGACAAAAAGTGAACACACGGTGCTGGAGTTACACAAAGACACAGCAGAAATTTGGAAATGTCATCCCATCACCCAGTCCTTCTCTCCAGAGATGCTGCCTGCCCGCTGAGTTAAAGAGTTCCCACGGTAGACTCACGAGTCACTAAGGTAAACGCACGGGCCACTGCGTTCTTACAACGTGTTTAAATGTTTCAAATTTTAACCTCAAGAGTACATTTTACTCGTGGAAAAGTTTAAACATGTTTGAATTTTCCAAGAGTTAACAAGTGTCACGGGTACCTGCCGTTAGCGCCAAGAGTCACTAAGTTGCGTCCACGAGTTCCGACGTTCCCGCTACGTTAATCGTACGTGATTACCACGAGTTAAATTTGTTTTAAGCTCGGGGTACCTCGTGAGTGAGCTCGCACCGTGAGACAGGGGTTTAAATCATAAAATTTTTGACCAGTTCTTAAAAATAAACCTTTGTTGATTGTTAAAATGCCGTCTTCATTACACATGTTACAAGACTGCAATGACTCCTACTTGTGCATAAATATTTTTATGACTTGGTTTAAACTTGTGGTTTATATTTAATTGGTTGTCAGTAGTGCTGCAGCCAGAAATAATGAAACTTTTAAACCATTCCTAGGAAGTTTTCAGGTTTCATGAGGCTGGGCACAATTTAATTTAATTCCGTTTCTGCTGGAAGTGCAAGATGTGAGAATCATATCTGTTGAGTTTATAAAAAGTAATAGCCAGGTCAGCTTTGAGATAGCAAATGAGACAGTGGAGCTTAGGATATTTGTTAAAGTTTAGATAAGTTGAAATATTTTTTGGATGGGGTTTCAGGGAAGATCTCATTCTGTTTATATCATGTAATAAATTAGCGGAGATCATAAGCTTGAAGAATTTAGGATTGGAAGGATCAGCATTTTAACTGCCTGCCCAGGAGAACACAGATGGTGTTTCTTATTTCCCTATTTTCAGCTTAACACATTGGCTGTGTCCATGTATCTGGACTTGGATTAAATGTAACAAAATGTAACAAAAGGATTCACAGCATATGATCTTTAATTTAAACAGTTTTGCTGCACTAAAATTCACTGGAGGTACTGTTAACACATTTGAACATGCAAAATGTATTTTACTTTTATGCCCACGATTAAATTCTTTACAAAGGTGGATGCAAAATATAAATTTCATAATCATTCTCCTAAGCATTTTAATTGATTTTAAATCTTCTGTTCACGTTCAGCAGGTATATTTAAAAAAAAAGTCCATAAATACTAAAACTGGATCAACGTTTTCTGTAATTTTTCTAATGGAATGCCATTCCTTGCGAGACAGGCAGCATCTCTGGAGAGAAAGAATGGGTGATGTTATGGGTCAAGACCCTTCTTCAGACCAGTCTGGGTGACGTTTCAGTTCGAGACCCATTCCTTCTCTCCAGATATGCTACCTGTTACTCAAGCTTTTTGTGTCTATCTTCGGTTTAAACCAGCATCTGCAGTTCCTTCCTACACACCATTCCTTGCGACCTTTTGTCAATTTGCATCCAGGAAGGATTGGTGTGGTAGTATAAATATAGACTAGCCCGCAATTGCATGAGGTAGCCATGTGCATTTTTCTTTTTATTTAACTTTCGCCCTATTCTCCATGCGGATGAAAAAACCTTTGCTTTGCACTTCCCCAGTCATTTGAAACTGAGCATGGTGGTAATCAAACCTGACTTGCTAATGCGGTCACGATGAGCTTTGTGACCTTTGGCTTTCGCCAATTCCATTTCCTTTCATCTTTGCCTCCGATGGTTGTTTGTCGAGGTGTGGTGCCATGAATCCTGGTTGTCTCTGAATTCCATGCTGGTGGTTGTTTTTCATGTTTAAATCTCAATAGTGAATATTGCTTTTTGCACCATCAATCAAACATCACCTAATCGAGGACGGCTCTGTTCTTTGTGTTTAAGCAATTGTTCAGTTTGCTTGAAGTTGACAAAACACAGATGGGGTTAGGTGCTGGCTTGCTCAATATATTTGGAATCATATCTAGTAGTACATTACTCACTGAACTATATATGTGTGTGTGTGTATATATATATATATATATATATATATATATATATATATATATATATATATATATATATATATATATATATATATTCCCTACAATTAAATAAAATTAGATAGTTCTGATATACAATTGCCATAGGGCGGTACTGCATGGGAATGGGCCTTTTGGCCCACTGTGTATGATCGTCAAAACCCTATTTAGTAGGGGGCTCTTAGGGAAGGACTTGTAGAATATTGTCCTACTGTCCTCTCCAACTGTACTGTGCTATTCACTATGACTACCTCTTTGCTCTATTTTTCCCCTACCTCCAGATGTAAGATTTGTAAGATGGGTCTCTGATTTGGCTGCATATTTTTTTCCGTGCACGGCTGACTGCAAAAAAAATTGAGAAGGTCTTGGGTATTAATGACTTTTGTAATGAAGGTTTAAGTTTGGAATTATCCTTTTTTGTAGCATCAAGAATGTTAGGCTTGCATTTGATGGTGTACACATCCATACGACAAAACATGTTGGAAGGAACTGCAGATGCTGGTTTAAACCGAGGATAGACACAAAAGGCTGGAGTAACTCAACGGGACAGGCACCATCTCTGGAGAGAAGGAATGGGTGACGTTTCGGGTCGAGACGTCACCCATTCTTTCCCTCCATGTTGATTGCCCCAAATTACCATTTTAGTTCTTAAAAACCCATTTCTAAGTCAAATTGATTTGTAGGTAAAAGGGCAAATAAAAAGACAGAGCAGTTTGGAGTTTGAAATATGAAGTTAAACATGGGATTTTAAAAATCCACTGTATTCTGAATCTGAGGTGACTGTGCTACATCATGGAAAGATGCTGCCTTTTTAAGGTTACAAACTAAGTTATATTTAAAACTGTTCCTTTAGGGTCAATATCTGAAGATTATGCTAATTGAATGTTGCCCAAATTAATTTGTTAAAGAGTTGGCTATTGTAAAATGACAGATTCATTTGCTGAAACCTCAGTCCTTTAGTAACTTTTTCTGCATTTTGTATGTGTTGGAGATTTGACTCCAAATAATATTCTGTGGAGCTTTAGTGTTACTTCCAAATCACAAACCCAAATGTTTCTTAACTGTTCCATAAGTTGTGATGGAGTAATGAGGTAAAAATATTAAACTCAACTATACCACCATAGGTTGTATGGGGAAGTCCTAGGAACTTTATCCCAATTTCTCCCAAGATTTAAGAGGGGCATTGGTAGATAGGCATCAAGTAATCTCTGGGCCATGTTTGGAATTGAAAAGTAAGGCCAGGGTGAGCAAGTTATACATAGTCTGTTATTCTTTTGGGTAGGAATGTGAATGAAAATGAAAGATTCAGCCATGTCCAGTGCTCCTCAACCCTTTGTCCATGTTCTTGCAAATTTGACTACAATGCAAAAGCTCTCTGAATAATAGTGAAACGAGGAAAAGAGAAATCAACGCATTTTAACTGATTTCTCAAATGTAGATTTTATAGTTGGTAAAGCTAATGTACAATTTGTTTGTGGGAGGGATTTGTTTCTTGCCAAGAATTCTTCTGAGTGTCAAGATGTTGCACTTCCTTGGCTGGTTTCTGGAAGATTAGTTTGGATTGTGGAACCAAGAATTGAAACCGCATACCTGTGACCATGTTAATTGAGAGTGCCCGATTGCCATGATGGAAACGATGTGTGAGAGAGCCTTCAAAATACAGATTATTTCTCCAATTACAGGCAGAGCCTATTCTATAATATGAAGGAATGATTTTGTTTGGAATATGTGTTGGAAGAGGTGTGTGTTGTTTCAACAAGTGCACCAATGGATGGAAGAATGTTACAGGACTGCAAGAAATTGAGCTGCTGTCTTGCAGCTCCACTGATCCTGACCTCTTGTGCTGCTTGGGATTTGTGCATTCTTGCTGTGACAGCACGAGTTTCCCCTTAGTATACCCGTTTCCTCCAATGTTCCAAAGATTGTTGCAGATTCACTGGCTGCCGTAATTTACTCCATGTGTAAATTGAGAGATAGAACTGTGGAAGATTTGAGGGCAATATGGGGAAAATTAGATAGGTGTTTGAATGTTTATGTACTGAAGGGCCTGTTTCTATGCTGTATGCATCACTCTGACTCTGGGAGTCTAAGAAAAACGAGGCCGTGTAGAGATTTGTATACAAATGGAGGCATAAATTAAAATATGACAGTAGATTTATAGAGATGTTAAGTAGAAGGATGGGGTTGATGGTGAGGTGTGGAACTTGAGGCATGGACAGAAAATGATGATGATGGGAAGGAATATTTGCTTTTCTTGTGATGTCCGTTAAACAAACACTGATAATTTAGAGACGTTGAAATGATGTTGATGTAGGGCCAGATGTGACCAATTTACTAGAAACTTGTGCTCGTTACCATGCTACTACTTTACCAGAGCAACCAAAACCAGCTCATTCTACCTGAACCTACCTGATCTCCTGGTTGCTAAACACTCAAATTCTCCTTCCCATTCCGACAATGACTTTTCTGTCCTAGGTCTCCTCCATTGTCAGAGTGAGGCTAAACGCAAATTGGAGGAACAGCATCTCATATTTTGCTGGGGGAACTTAGAGCCCAGTGGTATGATTTCTCTCACTTCAGGTAGCCCCGGCATTCCCTCTCTCTATCCCTCCCCCACCCACGTTACACTAGCTTCTCGTTTTCACCCAACAAACAACTAACAATGTCCTGTTTCCTTTATCATCGTTACTTTTTTTACAAATCTTTTATTAATTGTTCTTTATCTCTCTACATCATTATCTATCTCTCGTTACCCTTATCCCTAACCAGTCTGAAGAAGAGTCTTGACCCGAAACATCACCCATTCACTCCCTCCATAGATGCTGCCTGTCCAGCTGAGTTACTCCAGCTTTTTGTGTCTATCTTCGGTTTAAACCAGCATCTGCACTTCCTTCCTATACAAGATATACTGGGACTTTGTAATTTTACTTTGGATTGCAATGCCTTGCCGCAGAGCTGTACATTGGGGATGTAAAGGAAATTGATACCGAAAACTGGGGGAAAATCTGTGAGAATTGAAGGTTTTAAATGGCAGGTTTAAGGAGAATAGAGCTAATCAAAAGTTGAAAAGAGCTGATCAGAATTTTAAATCGGAGCTGTGGAAGCTCCTTGTTCCCAAATATTTGATAGAAAATGATACTAAAAG
>CM075985.1:22996123-23021333 GCA_038087875.1 Malacoraja senta | reverse complement strand
GATTTGCGTTGGGCCTCACTCCTTGACAGTGGAGGAGGCACAGGACAGAAACATCTGTATGACAATGTGAGGGAGAGTTAACGTTTTTAGTAACCGGGAGATCGTGTAGGCGTCTTGAACGGAGGTGTTTCAGCGAAACGATCGCTGAGCCTGTGCTTGGTCTTGCCAATATATAGGAGTCCACACCTGGAACAGCAGATACAATAGATGAGATTGGAAGGTGTAAGTGAACCTCTGCCTCACTTGAAAGAATTGAGTCCTTGGACGGATTTGAGGGAGGAGGTATCGAGACGGGTGTTGCATCTTCTGCAAGAGTAAGACAAATCCTCCTAACCTCATGCCATAATGTTTTAGGAAGTACCAAAGCACACGAAAGGACAAGCGATAAATAACGCAACGAGGAGATGGGTTTAAATTAGGAATCAGCAGGCGTATCCATCAGTGGAGAAACTGTCATTTTTAACTGCTAATTTTAACAGGCTGCTTCTATCTTTGAACGTTATTGCAGCCTTGTGTCAATTTGAGGACCAGATTATTATATTGGTGAAGTTAACATCCTGCTCCTGATGTGCTTTGTCACATAAGTGATTACTAACTAATTGTGGGTTTAAGCAGCAGGAAATATATTCTTGGATTCATTTTGTTGATTATGCAAAATATTTTTGAAAAACTATTGTCGGTCACCTTTTTAACCTTTTGGAGTTCTGCAGCAACAATCTTCAATGGGTCCAGATGTCTGCATAAGTTTGAAGTTGTCAACGTAAGATCTCAGTGATTGGCTGCCTGCAGGATTTGACCTTCCAACAACACCCCTCATCTTCTTCAGCATTGTATAAAATGTTCTGCATTTGTATCTTTTGGGTGTTTGTAGTGCCTTTAATTCAAGACTAGCTTATTTGGGAGATAAGATATATGAATAAAAATGAATAGTAAAACATAACCAGGACGAAAGTAATGTACTTCCTAGTGCATTAATGTCACTAACATTTGCCAAATTAACACCTTTTATATTTATCGCATTGGCTCCTCAATCTATCATTGTGCTGCACAGATTTATTTTCATCTCTGACTGCCGCTCATCCTCTGAAGAGCATCCTGTATTGGATTTATATTTAGTACAATATCTTTCAAGACATTCTGCAGATAGGTCAGATCTTAAAAAGAGCAGAATGGTAATATGTCTTTACCTTTTGTAGTGGATCAACTCGAGGCATTGAGAATATCTGATGTTAAAAGTGACCTGTTGCAAAATGAAGATTTATTTGCACTTTGTAAAGGAACTACTTCACACCCTTAAACTGACTCTTTTTTGCTTTAAGCTCATAAACACATAAGAATTCTTATTTTTTAACTATTTGCATCGGGATCACTTCCATCCTCATAATATATGGATTGTTAAACATAACTTTTGGTGTGAAAACCCATTATAAATATCTGAAATACTCAGCTTTTGTTCAAATTGTTTTAAGTTCTTCGAACACAGATGTTAACTGAAATAAATTATACAATAACATCTCCCTATATCTTAATTTCAGATGGTCATACTTCTATCTTTATTGATTGGTGTTCACAATGTGATTTGGACTTTTGAGTAGACTTGCCAAATTTACCCGTACGATTTGTACTTAGAAAATGACTTGAAATTTCCACGCAGTTGCTGATGGTGCTGACATTCTTCCTGTCCTTGTATTTCTTGGATTTGTTGCACAAGCAACATTAGCACCCTGGTACATTACATCAAGTAGTCTAAAAATGCATATTGGAGTTTTTTGACAACTGAATGATTTATTTTCAAAAGTGCTTTTTCATGAAGCAATTACTTGAATAACATTGGACCAAATATAATCATAAATGATTTTAGTTGGGGGTTTGACTTTACAACAATTTTAATCCTTTGAAAGTTAAATGATGTACATCATGATTTGTTGCAGCTCGGCACCAGAATAACCTGCAAAGAAAAATCAATATTCCTGTCAATAAAATAACGTGCAGTTCCTTTCAGACTGAATACAAACATATTCCTTTACTTTCAAATGAGAGCTATGTAACCAATGCCCAAGATTCATGCCTAAATAATAGCTATGAAAGCAAACCATCTTAGAATTTCCCATTTAACAGAAAAATAAGTTTTGTGGTTGCAAAATGGATATTGATCCTATTTTAATCACTAGTAGTGAAGATGTCTTCCATATTAGAACAATATTTTTTTGGTCTATCTTAATTGTCCTTTTAAATCTTACAATAATAGTGTCTCTTTTGTTCTAGTCTGTGCAGAACCTTTCAATCCTGATGAGGAAGAGGAGGATGCAGAGTCACGGGTAAGAAACATTGTGTAGAATATACAATAGTGCAATAAGCTGAATATGATAAATCCATGAATGCTTTGAAGAGCCAAAGTGCACCTTCTCTCACACCACCCCCCCACTCTCCACCCCATTTGCAGATTTGTCCATAATTTTTAAATGTGTACCCATGCCCAATAACTCTGGATGTCATAGAAAAAAAATCTCACTATAATTAGTTTGTTGAAAAGTATTGCCTGTTGGAAAAATGTAAGAGATTGGATAGGAAGAACAAGCAGAGATTTTCAGGAATACCCTGTGTAGCAAGGACAATGAAAGGCCTGGATAGATTGGATGTGGAGAAGATGTTTCCACTAGTGGGAGAGTCTAGGACCAGAGGTCATAGCCTCAGAATTAATTAATTTAGTCAGAGGATGGTGAATCTGTGGAATTAATTGCCACAGAAGGCTGTGGAGGCGGTCAATGGATATTTTTAAGGCAGAGCTTGATAGATTCTTGATTAGTATGGGTGTCAGGGGTTATGGGAGAAGGCAGGAGAATGGGGCTAAGAATGAAAGATCATAGAATTCATGATTGAATGGTGGAGTAGACTTCATGGGCCAAATCGCCTAATTCTGCTCCTATCACATGATCTTATGAAGGAGAAAGTCTAAAACAGAAAGTTATACTTAGAAATAATGATTGTGAACTGAAAATAAACTAAACAATATTAAATGGGTGGGGCCACCATATCAATGATAATTGCAAACATTTTGGCTTTTAAAAATGATTAGCAGTCAATAAAATCCCTTGGTAGCATAGCTTGGCATTCCAACTGCCTTCAATTTGTAACAATGATGAAATCAAGGTGTATAAAATTCCTTGTGTCAGGTATGAGAGAACAGTGGATGGCAGCAGCTGAACGGTGTATAAAGTCTGGGAAAGCACAAAAGATTGAAACACTTTCTTTACGCTTCGTGGTGGGGTGGGAAGCTAAGGGTAGATAAGGGACCTTTGCAAGGTAAAAGTTACCAGTCCATAACAACATTCCTGATGAATTATCTTAAATCCAAGGATTTTGCATAAGCACTGGAGTTTTTTAGATCTTTTGCCACTTTTTAGTTCAGAGATACAGGGATACAGCGCGGAAACAGGCCCTCCGGCCCAGCGAGTCTGCACCGACCAGCGATTCCTGCACATTAACACTACCCTACACACACTAGGGACAATTTATTTACATTTATACCAAGCCAATTAATCTACAAACCTGTATGTCAAAACTGTCCCTGAATCTTGAGGTGTGCGTTTTCATACTTCTATACATTTTGCCCAATGGAAGAGGGAGTGGCCAGGATATGACTCGTCCTTGATTATGCTGGCGGCCTTGCCGAGGCAGCATGAGGTATAAATAGTCAATGGAAGGGCGGTTGGTTTGTGTGATGGTCTGGGCTGCGTCGACAATTCGTTACAATTTCTTGCGGTCGTGGATGGAGCTGTTCCCAAACCAAGCTGTTATGAGTCCGGATAAAAAGCTTTCTACGGCGCATCTGTAACAGTTGTTGAGGGTTGTTGGGGACATGCCGAACCTCCTAAGTTGGTGTGCTTTCTCAGTTGCTGCTTCAATATGTGTGGTCCAGGAGAAGTTGTTTGTGATATTTACTCCGAGGACTTTTGAAGCTTTCTCCCATCTCTACTTGGTGCCGTCAATGCAAGCTAAGGTATGTGTACCACTTTGCTTCCTGAAACCTGCATGTCTTTGGAATGTGGGTGGAAACCAAAGATCTCGCAGAAAACCCATGCAGATCACGGGGAGAATGCACAAACTCAGTAGAGACAGCACCTGCATTTAGGATCGAGCCCGGATCTCTGGCTACGCCACCATGCTGCCCACTTGTTTTTTTTTTTTAAACAGCAAGCCGTAAACAGTGATCAGTTTAGACAATAGACAATAGGTGCAGGAGTAGGCCATTCGGCCCTTCAAGCCAGCACCGCCATTCAATGTGATCATGGCTGATCATCCCCAATCAGTACCCCGTTCCTGCCTTCTCCCCATATAATAGACAGTTTAATACTGTTCATTATGTATTAATTGTGCCTGATGCTCTTCACTGTTTCTGCTTTCCTTTACTGATAGAACAATGCCAATTCATTTTGGTCTCTAGTTAAAACAATCTAAATTCAACATAAGTGATGAGCCATTGTTACTTTTACTACTCCTTGGGCCTTTTTTATATTTGCCTAGAGTGCATAGTGAGATTCCAGATTAGTTGTTTCAGTGCCTTTGTGCAAATCTGTATTTAAGAGACAAGCGTGTTTAATTGTCACATGCACGGGATCCATGTAGTCCTTGATGGTTCAGTGGTGAGGTAGGATTATGGTTTGGGTTATGCAGAGTGATTTAAAGGACTGAAAGTTGATGGGAAGGTGTTCTTGAACCTGGAGGTATCGTTTGTCGGGAAGAAAGATTCTAAGGGGAGTAAGAGGCGACCGTGGCTGACAAGGGAAGTCAAGGACAATAAAAATAAAAGAGAAGACATAACATAGCAAAGATGAGCGGGAAGCCAGAGGATTGGGCAACTTTTAAAGATCAGCAGAAAGTAACTAAAAAGGCAATACGGGAAGAAAAGATGAAGTATAAAGGTGAGCTAGCCAAGAATATAGAGGATAGTAAAATCTTCTTTAGGTATGAGAAGAGGAAAACATTAGTTAAGACAAATGTGGGCCCCTTGAAGACAAGAAACAGGTGAATTTATTATGGAGAACCAGGAAAAGGCAGACAAGTTGAACAGGTACTTTGTTTGTGTCTTCCTTAGTGAAGACACAACCAATCTCTCAGATGTACTGGGGAACAGAGGATCTAGGGTGACAGAGGAAGTGAGGGAGTGCAGCGTAGGTTCACGAGGTTAATTCCCGGGTTGGCGGGACTGTCATATGATGAAAGAATGGAGCGACTGGGCTTGTATTCACTGGAATTTAGAAGGATGAGAGGGAATCTTATAGAAACATATAAAATTATTAAGCGATTGGACAGGCTAGATGCAGGAAACATGTTCCTGATGTTGGAGGACTCCTGAACCAGGGACCACAGTTCAAGAATAAGGGGTATGCCATTTAGAACTGAGATGAGGAAATTTCTTTTCACCGAGTTGTGAATTTGTGGAATTCTCCGTCTCAGAAAACAGTGGAGGCTCATTCACTGGGTGCATTCAAAAGAGAGTTACAGTGCCCCTATAAATGTTTGGGAAAAAGATCCATCATTTATTTATTTGCCTCTGTACTCCACAATTTGAGATTTGTAATAGAAAAAAACCACATGTGGTTAATGTGCACATTGTCAGATTTTAATAAAGGCTATTTTAATACATTTTGGTTTCACCATGTATAAATTACAGCTGTGTTTATACATAGTCCCCCCCATTTCAGGGCACCATAATGTTTGGGACAATGGCTTTAGGGGTGTTTGTAATTGCTCAGGTGTGTTTAATTGCCTCTTTAATGCAGGTATAAGAGAGCTCTCAGCACCTAGTCTTTCCATCACCTTTGGAAACTTTTATGGCTGTTCATCAACACGAGGACCAAAGTTGTGCCAATGAAAGTCGAAGAATCCATTATGAGACTGAGAAACAAGAATAAAACTGTTAGAGACATCAGCCAAACCTTAAGGTTTACCAAAATCAACTGTTTGAAACATCATTAAAAAGAAAGAGAGCACTGGTGAGCTTACTAATCGCAAAGTGACTGGCAGGCCAAGGAAGACCTCCACAGCTGATCACAGAATAATTCTCTCTATAATAAAGAAAAAACAAACAAACACCTGTCTGACAGATTAGAAACGTTCTTCAGGAGTCAGCTGTGGATTTGTCAATGACGACTGTCCGCAGAAGACTTCATGAATAGAAATACAGAGGCTACACTGCAAGATGCAAACCACTGGTTAGCCGCAAAAATAGGATGGCCAGGTTACAGTTTGCCAAGAAATACTTAAAAGAGCAACCACAGTTCTGGAAAAAGATCTTGTGGACAGATGAGACGAAGATTGACATATCAGAGTGATGGCAAGAGCAAGTATGGAGGAGAGAAGGTACTGCCCAAGATCCAAAGCATACCACCTCATCTGTGAAACACAGTGGTGGGGGTGTTATGGCCTGGGCATGTATGACTGCTGAAGGAACTGGCTCGCTTATCTTCATTGATGATACAACTGCTGATGGTAGTAGCATAACGAATTCTGAAGTGTACAGACACATCCTATCTGCTCAAGTTCAAATGGTGGCCATGCGGGCAGCCACTATGGCACAGTGGTAGAGTTGCTGCCTTACAGCACTTGCAGCGCCGGAGACTTGGGTTCCATCCAGACTACGGGTGCTGTCTGTACGGAGTTTGTACGTTCTCCCCGTGACCGTGTGGGTTTTCTCCGAAATCTTCAGTTTCCTCCCACACTCCAAAGACGTACAGGTATGTAGGTTAATTGGCTTGGTGCATGTGTAAATTGTCCCTAGTATGCGTAGGATAGTGTTGATGTGCGGGGATCGCTGGTTGGTGCGGACTCGGTGAGCCGAAGGGCCTGTTTCCGCACTGTATCTCTAAACTAAACGCCTCAAAACTCATTTGCTGGCGGTTCATTCTACAGAAGACTTCGTCTGAAGAAGGGTTTCGGCCCGAAAAGTTACCTATTTCCTTCGCTCCATAGATGCTGCTGCACCCGCTGAGTTTCTCCAGCATTTTTGTGTACCATCCCAAACATACTGCTTGTAATGGCAGTTTCAGGTGTGTTTAAAAACAGCCATTTCCAATACAGCTTATTTTTATAGCCGTTCCAATACAGCTTCTCTTATAGTAGCTCTTCCAATAAAACTTAATGCTATACGTTCAGCTGTAGGTACTCGCACTCCCTGCGCATTGGCTATTGAAGTTTCCAATCTCCGTTAGTCTGATAAGCGCCGTAGTGACCTTGTCCAGTTGACGACGTCAGGCAGATCCTTTGTTCCATTTGAATGACTCGCAAACTCCAGTTTCACTCGTAGAGACAAGTTCGTACTTTATTATAATGGCAATTTCTAACTTTTTCAATGTCCAACTTTCCGTTGCCATTACTACACGGGAATGTGGGAGTGATCTTAAGCAGACAAAAGAACGGATCTTCCAGTCGAATGATTTCCAGTTTAATTGGTTCTTTATTGAAGTAGTTGTACAGACAACAAGATGAACATACCAGATCCTCTAAATTCTTATACAAATTGTAGCTTTCCGTTCTTACTATCTGTTCTTTCCCCGCAGGTAATAACTGTGTACTCTCTGCCTCCTGTGCCACTTCCTCTCCAGCCAATATATATATATATATATATATAACGCCCATTTACGTATCGAATGCCCACCCCCAAGCATTCAAAATAATACTGCTAGAAATATCTAGACAAAATAATATAATATGCCAACAGTAAGCATGAATGGCTCCTACACACCGGCCCATAATTGTGCTACGTATATCACAAAACAATTACCGATAAACATTAAAAGGAGCTATAAAATCATTACATATTATCAAAAAACAAAAGTATGTAATATATGTTGGCATTTAATCTTCTTTGATGCTTCTTGGAGCAGACATCTTTGTTATCGGTCTTACCAAGATGTTGCTTTAAAGACGCATCTCTTTATCAACCTTTTCCTTTTAGTTTGTCAGGATCATCTTCAAAGCTACTCATAGCAGTCTGAATCTCCTTTCCTTTTCGAGTCAACTACAAGAGTATTGTCCTTTGTCAAGTAGCCAAGCTACCGCAGTCTTCAAATTCCTCCATGATGAGAAATAGGTGATTAGAGAGTTTGTTGGGTTCAATGGATCCTTGACAATGACGTTCACTGTGATGTCTTGCTTGATTTCTGAACCATTTGTAGAGATTGCAGATTCCAAGTTAAGGTTTGGCCATTCTCTGTCTGGCTCACAGAGAAACTCTGGTGCCTTGATCCACCTCTTACTATTTAAGAAGCGGTCTGCTGTTAGTCCTCTAGAGGCTTCATCTGCAGGATTTTCCTTTGTGCCAACATATCTCCATTGTGATACATTAGTAGAGATCCTGTTTGCTACAAATTTTTGGAACCGTTTGGTTTCATTGTTGATGCATGGTTGTGCTATCAGTCGAGAAGATGGATTGATCCAGTGGTAGCTGTAATTCCTTTCGCAGCATTATGTCTTCTCTGACAACTAGGACTGCAGCTGTAAGCTCCATTCTGGGAATCGTCATTTGTTTCAATGGTGCCACTTTGGCTTTTCCCATTATGAATGCAACATGCACCTCTTTGGTATCATCTTCCAGTCTTAGATATGAAACAGTACTGTAACCACTTTCACTTGTGTCTGAAAAGTGGTGCAGCTGTGCATATCTGACTTGACCACAGTTTGCGGGCTTCATTAAATTCCACTTTAAATTCCGACATCTTGTTAAGATCTGCTAACCATCCTGTCCATCGCTGAGAGAAGGTTTGGGATATGTTCCTATCCCATCCGAGTCTCTCCTTACAGAGCTCTTGTATAATCAGCTTTGCTGGCAGAGTAAATGGTGCTAGAAATCATAAACGGTTGTATATAGACCCAACTACCGCAATTCTGAACTTGAACACATCTGTTTCACGCACCAGTGCAATCCCAGTGCCCTTTCCATAGGCAGATTGTCATTGTCCAAGTCCAACTCCCTGGTCTCCTTGGCTCTGTTTTCTTGTGGAATGGATGCCAATACAGCACGGCTGTTGCTGATCCACCTTGACAGCATAAATCCTTCCATTTGGCATAGGGAAGTTAGGTGTCTTGCCATTCGAACCGCTTCCTGTTCTGAAGGCATGGACTTTAAACAATCATCTGCATAAGTTGTTCTTTACTGTGTTTGTCACCTCTGCTGGGAAATGAGCTTTGTTGTCTTCAGCAGTCTTCCTTAACGCAAAGTTTGCACAACTTGGTGATGACACTGCTCCAAAAAGATGTACCTTCAACAAGATCTTGCTGTACAACACGCTCAGGCCACCACAGGAATCGCAAATAGTCGATATGCTTTTGTGATACCTTGACCTGATGAAACATTGCTTCGATATCAGCCAACAGAGCAACCGGCTCTTGCCTGAATCTGTTGAGAACTCCAATGAGTGAGTTGGTAAGGTCTGGAGTCTGCAGCAGTTGGCAGTTAAGTGATGTTCCTTTGAAGCATGCACCACTGTCAAAGACCACCCTTTGAGTGATACACCCCATGGTGTGGGGTGTACCAGATCTCTCCATCACCGATTCAGCTGGTCCACTGGTACCATTTCAGCATAACCATTATCAATCATTTCTGTGAGGAAAGATGCATATTCATCATGAAATTTCTTATTCTTGCCAAACCTGCGTTTCAGGCTCTGGATGCGCTGCTCTGCAATGCAACAGTTATTCGGCAAACTGAAGCTTTCTTGTTTGAAAGGTAAGTCTAGACAATAGTGTCCATCTATAATCTTTACTAAGTGATTCATAATATCCAAGAACTTTACTTCTTCTTTGGACATTTCTTCTGCTTCCTCGCTGGTTCTTTCACTGAAGTTGTGAATATATTGCTTGACCAGTAGCTCCTCTAGGTTTACAATGGATATTCGGTTGACAGCAGCAGCAGGGCAGCCATCTTCATCCCTGCTGTCCTTGTCTCTTCTCGGGGGACCATAGATGACCCATCCCAGTAGGGTCTGTAGATCAGTGCATGTTCCTTTAACATAGTGACCTCACCACTACTAACCACTCCCCATTATCTTCAGTATAATTGTAACCTTCCCACCCCCAGCTCCCTCTCTAGCTCCGGTGACGGACCACGAACAGCTAGGGTAATATGTGTGTATATGATTACAATGTATGCAATAAACTAAGAGTGAAGACATCACGTGTTTGACAAGTCTTTACATGGTGTCAGAAGTGGGATCCTGCGTCTCCTGTCTATCGGGTTTGTTTTTGTTCTCTCCAAGTTTTTATTTTCCTTTCTAACCCTTTATTTACTATGGCCAACTCGTGTCGTAAGCCTGACATTCTGGTGTTTGACTCCGACATCGTTCACCGGTGGACTGTCTTTAGGCGCGACTTCCAGCATTATGTCGCGATCGCTCATCCTAATGCTACCCCTGCGGTTACAGCACATCTGCTCCTCAACCTGGCTGGCCCGGAGGCCATGGAACGTTTTGAATCGTTCGAGTACGCCGATGGTGAGAATGCTCAGGACCCGATATGTCTTACAAATAAATTTGCCGCGCTGTGTGACATTCCCACCAATTGCATTATAGAGCGGTTTAAGTTTTTCACCAGGCGCCAGAAACCTGGGGAGCACATCGACTCCTTCATTGCATCGTTGCGTCACCTGACTCGGCGTTGCCGCCTGGACGCGTTGACCCCCGACCAAATGGTCAGGGATGTCCTAGTTCACGGCCTACAGCACGAGAAGCTACGGGCAGAGCTCTTGAGGCTTTAAACGAGGCTTTGCATGCCTCTCGCATGGCTGCTGCTGTCGACTCCGTATCTCCACCTGAGGCTCAGGACATTCACTATGCCGGTGCTGCTGAACGCCGGCGGAACGATGGCCCGCCACGCCAGCGTAGCACTCCCGCGCCCGCGAGGAACAACCCACGTCGATGCCCCAACTGCAACTTCGCCAATCATCAATTTAATGTTTGCCCTGCGCTGGGAAAGACTTGTAATTTCTGTAGGAAGCTGAATCACTTCTCCGCAGTGTGCCGTTCCAGGGGCCAGCCTGTCCCTGCTCTGAGAAGGAGTCTAAACAACCTGGCTGTGACTGATAGTGTTCATGGCTCCCAGTACCTTTCAGACGAACTCCCTGATTCTGATACCAGTTCCTCCCATGATGAATCGCGTATTTTGTCAGTCTTGGGTGCACATGCTTTGATAGCTGATCCCTCAGTTCGAGTTACTGTGAATGGGATGACCTTTCCTGCGAAGGTCGACACGGGAGCGTTTGCCAATGTTATGTCATTAAGCCTCTTTGAGCAGATAAGATCTGGTGAGAAGGTTACTGCCGACGGCTCCCGTCTCCACGCATATGGCGGGAGTGTGCTCGTACCAGTCGGGAAGGCAACCCTTATCTGCACAGTTCTGAAGGCCTGTCGGCCCCTCTCTTTCCTCCTGCTGAAATCTGAGAATGTTACTCTGTTGGGCGCCAGTGCGTGCCAGGACCCCGGTTTGGTTTCCTTCCACCCCGATATCCACCTGGTGCAGACCCCCATGGATCCCATGTGCGAGTACCCTGATCGTTTTGACGACGTATTGGGTCCACCCTGCAATTACGAAATTGAGGTGGACCCGGGGGTCCATCCGGTAGTCCGCGCGGCTCACCGCGTCTCCTTTGCTATGAAGGACAGGGTGGAGTCGACTCTGCGGCAGATGGTGGCCGTGGGCATCATCAAGGAGGTGAGTGATCCCACTCGGTGGGTCTCCACCATGGTCGTTGCTTCTAAGGACAAGAGTGAGATTCGGATCTGTATAAACCCCAAGGACCTAAACCTTGCCATTAAGCGCCCGCACTACCCCATGCGAACGGTGGAGGAAGTCGCTGCACAGGTTGGCCCAGCCACTGTATTCTCTGTCCTCGATGCCAAGAGCTCTTTTTGGCAGATTCCGCTGGATGAACGTTCATCCTTCCTGACCACGTTCGGTACACCTTTCGGCAGGTTCCGTTTCCTCCGCGTGCCTTTTGGGATCAATTCTGCCAGCGAGGTCTTCCAGCGCACCATGGAGCAGCTGTTTACCGGTCTGCCTTGTGCTATCATCGTCGATGACATCTTAGTGTACGGGAGAGACGTCGCTGAACACGACCTCCACCTCCGCCAAGTCCTGGATAGGGCTCGTAAGATCAACCTCAAACTGAACCCCAAGAAGTGCCGCTTCCGCGTCCCGGAGGTCACATACGTGGGCCACGTTTTTACGGCTGAGGGTCTGAAACCAGACCCACAGAAGACAGCTGCGGTCTCTGGGATGCCAGCTCCGGTCAATGTGCCCAGCCTGCAGCGCTTCTTGGGCATGGTGAACTACCTGGGGAAATTCATTCCCGACCTCAGCGAGCTGAGTGCGCCCTTGAGAGAACTGACCAAGAAAGACACTGCCTGGGTTTGGTACCCACTGCATCAGGAAGCCTTCGATGCCCTGAAGTCCCAGCTGGTTCGCACCCCCACTCTAAAGTTCTTCGACTTAAAGCGCCCCATCGTCCTCACCTGCGATGCCTCAAATTTCGGTCTCGGTGCCGCCTGCCTGCAACTCTACGACCGCCAGCAACTACCTGTCTCCTACGCCTCCCGCACTATGACCCCTACCGAGCAACGCTACGCTCAGATCGAGAAGGAGCTCTTTGCCGTGGTGTTTGCCTGCTCGAAGTTCAGGGACTACATTATAGGTAACACCTTCACTATTGAGACCGACCACCAGCCGCTGGTCACGATCTTGAACAAACCGATCCACGTTGCCTCTTCCCGTTTGCAGCGTATGATGCTGCAGTTCCAGCGCTTCATGTTTCGAATCGTGTACCGAAAGGGCAAGGACGTGTTTGTGGCCGACACGCTGTCCCGCGCACCGCTGGCGTCTACAGCCCGCCACCCGTACGAATCATCCGACCTGATGGTGCTAAACGTTAACTTTGTGCCTTCCCGGCAGATGCAGTCCCTGATTCACCACACTGCCAATGATCCTGCCCTGCAACAGCTTGTAGACGTCATCCGTCGTGGCTGGCCTGACCGTCGCTCATCCTTGCCGGCTGGTGCTGCGCCCTACTTCCTAGTCCGGGATGAACTTGTGCTGCATGACGGCGTGGTGGTGAAGGGCCACAAGGTTGTGGTGCCTGCTGCGATGCGGGACCACTATTTCCAAACTGCCCACAGCGGCCATCCCGGAGCCGATGCCACCCTGTCCCAGGCCCAGAGCCAATTTTATTGGCCCGGCATGGCACAGGACATCCGGGATAGGGTCTCTGCCTGCTCAACCTGCAATACCCTCTCTCCCCACCAGCAACGCCAGCCACTCCTGCAACAGCCTGCTCCCGACCTGGCGTGGATGGCGATCGCTACGGACATATTTGAATGGCGTGGCAAACATTTCCTGGTCCTTGTAGACTCCTATTCCAGCTGGTTCGAGGTGGATCAGCTGCACTCCCTCACTTCTGCTGCTGTCATCGGGAAGCTGAAACGCAACTTTGGGATCGTTGGCATTCCTGTGACTGCAGTCTGACAACGGCGGCCAGTTCTCGAGTGCGGAGTTCCGCGCCTTCGCTGCAGCCTGGAACTTTCGCCACATCACCAGCAGCCCTGAGTACCCGCAGAGCAACGGCCTTGCTGAGCGCGCCGTCCGCAGTGTCAAGGAGCTGTTGGAGCAGTGTAGATTATCGCATTCGGATTTTTACCTGGCCCTACTGAATCTCCGCAATATTTGTCGCGACCATGCCCTGGGCTCGCCTGCTCAGCGGCTCATGTCCCGCACCACACGCCCTCCGATCCCTGTCTCCCAGCGATCCCTACAGCCCGTGGTCCGCAGCCCTGCTGCTGTCCAGGAGCGTATTGCCCAGAAACAGGCTATCCAGAAGCGCTCCCACGACAAATCATGCCGTCCCCTTCCGCGTCTCTTCAAGGGCCAGGTCGTCCGGATGCAGTCCCCCTCAGGACACCACCGACTGGCTGTTGTCGTCGACTTTGCAGACTCTCCGCGCTCTTACCTGGTTGACTACGAGGGCACCATCTACCGCCGGTCCCACCAGCATTTGCTGCCGGTTAACGAGCCGGCTCCGCCTCCTGCAGCCCCTTTTGCACCTCCGGTTGCTACCTCTTTGCCTACCGCTCCTCACATGCCCAGGACTCTGCCCTCTCAACCCTTGGTGCCCCGTTCTCCCACTGCTCCTCCAGGCCCCCCCCATCGTACCTCTCCCGCTCGCGTGCCCGCTGCGGTGCCCGTTTCTCCTCCCCAGTCTCCTCGTCCTCCCTCCCCTGCTCATTCTCCTGTCAGCTCCCCTATCACCTCTCCTGCACCTGTACCTGCTCTTCCTTCGGACGGGGGGAAGGCGGGCTGCGTACCCGCTCCGGGCGGCTGGTCAAGCCGCCTGAGCGTTATGGGAAGTTTGCTTGAATGTTTCAAATCTTTTCTGCCGATGTACGCGCGGGTCTGTGTCTGGCATATGAGTCGTGGTCGCACTGTCATCATTGTAATGTTTTGTTTTCCAAGGGGAAGGATGTAGATCAGTGCATGTTCCTTTAACATAGTGACCTCACCACTACTAACCACTCCCCATTATCTTCAGTATAATTGTAACCTTCCCACCCCCAGCTCCCTCTCTAGCTCCGGTGACGGACCACGAACAGCTAGGGCAATATGTGTGTATACGATTACAATGTATGCAATAAACTAAGAGTGAAGACATCACGTGTTTGACAAGTCTTTACAGGGTCCTCACAGCGAATGGTCCATCCCCTTGGCTGTTGACCAGCTCCCAAGGTTCCAATACCTTTGAAGCATTTGTTCTGATGAGTATGTTGATGCAAGAGTCTATTTTAGGAATCTTGATATCCTTCAAGTAAGGCCATTGTATCAGATCTTCCTGTCTGGGAATATTTAACTGAGAAACAGGCAAGGTCTTATGTGTGAACACATCAGATAGTTGTATATAATTGTCTTTGTCCAGACTAGATATTTCCAAACCTGAGATATGATGACTGATCACAGGCTTCTCTTGATTCATGGTACGCAAGAGAATTTTAGTCTTTTGTCCTGTAATGTTCAGGCTTCTCATCAAGCTTTCTGTGCAAAAGGTAGTTGAACTTCCATGATCCAAAAATACGTATGTTTGCAACACTGTGTCCCCCTTGTGGCTCTTTACCTGAACTGGTATGATGGAGAAGATGCAGGTTTCATCACCGGCCCCAACATGCCCACACATCTGAGGCGAGCAAACATCATTACTCAGTTGGCTTCTCATTTTGTTCTGTAAGCTCCGGCTTCTTCTCTGTGTTCTTTTGTTCAACATGAAGTATTTCAGGATGATCTCGTTTGCACACGTCACAAGTCATACGACTCTTGCAGTTTTTGCTCACGTGTCCTTTCTTTAAACATCCAAAGCAGACTCCCTTCTCCCTTAAAAAGTCTATCTTTTCTATGTGCCCCTTCTTCCTGATCTGTAGACAGCGTCCTAATGTGTGACCACTTTTATTGCAGAACAAATGAGAACCTTGAGTATTAGTGGTAGATAAATGTTTTTTCTCGTTTTACCTGTTGTCGGATTTACTTGCATTGCTGTTTCTTCAGGTATTACAGTTGTTGCAAAACTGCTTTAGTAGAGCTGTTGACCGTTGCAATTGGTCTAGCATCCTGGATGTTTCCAAAAGGTGGATCTGACAGTATCTTTAGTTGCCTCTCCTTGAAGTCTACCCGGTCAGAAAATTTAGCTCGACGTCCATGCTTTTCCTGTATCCAACATGCCCTATCCCTCCACTTGTCTCTGAGCGTGTAAGGCAATATTAGACGGATGGTCTTCCTATTGGAAGCAACATTGATCATTTCCTCCATATTGGTGAGATGCTCCATTGCCTTTCCAACAACTTCTAAGAAACAGCGAGAACGCATGCATTGCCTTCACATCCTCTTGCTTGATCACTGACCAAGCAAAGGCCTTGACCATGTATGCATTGGCAATCTTATGTTCATCACCACAATATTCTTTACGCAAATCTTTTGCCTTTTTATAGCCTTGGGCTGGAGGCAAATGTTGGCAACTGTGAACTAAGTCTTTTGGATACCCTCTTGTGTATTGCTCCAGAAAATACAAGCAATTACTCTTATCATTAATTTTTCTTTCCACTCCTTTCTCAAATGCCATTATGAAAACTTCATACTGCAAAGGATCACCATCATAAACAGGAATGTTTCTGGGTGGTAAAGTAGAAGAGAGATTTTGTTGAACCAGAAGAGCAGTAATCTAATTTTGCTTCTCCATTAAGTTCCAGATATCTGGTTGGTTTCCATCATTCAGTGCAGGGGGGGGGGGGGGGGGGGATGCCCCTGCTCATATGAGCTCTATCAGGTGCTCTGAGAGCTGTTTGTTTTGGTCGAACAAACTGCTGTACATGATCAGGCAAATATTCATCTGCCTGTAGATTAAATTTAGCTGATGTTTCCCTTTGAGCAGTTCCTTTTCTCACATAAGAGCTCATCTCGTGAGATACTCCAGAGTTACTTCTTGATCCCTTGGCCTTAAATATATTGATCCTTGCATCGGTTTCTGCCAGCTCCGTCTCTAATTTCAACTGCTCCATCTCTCTTTTCAATTGTCCCTCGGGCCTCAGTCTCTCTTATCAATTGCTCCTTTTGTCTTTTCAATTGCTCTTGTGCCTCAAGCTTGTGCGTTTTACTCATGGCGGCAGCCTGTTACAAGAGAACAGCCCTATCTGCCTGAGCTTTAATACTAGCAGAGACCCTTGAAGAAGCACATGTTGAAGAACTAGATTTGTGGCATGATCTTTGTTTTGAGACATTTGAAACACTGTCTTCAGGTCCAATTTCTGATTCTACAACACATCTTCAAGGCATCTTCAAACATGGAGTGTGTAGTTTGCTGTCCAACTTCAGATAACCACATCTCTACATCTTGTATAAAACCATTAAAAGATTCAATTCTTTCTTGAAACCACTGATTTTTGCCTTTCAAGCTCTTTTTCGTGCATTGGTATTTCCAGCAATGACTCGTGGTATTATCTGACTTCATTGCAGAGTTAGGTTAATTCAACCCCCGCACAATTAAAGCATGGAATAATCTCCACCCTACTATAGTTACCCAACCAGATGCAACTAAATTTAAAGTAGCTCTTTCTTCCCCAAAACCCTTTCTGGCTTAAGTCCTCCCTCCACCACCTCCAGTTTAAATTCCATTTGGAATATTTTGGAGGACCAAGAACCAAGAACCAGGTTAGATTGTACTTCATTCACATTTTCATCTGATTTCATGAGCTCCTTCAGCTTTTCAATTAACTTGTCAGCTTGTTTACATATTGTGTTTCTTGACTTCTGACGCCTTTCCATGAACAATTCCCGGCATTTGTCAGTGGGTCTAATGATTCTTTTTTCTTTTCCAGAATCCTGTTCCATATCGCCCTCTTGTGGCTGAGCTTCAGACATACTGGCTCAATATCCCTTTAAGACGTGTTGACGTAAAGCCGTATGCTTGCAGGCTGGAATTCAAAACAACTGACCGGGAAATCAAAACAACAGATATCATTGTGATTCTTAAGGTCACTTCTCAAATGTCCATAGTAACAGCCATTTCCAATCCAGCTTATTTTTACAGCCGTTCCAATACAGTTTCTCTTATAGTAGCTGTTCCAATAAAGCTTAATGCTGTACGTTCAGCTGTAGGTACTCGCACTCACTGCGCGTTGGCTTTCGAAGTTTCCAATTTCCGTTAGTCTGATAAGAGCCGGTAGTGACCTTGTCCAGTTGATGGCGTCAGGCAGATCCTTTGTTCCGTTTGAATGATTCACAAGCTCCTGTTTCACTCATGGAGACAAGTTCTTACTTTATTGTAATGGCAATTTCTAACTTTTTCAATGTCCAACTTTCCGTTGCCATTACTACACGGGAATGTGGGAGTGATCTTACGCAGATAAAAGAACGGATTTTCCAGTCGTATGATTTCCAGTTGGTTCTTTATTAAAGTAGTTGTACAGACAACAAGATGAACATATCAGATCCTCTTAATTCTTATACAAATTGTAGCTTTCCGTTCTTACTATCTGTTCTTTCCCCTCTGGTAAGAACTGTGTACTCTCCGCCTCCTGTGACCCATCTGATCAGGCCACTCCCTCACCAACTATGATATATATAACGCCCATCTACATATCAAATGCCCACCCCAAGCGTTCAAAATAATACTGCTAGAAATATCTAGACAAAATAATATAATATGCCAACAGTAACTAGCCTAAGCACGAATGGCTCCTATACTGCTAAAGCAACAAAGGAGTTTTTCAAAGCTAAAAAATGATAAATTCTTGAGTGGCCAAGTCAATCACCCGATCTGAACCCAATTGAGCATACCTTTTATATGCTGAAGAGTAAACTGAAGGGGACTAGCCCCCAAAACAAGCATAAGCTAAAGATGGCTGCAATACATGCCTGGTAGAGCATCACCAGAGAAGACACCCAGCAACTGGTGATGTCCATGAATTGCAGACTTCAAGCAGTCATTGCATGCAAAGGATATGCAACAAAATACTAAACATGACTACTTTCATTTACATGACAGTGCTGTGTCCCAAACATTATGGTGCCCTGAAATGGGGGGACTATATAAACACTGCTGTAATTTCTACATGGTGAAACCAAAATGTATAAAAATGGCCTTTATTAAAATATGACAATGTGCACGAACCATGTATGATTTTTTTTTCCTATTACATATCTCAAATTGTGGAGTACAGAGGCAAATAAATAAATGATGGGTCTTTGTCCCAAACATTATGGAGGGCACTGCAGATAGAGCTCTTAGGGCTAGTGGAATCAAGGGGTGGAGGTGGAGATGTGGCCGGGTGGGGGGGGGGGGGGGGGAGAAGGAAAGGAAGGAAGCAAGAGCAGAACTATGGGGCACAGAGGAGACATGGGTGAGGGATCCACCTACGAAGTGGTGGGGACCACCTTTACTAATGGAAGAGGGGATCTCAGATGTCCAAGAATCGAAAGTGTCATTGTTGGAGCAGATGTGGCGGAGATGGAGAAATTGAGGGTGGAGGATAGCACCTTCACAAGAGGCAGGGTGGGAGGTTGTGTAGTCCAGATAACCAGCACTCTTTCCAGGTGAGATAGATGCTCATGTGCACATCCTCAGCACCCTCATCTACCTAATTTGGTGGTCCCACTGTGGCCTCCTTTCCGTCGGCAAGACTAAGTATAACCTAGGCGACCGTTTCACTGAAGAAGTGCTGGCTCCACCAAGGCCTGCTGGATCTCCAGGTTGCTAACCATTTTAACTCCTATTCCCATACTGACTTTTATATTCTGGACCTCCTCCATTGCTAGAGTGAGGCCACATTCCAACTGGAGGAACAGAACCTCTTTATTCCACGAGTAGCTTGCAACCTAATGGTATGAACAATGAATCCGTTAACTTTAGGTAAATAATGCACAAACACCCCCACCCCCCTCCTTTTACCCCTCTCTATGCCCGCCTGGATACACACCCATTTCTCCCTTTCCCATTCCCTCCAGCGCCTTCCACCTCTATTCCTTCCTTTGGGTTCACAGTGTCCACCTCTTCTATCCTTGCTCCTTATCTTGCTCTTTTTGTCTTTTTATCTCTGGCCTGTGTCCAATCAGCTGCCAATCAAAACCCTTCTCTCCTATATCCACCTATCACTTGCCATACTTTGTCCCACCTCCAGCTCTCTTCCAGCTTGCTCCTCATACAATCGACAATCGGGCTGAAGAAGGGTCCCAACCCAAAACGGCGCCTCTCCACGTTCTCCATAGATGTTGCCTGACCCGCTGAATTATTCCAACACTTTGTGTCTTTTTATGCAACCAGTTAGATTGCATTCCAAAGTTTGACAGTGTATTTGGTGACATACTAAATCTCCACAAACATCTCAGGAGGTTGAAGTTTTGGTGAGCATTTTGTGATTATATCAATGTGCTGGGTCCAGGACTGATTATCAGAGATGTGTACGCCCAGGGACCTGTAGCGATTGACACTCTCCACTGCTGTCCTGCCGATGAAGACGGGTGCATGGTCTCATGGCTTTCCCTCGCTGAAGTCAACAATCAACTCCTTGGTTTTGCTACCATTGAGAGCAAGATTGTTGTTCTAGCACCACTAAACCAGATTATCAATCTCGCTCCTGTACTCTGACTCATCATTACCTTTTATTCTGGGTTTTTTTTGTCAGGCTCTGAGATAAATGACCATGGTGATTAGAGTGAATCTTATAAACTTACATTTGGCATTTTCAACTTTTTTATAGGTTATTCATCCAAAAACAGATGAGCAAAGAAGGAGATTGCAAGATGCATGTAAAGACATTCTCCTCTTTAAGAACTTGGACCAGGTATGAAGTCATGGTAATTGCTTCACACTGTGACAGAAATGAACAAATATTAGTAAATAAATGTGAAGAAGCTACAAGGTACCAGTTATTTGGAATATACTATCTTCTCCTTGTATTGCCACATAGTATATTGAGTAGGTGCTTGACTTTCTTCATTTTTTGCACATCCCAATGCCTTAGTTTACTTTAGATACGGCACGGAAACGAGCACTTTGGCCCACCGAGTCCATGCCGACCAGCGATCCCACCACATCTATACTATCCTACACACGCTAAGGACAATATTTTTTACAATTATACCAATCACAATTAACCTACAAACCTGTACTATTTTGGAGTGTGGGAGGAAACCGGAGATCACGGAGAAAACCCACGCAGGTCACGGGGAGAACGTACAAACTACTTACACACAAGCACCCGTAGTCAAGATAAAACCTGGGTCTCTGGTTCTGTAAGGCAGCAACTCTATCGCTGCACCACTGTGCTGCCCCTGTGGACAATAGACAATAGATGCAGGATTCGGCCCTTCGAGCCATTCAATGTGATCTTGGCTGATCATCCCCAATCAGTACCCCGTTCCTGCCTTCTCCCCATATCCCCTGACTCTGCTATTTTTAAGAGCCCTATCTAGCTCTCTCTTGAAAGCATCCAGAGAACCTACCTCCACCGCCTGAATTCCACAGACTCACCACTCTCTGTGAGAAAAAGTGTTTCCTCGTCTCCGTTCTAAATGGCTTACTCCTTATTCTTAAAACTGTGGCGAGGACAAAGGGGTTAAATAAACTTTGGCTTCGCTTTCACTTTAAACAAAGCTTAACAAACAATACGAGCTGGGGCATTTGGGACCAAAGGAAATGGAAAATCAGATGCAGTATTGTGTGCAGGAAGCCCCACTGTTCATTTGTATATCAAGCCCATTAATTTGGGATTTCACCTTCTAATTCCCCGCACCTCAAACGTTCATCTAGTTGGCTCCTCAATTGTTCATCTCTGGGAACTTTTTTTGCATGTACTAACTTAAGTCTTGGCCCCTAATATTTAAAATCGAGCATTGTGGACAATTTAATAGACACATTTTTTTAACAATCTTTTTTTTAATCCTCATGGTGTTTTCTTTTTGATGTAAACAGCAGGGACAGCACTGCTATTCAATATATATTTATGGAATTTTAATTTGGACCAGGAGTAACCCCAGTGAGTTTTGATCTGCAGTAAGTCAGTGGGTCAGGCAGCATTTATGGAGGACATGGATAGGGATGTCCATGGACTATTTGTTCTTATTTGAGCTGAAAATTGAGCCATCCATTTAGTACCCAGGTTTTCAACTTTTCTCCCTTAAGTTTCTCTCCCCTCCCATGGTCATTAAAGATCATGCCATCTGTAAGGCCCCACTCCTGTGCCTCTGATCCACTCATGCTACATTTCATTTTCTTACACCCTTTCTACTTGACATTGCAAATTGTCATTCTGATTCTCCTTTCAAAACCTTGTGTGTGTTATCTTATAAATCAATGCTTGTCTATCCACCAACTATTTTTCTCTCTTGTTCACTTTCTGTTCCTACCACAACATAACAAAGGTCCAATTGTAAGTGACATCTTCATGACTGTGGTCTCATTGATTTTCAATCTCTCTGGAGACACTGCCACTGTTTTTCTCATTGTCGTTCTTCTCCAATGGATTTTCCATGCCTGTCTCAGCATACTCTGTCTTCAATCTCTTTTACTCCATTCTAGTTCCTTCTCTTTTACTACATTCTAGTTTCCATGCTGCTCCTTGGCAACCTTGTCCAGAGATGTGGAATCAGTTTCCAAGTGAGTCTCAGTTCTATCTCTGCACCTTGTGTTCTGAACTCGCTGTACTTTTGTATTCAGAAAGCATATCTGTGGTTTGATCCTGAATACGTTTATTTAACTCCTTCTCCTTCCTTTCCATGGCATTATAATTTTGTTCAGAATTGTAGTTCACCACACGGCCCCTCCCCACCTCAACTCTGTTCTAGTAACTCACTCCACTATTAATTGTGCCCCCACTCCCCATCTTTCACTGGGATTTGCTTCCTCATCCCATTGATTTTGATCTCATTGGTTTAAAATCCTTTTTGTGAAATCCATATTTTTGCCTAACATCATATTCAAATGATGTCTTTGTTTAAATCTGTCAGCGCACGCTGTGATAATTTTTCTAACAATTAAGACAGTAACTGAAATATGTATTTCAGAATTGATTATAACTGTACCAATGTACAAATGTAACAATATTTAATATGACTTGGTGTCTTTGAGATTTTTGTAAAAGGTTCAAAACCAGGAGTTCATTAGGTTTAGTTTTGTGTCAAGGTATATTAGTGGGTAAAATTAGAAATAAACTGTTTTGTTCTGCACTGCACAGCCTGGTAGATTTATGGAGCATGGTTTAAAGTGAGATTATTAGATTTCCAGCATGAACGTCATAAACTATGAACTACAAACCTACTGACTCCCATAGCTATATAGACTACACTTCTTCACACCCTCCTTCCTGTAAAGACTCTATCCCCTACTCCCAATTCCTCCGTCTACATCACATCTGCACCCAGGATCAGGTTTTCCATACTAGATCATCGATGTCCTCATTCTTTAGGAAACGGGGATTCCCCTCTTCCATTATAGATGAGGCTCTCACTAGGGTCTCCTCTATATCCTGCAGATCCGCCCTTCCCCCTCCCCCCATTCGCATCAACGACAGAGTCCCCCTTGTCCTCACCTTCCACCCCATCAGCCGTCGCATACAGCATATATTCTTCCAACACTTTCGCCACCTCCAACGGGATCCCACTACTGGCCACATCTTCCCATCTCCACCCCTTTCTGCTTTCCGCAGAGACCGTTCACTCCGCAACTCCCTGGTCAACTTGTCCCTTCCCACCCAAACCACCCTCTTCCCAGGTACTTTCCCCTGCAACCGCAGGAGATGCAACACCTGTCCCTTTACCTCCCCCCTCGACTCCATCCCGACAGTCTTTTCAGGTGAGGCAGAGATTCACTTGCACCTCCTCCAACCTCATCTACTGTATCCGTTGTTCCAGGTGTCAACTCCTGTACATCAGCTAGACTAAGCGCAGGCTCGGTGTTTCGTTGAACACCTCCGCTCAGTCCGCCTTAATATACCAGATCTCCCAGTTGCTCAGCACTTTTACTCCCAATCTGACCTTTCTGTCCTGGGCCTCCTCCATTGTCAGAGTGAGGCCCAGTGCAAATTGGAGGAACAGAACCTCATAATTTGCTTGGGTAGCTTGCACCCCAGCAGTATGAACATTGACTTCTCTACAGTGCCCTCCATAATGCTTTCGACAAAGACCCATCATTTATTTATTTGCCTCTGTACTGCACAATTTGAGATTTGTAATAGAAAAAATCACATGTGGTTAAAGTGCACATTGTCAGATTTTAATAAAGGCCATTTTTATACATTTTGGTTTCACCATGTAGAAATTACAGCAGTGTTTATACATAATCCCCCCCCCCCCCCCCCATGTATAGACACATCCTACCTGCTTAAGTTTATACAAATGCCTCAAAATTCATTGGCCGGTGGTTCATTTTACAGCAAGACAATGATCCCAAACATACTGCTAAAGCAACAAAGGAGATTTTCAAAGCTAAAAGAGGGTCAATTCTTGAGTGGCCAAGTCAAGCACCTGATCTGAACTCAATTGAGCATGCCTTTTATATGCTGAAGAGAAAACTGAGGGGGACTAGCCCCCGAAACATGCATAAGCTAAAGATGGCTGCAATACAGGCCTGGCAGAGCATCACCAGAGAACACACCCAGCAACTGGTGATGTCCATGAATCACAGACTTCAAGCTGTCATTGTATGCAATGGACATGCAACAAAATACTAAACATGACTACTTTCATTTACATGACATTGCTGAGTCCCAAACATTATGGTGCCCTAAATGGGTGGACTATGTATAAATACTGCTGTAATTTCTACATGGTGAAACCAAAATGTATACAAATGGCCTTTATTAAAATCTGGACAATGTGCACTTGAACCACATGTGATTTTTTCTATTACAAATCTCAAATTGTGGAGTACAGATGCAAATAAATAAATGATGAGTCTTTGTCCCAAACATTATGGAGGGCACTGTAACTTCAAATAGCCCTTGCTTTCCCTCTCCCTCCATCCCCTCCCCTTCCCAGTTCTCCCATCAGTCTTACTGTCTCCAACTACATTCTATCTCTGTCCTGCCCACTCCCCTGACATCAGTCTGAAGAAGGGTCTTGACCTGAAAGGTCACCCATTCTTTTTCTCCAGAGATGCTGCCTGTCCTGCTGAGTTACTCCAGCATTTTTTGTCTACCTTCAAAACAAAATTATACTTGATTTTCCTTTCACAATTTAATTTTTTTATCCAATATTTTGTACTCTTGCATGACTTCGGACTACTTGTTTGTTTTAAATTGATATTGGCTCATTTTCTGAACCTGCTTAGATCATGCAATTGATCCTGGTTGATATCTGCTGAAAGGTAATTCCCCAATGTTTCCATATTTTCACCATCCTACATTCGAATTCAAATTCTGATCAGATATTTATTGTTATATATTCACCAGGTTACAATGAAATTCCAAATTCTCATGAAACTCTTGGAGTAAAGAATGTGTACCCAATGAATATGAGTAATGCAAGAACAGCAGAGTGGTACAAGATTGTAGCACAAAATGAAATAGAAACAAAATAAATACTTAAGTACAATAAAGGAATAGCCAAATGAGGTCGAATTAAGAATGGGAATATATGACAGCACTACTGGGAATGGAGCCTGAAAGAAGGGATTGGTTCAGGAGTCTGATAACCA
>CM075985.1:22972916-22995923 GCA_038087875.1 Malacoraja senta | reverse complement strand
GTTGAAAATGGTTGTTTAAAATGGACGTAAATGGCATTGATCAGATACAATATGATCTTCCTGTTGCAAAATCTTATCTTTCAAGATTGCAGCCCAGATTTTTACTACTGTGGACAATATCACTATCTCATTGAAAAATATATCTGTGTATAGCCGTTTGAACAGGACAGCCATGAAATGTTAAAGAAGGAACTGCAGATGCTGGAAAATCGAAGGTACACAAAAATGCTGGAGAAACTCAGCGGGTGCAGCAGCATCTATGGAGCGAAGGAAATAGGCAACGTTTCGGGCCGAAACCCTTCTTCAGACTGATAGGGGGTGGGGAGAAGAAAGGAAAAAAGGAAAAAGGAGGAGCCCGAGGGCTGGGGGAGGGGAGGAGACAACCAGAGGGCTGATGAAGGGGAGGGGACAGCAAGGGCTAGCAGAATTGGGAGAATTCAATGTTCAAGCCCCCAGGATGTAGACTGCCCAAGCGGAATATGAGGTGCATTTCCTCCAATTTACGGTGTTGCTCCAATGAAATGTTGCTGAATGCATTCGGCCTCATGAGAATCAAATTCCCAATCACCATAGTCCACCATTTGAGTGCTTATCTATACATACTAAGATGAGCTGGAAGCCAGAATGGCAGGGAAATCTTTTCATATTTTTGTCAAGTTGCTCAACATTAAATAACAGTTGCTATAATTTATACTCTGTTCTCCTTCCTGCACTGGTTTCAGGTAACAATAGTCCTGAATGAATCACTGCTAGCTCAGAGAAAATGAGGTGTTTTGTTACTTATTTGCTTCCTTTTTGAAGAATGCCTTCTTGCTGTGTCATATGGTTCGTCAGCCTTAGCAATACTCCACTTCTGGGAATAGTAATTCATATAATCATTGGAGAGAGATTTAAAATATCTGTATGTTCATTTGACAAAAGAATCCGATTTCAACATCAATGTTAAAAGATGGTAACATGAAAAGTAGCATCTCAAAATAGTAGTATGTTGTACCAGCCAGAACAATTATTATTCACTGTCAGGAGAGAAATTATTGTGATCATGAGTGATCAAGCTAACGGATTGTTTGATTTGTATTTGTTTGGCATATCCTGAAGATAACTGGTAAGCAATGGTAATTGTGATATCATAGAAACATAGAAAATAGGTGCAGGAATAGGCCATTTGGCCCTTTGAGCTAGCACCGCCATTCAATATGATCATGGCTGATCATCCAAAATCGATACCCCATTCCTGCTTCTTCCCCATATCCCTTGATTCCGTTAGCCCGAAAAGCTATATCTAACACTCTCTTGAAAATATCCAGAGAATTAATCTCCACTGGCAGAGAATTCCACAGATTCACAACTCTCTGGGTGAAAATGTTTTTCCTCGTCTCAGTCCTAAATGACCTACTTCTCATTCTTAAACTGTGACCCCTAGTTCTGGACTCGCCCAACATCGGGAATATTTTTTCCTGCATCCAGCCTGTCCAATCCCTTAAGAATTGTATATGTTTCTATAAGATTCCCTCTCATCCTTCTAAATTCCAGCGAATACAAGCCTAGTCAACCCATTCTTTCATAATATGTCAGTCCCGCCATCACAAAGATTAACCTGGCGAACCTACGCTGCACTGCCTCAATAGCAATAATGTCCTTCCTCAAATTAGGAGACCAAAATTGCACACAATACTCCAGGTGCGGTATCACAAGGGCTCTGTACAACTGCAGTAGGATTTCCTTGCTCCTAAACTGAATTCCTCTCGCAATGAAGGCCAATTAGCTTTCTTCACTGCCTGCTGTACCTGCATGCTTACTTATGTACATGACTGATGTACAAGCACACCTAGGTCTCGTTGCAACTCCCCTTCTCCTAATCTGACACCATTCAGATAATAATCTGCCTTCCTGTTCTTGCCACCAAAGTGGATAACCTCACATTTATCCACATTATACTGCATCTGCCATGCTTCTGCTCACTCACCCAACCTATCCAAGCCACCCTGCAGCCTCAGCATTCTCCTCACAGCACACACTTCCACCCAGCTTTAGTCATCCGCAAACTTGGAGAATTTACATTTAATTCCCTCATCTAAATCGTTAATATATATTGTAAATAACTGGGGTCCCAGCACTGAGCCTTGCGGCACCGCACTAGTCACTGCCGGCCAATCTGAAAAGGACCCGTTAATTCCTACTCTTTGCTCCCTGTCTGTCAACCAGTTTTCTATCCATGTTAATACTCTACCTCCAATACATGTGCTCAAATTTTGCACACTAATCTCTTGTGTGGGACCTTGTCAAAGGCTTTTTGAAAGTCCAGATACACCACATCCACTGGCTCTCCCTTATCCATTCTACTTGTTACATCCTCAAAAAATTCCAAAAGATTAGTCAAGCATGATTTCCCCATCATAAATCCATGCTGACTTTGACCAATCCTGTCACTGCTTTCCAAATGCGTTGCTATTACATCTTTAATAATCGACTCCAGCATCTTCCCCACTACCGATGTATGGCTAACTGGTCTATAATTCTCTGTTTTCTCTCTCCCTCCTACCTTAAAATGTGGGGTTACATTAGCTATCCTCCAGCCCACAGGAACTGATCCAGAGTCTATAGAACGTTGGAAAATGATCACCAATGCATCCATGATTTCTAGGGCCATCTCCTTGAATACTCTGGGATGCAGATCATTAGGCCCTGGGGATTTATCTGCTTTCAGTCCCAACAGTTTATCAAACACCATTTCCTGACTAATGTGGATTCCCTTCATTTCCTTCCTCCCACTAGATCCTTGGTCCCCTAGTATTTCCGGGAGATTGTTTGTGTCTTAGTGAAGACAGAACTAAAGTACTCGTTTAACTGTTCTGCCATTTCTTTGTTTCCCATTATAAATTCACCTCTCTACTGTAAGGGACCTACATTTGTCATCACGAACCTTTTCCTTCTCACATATCTAAAGATGCTTTTACAGTCAGTTTTTATATTCTCCGCAAGCTTTCTTTCATGCTCTATTCCCCCCCTCTTAATTAACCTCTTTGTCCTCCTCTGTTGAATTCTAAATTTCTCCCAGTCCTCCAGATTATTGCTTCCACTGGCAAATTTATATGCCTCTTCCTTCCCTCATTTGACGCCCTGCATTGGGTCCCATCCTCTTCCCTATTAGTTTAAACGTGACCTTTCCTACACTCTACAAGTTGTCACGTGGCTGTGTTTTGCAGTTGGCTTTGAGACGTCGCTTGGTATGTTATGTGGAGGTAAGTAAGTACATTTTATTTATATAGCACGTTTAAATCAACTCGCGTTGAAACCAAAGTGCTTTACATAGAAGAAATAATTAGGTTTCTGTACATCCATAGAAAAATAAAAAAATGATACAAAACATTATAGAATTTAACATGAACGTCCCCCCACAGCAGTATGCAAATTTTTCTTAGTTTATTATTTTATTAATAAGTGATCAAGCCAATTTAGTTTATTAAATGTTACCATTAAACTGCATGGATGGAAGATAGTATTGGAATCTGCAGCTGATGCTATCTTTCAGCGGGTGGTTACATTGATATTCCTGTGAAATTCCTGTGCCTCAGATGTTGGATAGCAACACCAGTTGCTGGTTTCTGATTAATTTGTATACGTTAATTGAATCGGAAGTAAAAATTGCTTTGTTTGATAACCACAATTTTGGTATAGACACTGTTGCTGGATCGGGTAACTTTGTTAAGTGTTTTGGATAAAATAATGTCCAGAGATCCAAACAGTGTGAACTTCCTGGAACGTGGTGGAAATAAAGATCTATAGCTGCTGTTTAATGCACAAAAGGACACAGTTAAAGTTCCTCAGCAGGTCAAACAGGTTCCTCTTGCAGGTTCTTGAGTATCCTGTTTCCTGTAATGTTGCCTGGGCTTCATTAATGGAAAATATTGACTTGGTTAAAATTTGGTTTTTTAAAAATTATTTCCATGTCATTGTCACTTACCTGAATAGAAGTCAATGATGTAGGTTAGTCTGATTGTTGGTTGACCTTCATTACAGCACAGGCTCTACAGTTATATATTCACTTATTTATAAGGGCAGGGCAAGGAAAACTGCAAATGGCTGGATGAAATTGAAAATGCAGTGGAATTCTCTGGAACCTTCATTTGCGTATACCTGTTTAGGTGCCTCTTTGACTCTGAGTGCGTAGATGTTAGTTAGAACTAATGATGTGAATCTAATGTCCATTCTATAAACAATCCAAGTAGTCCTTTGAAATAGTATTAAATAAATACAGCAGTGTCTTTGGTGCCTCTTAGATGAGATATGAACCACTGTTTCAAATAGACTACTGGCAGAATGTTAATGATTTAAAGATATTATTATGAAGAGCAGGGCAATTGTTGTATTTGCTTTGACAACAGTTATCCTTTAACTTTTTTTTTCTTACTGGGCTATTTGTTAGCATTTGCTGTATTTAAATTCACTGGACCAAAGAAGTATTTGATTGGATCCGATGTAAACGCAACTTCCATTACAGGGGCGTAGAATTTTGAGCCACATGTGGCACAAAGCTTTATTTATTGTCCATACAAATGTTTGTACCAATGCCAATTTGAAGCCAGGATATCACCCATAGTATAAAGCTATGGCCAAGTTGCCAGCCTCCTGCAAGTAGAAGTCTCTGCAAGTTGGTAACCTTTGCACATTTTTTTGTATTAGTTGCTACCCACGTTTCACTAGTATATGCAGAAATTGAACCACTACTTGCACATTCGGGCTTCTATTGCCTGCTTTTAACCCTTCACTGAAGATATTTTTCTCTTTCTAGAATTTGGGACAAATGGTCCGAACATGTGTTAATTTTATACAATTGCTCTTAATTTAAGAGTGAAACTTCATGGTTATCATTGGCATTAGGTTTGGGTATGGGTGGGATGGATAGTTTACTCAAAATATATTGAAACTTGATGAGAGATGTGTATGATAGTACTGTTTGTACATAAGTCAATACGGATTATGTATCACAGTTTGGATTCTTTAGAACCTGTTCCAGAATTTGAGAAGATTCTTTTATCCGTTCTATGCTTCCACAGCTGAGATGTAAAAAGAAAATTAACAAGGATACTTTTATTTGATAAGGTGCTAAATCATTTATTGCCCATTATGGAAGTTCATGATAAACGTTGCTTTTTTCAGGAACAAATGTTTCAATTGTTGGATGCCATGTTCGAAAGATTTGTTGAAGTGGGTGAACACGTGATTGATCAAGGAGATGATGGCGATAACTTCTATGTAATTGAAAGGTAATTTCTAACATTTGTAATATTCTGAATGCAGATAATATATGAAATATAAAACTTTAAGGATATTACTGGAGATTATTGATTGTAAAATGTGTGTGTTATGATTTTTTTTAGCAAGATGAATGTGCCATTTCTGCAGTTTCATAATTATGGGTCCCTGCATTTCCACAATAGATGTTTTCTTGAGCACTGCCCCAACGGTCACCACCCTTCTTATCCTTCTCTTACTTTTCTGCCCAGTATCAATTTAATTGATAGCACAAGTGCAGATCTGTCACATACCTTGCAGATAGACGTGAATGAATTCTCTTGAGTGAAATGCTTATTATAAAAGGAATAAGACTACAGCTTATGAGGGAATTACTCGGGTAAGATGTGGCACTATTGCATGCTGGATGATTTTGTTAAAACATTTTAAATGAACAGAATAAACATTTTTTGAGATGTATCCAGAGCTTATTGCTAGCAATAATGTGATGAATTCAAGAAAAAATTATGGCAAGATTGCAGTCACTAGAACTACTTGATCTACATTCTTCTGAGTTCATTCAACAATTCTCTTAACCTATTCCTTTTATCCCCACAAAAGTGTGTGTGTGTGTGTGTGTGTGTGTTCATTCTATTATGATATTAGAGCAATGCAAAATACACATATATAAATTATATAGTATTCTGCTCCTGTGAATTGTGCCCTTTCCAGCTTTTTTGTTTTTCAATATATTTTCAATTGGGGCTCCAGGCTGTCATGTTTGGTCAAGCCCTCTTTTGCTTGCAGTAATACCAACATATTCTGGAATGTATTCATTGGATATGTTCATTGATGTCTCAGGAAGATTGCATTGTCAACTCTCCCTGCCTCTCCATACGTAAGATCACAAATAAAGGCTTATGCTCCAGAGTAAAACTCTAAAATATCTAGCATTCTCGTTATCGGTGCCAGACAGATTTCCTAGATGATTGGAGTTTATTCTCAGTGTACTTTTAATTCACTTTTTAGATGTTACATCGTATACATTTTTCTGTGAATTTGACGAGCCAGAGGCTGAATCACTCGAATTTTCAAATAGTCCTGGAGTAACTTATTGTGGTCAGGCAGTGTCTGTGGAAGACATGGATAGCCTACATTTCAGGGGTCGGGAATGGTGCTTTCAATTCATTACAATTGCTGATGTTGGTGTGGGGTGGTAGCAATGTTTGAACAACAAAGCTTTATCTTTAAGGAATTCGTGGTAATTCTTCTTATTTTGATACTTGATTTGTTGCATGTTTTGGCAACCTAAACCAGAAATCTTGTATTTAGCACTTCCTTAATTGTACCTAATTGTAGAACTAACCTAAGCTGATTTGTGCCAATAGGAATACATAAATAAATAAAAAGTATAAAAACATCCTCAACAGTCTTGAAGCAAATCTTTGGAAATAGACATGACTGGAGCATGCCCCAGAAAATTTTATTTGGGAAATTGCAGCTTTTTCTGCTGCCAACAACATTCTGCAGACAAGTTCCACATTGATGGCGGAATAACTCTCTTGGAAAACTAACATCTTAAATGTTTCTACCCAAAGTCATTGTTCAGCTATGAGGCAGTTATGATTTTAGTGGTTAGGGTTAATTTTATTCTCTTCCATCAACCAGTATGATTCCAACTTCATTTTAAGCTCATTCTGCCTAGCTTCATTGTCGGACCTCTGTTGATATGTTGAGCTCTGGACCTGTTGAAGTGGAAGGTGGAGTGTGTGGTTGTTAATGATGGTGAGGTTGATTTTACTGTAATGCAGACAAGATTCAAACACCCTTGTGTGGTGATGCAAGTGTTTGGGAGTTATTTGCTTTCTATGACGATAATTAAGTAAAATCTAATGTTATATTTTACAGGGGAAAATATGATATATTTGTAAATATAGATGGCATTCAAAAGTGTGTTGGGGCCTATGATAACCATGGTAGCTTTGGTGAGCTGGCATTAATGTATAATACACCCAGAGCAGCAACCATCATTGCCACCTCAAGTGGAGCCCTATGGGTTTTGGTAAGTGTTCAAACATTTTGTTATCTTTATAATTTGTTTGTACAGCCCAATCGGAACAGTTCGAACAAAGCAATTGATTTATCCATTGTTTCGTTCTGATAAGCAGCTGATTGTTGAAGTTATCACAAAATAATTTCTAATGGCCAATAAGCCAAAAGTATGACTTTCTGAAAATGAAACAAGCATTCAAAGAGGATATGCTATTGACAAATTATACCATGCTTTGTTATTTTTTCATATTTCCTTATGACACAAAGTCATTTGACCCATCAAGTCTGTATCAGCTCACAGAGTAATTCCCCCCCCCCCCAATCATCAATTTCCACTGTAACCTACTCCCAATAATCTCATCAACTGCACCACCGTTCACTCCCGCCCTCGGCCCCTATTCTATGCACTTCAGGAATTTATGAAGACCAATTCATTTGTTTCCCGAGCACTTTTTTTGCTCAAGATTTCCAGCATCTGCAGTCTCCAGTGCCTCCAAGACCTTCATTGAGTCACCTCTCAACTGTCTTTTGCACAAGAGAAAAGAAACCAACCCTGTTCAGCCTTTCTCAGAGTTCTAGAGAAATATCGCATGGAATCGGGTCCTTTGCCAAACACTTGTTTTATTCTCCCCTCATTAACTTTCTCTAGTTAATCTTCTCTGCACCTCCCCAGAACATCTATACCCTTTTTTTAAATTTGGGAGTTAGAACTGTACACAATGTCTTAAATATGCTTTAATAAGATTCATCCTAGTTTTACCATAACTTTACTGATTTTCAACCTGTCCATTTGGAAATAAAAGCCACTGTTCATTTTGTATATTTTTAGGTCCTTGCATATTTCTGCCACAATATTTAGTGATTTGTGAATGTGCTCCAAGATCCCTTTGTTACCTTATCACACTTCAACTCAAATTCAAATGTACTTCTATTAATCAATATTAAACTTCACATGTTAACAAATTGCCAACTCTGCAAGTTCATTCATTTCCTTCTGTTTTTTGAGGTATTTTCAATATTCTGCACCACCATGTCCTGTTCCCACAAATTTGCCAGGAACTGTGCATTTAGCAATTGTGTTTTTGAAGGAAATAAATAATTTCGTATTAAAGAAGATGGGAACTGGAAGAGAAATTGGGAAAGATCAAATGAAAGAAAATGAGCAACAAAAAAAAAGAGTAGAACTACAGATAATGAGCAGAATTACATTAGCGGCTGTACATAAAGTAGAGTGCATCTGATCTCTTGCTTCACTCCTAAATTCTCTATAAAATCCAGGAATTTCCCTGAACTTCCAGAACACAGGGGCCAGATACATTGTAAGAACAACATCAATCAATAAAGGTTGTTCCCTGGTTATGGGTATTCCTGTTGTGTGCAATTGTGTGGCTGATTTTGGCATTATTGCATTTGGAAGAGGAGCAAGGATTGAATGGGGAATCGGTAATTATACTTATCTATATTTCCAACCATCGTGTTAATAAGTAATACTTGATATGATGCTGCTGCACCCACTGAGTTTCTCCAGCATTTTTGTGTACCTAGTAATACTTGATAGCTTGCTCTCTGTTAAAATTAGTTCAATGTTACAGAAGTGCAGATTATAAATAAATAAATCTGAAGATAGAACAAAATTAATTTACAGATGATATCAATTAATAACTGGGTAACTTTTTTTCTAGGACAGGGCAACATTTCGAAGAATTATTCTGAAGAACAATGCCAAAAAACGGAGGTTATATGAAGAATTTGTCCAGTCATTGCCACTTCTGAAGTCACTAGAAGTATGGTACCAAAGTATTTATTCTGATTCCATGTAATAGGCAGTTGTGTAAATAACTAATATTGTTAGAAACATATAGAAACATAGAAAATAGTTGCAGGAGGAGACCATTCAGCCCTTCGAGCCTGCACCGCCATTCATTGTGATCATGGCTGATCGTCCCCTATCAATAACCCGTGCCTGCCTTCTCCCCATATCCCTTGACTCCACTAGCCCCTAGAGCTCTATCTAACTCTCTCTTAAATCCATCCAGTGACTTGGCCTCCACTGCCCTCTGTGGCAGGGAATTCCATAAATTCACAACTCTCTGGGTGAAAAAGGGTTTTCTCACCTCAGTCTTAAATTACCTCCCCTTTATTCTAAGACTGTGGCCCCTGGTTCTGGACTCGCCCAACATTGGGAACATTTTTCCTGCATCTAGCTTGTCCAGTCCTTTTATAATTTTATATGTTTCTATAAGATTCCCCCTCATCCTTCTAAACTCCAGTGAAAGCAAGCCCAGTCTTTTCAATCTTTCCTCATATGACAGTCCCGCCATCCCAGGGATCAATCTCGTGAACCTACGCTGCACTGCCTCAATCACAAGGATGTCCTTCCTCAAATTAGGAGACCAAAACTGTACACAATACTCCAGATGTGGTCTCATCAGAGCCCTATACAACTGCAGAAGAACCTCTTTACTCCTATACTGAAATCCTCTTGTTATGAAGGCCAACATTCCATTAGCTTTCTTCACTGCCTGCTGTACCTGCATGCCAACTTTCAGTACAAGGACACCCAGGTCTCGCTGTACCTCCCCCTTACCTAACCTAACCCCATTGAGATAATAATCTGCCCCCTTGTTTTTGCCGCCAAAGTGGATAACCTTACATTTATCTATATTATACTGCATCTGCCACGCATCTGCCCACTCACTCAACCTGTCCAGGTCACCCTGCAACCTCCTAACATCCTCTTCACAGTTCACACTGCCACCCAGCTTTGTGTCATCTGCAAACTTGCTAGTGTTGCTCCTAAACTATAATAGCCTATGGTTCAATGTCAAATTTTGGTGTTTAAAACTGTTTATTAGTGTACATATTCTATAGTTGTGTGCAAATCATTAGTTAAAAAATGTTTTATTTTTGCTTTCTGTTTTTTAAAATGTAAATAGTGCGTAGATCTGCTCTAAGGAGTAAAAATGTATTCATAGTGCAGTGTTGCTGATGAGAAATTTGTTGAGAAAATGTGTCTGGAGTAAAGCCAACCGTGCTCATACTTGTGTGAAGAATTAGGATTGATGTATGTTATTGGAAAAAAATCTCTTTTTTAAGTTAGGAGAAAGAATGAAAGTAGTTGATGTATTTGGAACGAAAATGTACAACGATGGAGAACGCATAATTGCTCAGGTGATGTATCCTCATTCTTTTTCCTCCTGTTATATCTACTTTTATTCTTAAACAGTTTGCAATGGGTACAAAAGATCTTGCGCCGTTAGCAGAATCATTTTATGTTAATGCAGATCTTAACACTGATATTTGTTTTTGATCTAGGATTAAGATTTTGCTGTTGAGTAATCTTAGTTGGTTCATATTAGGCTTTGTGATAAAGTCTTCATAACAGGAATTTAACTTTTAAACACAATTGTATTACTCTCTTTCTTAGCACCACAAAATTATCAATCCCTTTCCTCCATCGTTTTTTTAATCTTTTGTTGTTGGGGGCTGTCTCTCCACATACTTGTCTTCAACCTGCCAAAAATCTGAGACAACATGATAACGACTCTTAACAGTTACTGAATTATTGGAAGACAGTTGTATATCAATTGAGCATTGTGGCTCAAACAAGTAGTTAGGTTTGAGACTTGCTAGTTTGGAGATAGAGCATGGAAATGGGCCCTTCAGCTCACCGAGGCTACGCTGACCATTAATCACCTGTTCACACTTGTTTTGCATTATCCCACTTTCTCATCCATTCCCTACCCACTAGGAGGCAATTTAGAGGCCAATTAACCTACAAACCCACACTTCTTTGGGATGTGTGTGGAAACCCACGCCTTTACAGGGAGACGTTCAAACTCCACACAGCACCCGAGGTCAGGATCGAACCCGGGTCTTGGGTGCTATGAGCAGTGGCCCTACCAGCTGTGCTGCTGGTACACTGCGTGGCACTGTGGCTGGTGTTTTTATCATTCTGAAAATTTGCCTTTTGGCATAAGTCACATTTTTACCCATAAACAAGGTGAAAAGGAGAGATGGTATTGCCATTGAGTGCCCATGTGCAAAACCATGAGAGACCTATTGATAATTATAATGTTGTCATGACATTTTACTTACTTTTATATTGGACAATATCGATCTATGTTGGCTGACATTTAGAGCTGCTGACTTGGATACGTTCTCAGATCACACAGTAGTGTATATTGTACAGCATCACTGTTTTTGGATAATCTGCTGACATTTATCTTGGGTAATGTGAAGCTTACAATTCATCTCTGTTGGAATCAGAGTGGTGAAATGTGGAACTCTTGCTCTCACAGAGTGATTGAGCTGAATTGCATTGATACGTCAAGGGAGGCTAATTTAACTTAAAAACAAAAATAATAATGCAGTGATGTACTGAACGATAAATGAAAAATGCCAATATGAACTGTGGTCCAGATTGCCCGTTTAATCCTTACGGGGCGATTTAGAATTAGATTTATTTGTTATTTGAGTTCTTTCCCATTTGGTTACTTTTTTTTGAGAAGTGGGATAAAATATATGGTTAATAAATGAGCAGCAGACCTGGTGACTGAGACCAATATACAATGTAATAGGAGCTGAATTAGGCCTTTTGGCAAATCAAGTAGACTCTGTCATTCAAACATGGCTGAACTATCTCTGCCTCCTAACCCCATTCCCCTGCCTTCTCCCCATAACCCCTGACGCCCGCACTAATTAAGAATACAATATCTATGCCTTAAAAATATCCATTGACGGCCTCCACAGCCTTCTGTGGCAAAGAATTTCACAGATTCACCACCCTTTGACTAAAGAAATCCCTTTTCATCTCCATCCTAAAAGAATATCCTTTTATTCTGAGGCTATGACCTCTAGTCCTAGACTCTCCCACTAGTGGAAACATCCTCTCCACATCTACCCTTCCAAGCCTTTCGCTATTCAATATTTCCTGGTATACTGCAGAATACCTGGAAATCGTGAATTATTACACTGCATTTTATCTAAATACGTGTAGCCAAAGTTCAGATGTATCCTAAACATGGTACACTTGTTTGCTGCATTAATGAACCATACCTGATAGTAACACCTTTAGGTTCAATATTTAAAACTGGCAATGAAAAAATAATAGACCCTCAGACTATCTTTAATTGGACTTTATTGGACTTTATTTTGCATTAAACATAATCACATTATTTCCTTTATCATGTATCTGTACACTGAATAACCTCGATACATGTGACAATAAACAAAACTAATAGCACGATATAACCAGTTAAAATGTTTTTCTAACAGCAAGGTTGTCTGATATAAAGAACTGAACTTGTATTTTTTTTTTCATACTTCAGGGAGACAAAGCTGATAGTTTTTATATTGTAGAGTCTGGAGAGGTCCGGATAACTATGAAGCACAAGGTAAATGTAATACTTAACTTGATTTGTTTTTTGGAAATATTAATCATTGTTTATGCGTGAAGAGAGGACCACATTCTATGCCTGATTGTATTGGTTTCCCCATTTTAAAACTGATCAAAAATCTGTTACCATTGCTAGCTGAATCACTTCTACGGATGCAGTTCCATCAAATATTTCACTTGCTGCCTTTTTCTGCCAACCTCCACATCCCATTAATTACCCCCAGCAAAGGAACAGCTATTTCCCCAAATATTGTTTTCCCACAGAACTTGTCTGTGGGGAAAAAAGTGTTTGCCCATATTTAAGAATATAGAGTATTTTTCATATAATAGTTGTGTGTAATTAGGGATCAAATAATCTAGATAAGGCGCAATCCAAACCCCTGCATGTAGCTATTGTGTGTTACCCACAGTAAAACAATGACAAAATGACATCCAAGATGTTTGTTCCAAATGTCTGTCAATCACTGCTAGTTGCTTGGCTGCAGCTGTCAAATTGAATTTAGTGAAAGACAAAATATGCATTGGACATTTCCATATGAGGTTGTATGCTTGTAGAATTTGTCTTGATTTGTGATTACATTTTAGAAGATTTTAAAAGAATAATATTAGGTATGTTACAATACTTACCTTCAGCGGCGCAGTAATTCTGCCACTGGCCGTGTGCACGATTTTGGCGCCTTTAAAGGGGGGGCGGGGTTAAAATGCGGGTTTCTCCTACCTTGTCCTGTATTATATTTCGTTGGAGTACAAGCGTTTGCTGAAAAATCGTTCCTAGGGGTGTTTTGTGTATTTTTTATTTTTATTAAATCGACAATGTCAGCGCTGGAGTCATTTTAAAATCAGCTTCTGAAGCCGTCAACGCCGACAACGGGGACGGATTTCACATACGGGACAGGTTAGCGAAAGTGATTTATTTTAATGTATAAAAGTGCTTCTTAAGAAGCTTTTTATTCACATTTTTTCATGCGAAACGGTGATTTTATTCCCCGAATTAACGGCAGAATTTTTCATGCCGATACGGGGTTAAATTCACCGCAAATCAACGTTCCAAAAGATCGCGTTCCAAAAAACCTCACTCGCAAGATGATTAAAATGCCCATTGATTTACAGGTATTAAACATTCAATTCCTTCCATTTGGCCTGTAAATCCATGACAATGAGATTTAAAAATTATGTTATATTGTGAATTCTTGTGTGAATGTTATTTGGACACTTAGGCTATTATAAAATGTTAATCTATTCTTAAGAAATTGATAGATGTTTAGATCTAGTAATTGAATTTTGTAATTAGCTACAATTAGGTAACTAACTAATTATATGCTTTAATTTCATGTCTTCTAAGTAAGATTGTTTCATATTTGTTTCAGAATGCTTCAATCTATAATAACTGAAAATTTCTTTCAGTTCTCTTAATTTTTAAGAAAGTTATGGGCTTTTGACTGTCCTCGATCACAGCTTTTGTGTTAAGTCAATGGAAAAGCAATAGGGAACAAGATGCTAATGTCCGAGTATGAAAATGGCCATAACTTTTTTAATACTGAAGATATGAAAGTGAATTAGGTGTCAAATTAAACTTCTTTTTATACTTTATCTGATGGGAAAATTGCAGACTTTATTTTTTAAATCTCAAAATTCTGAAACATTGCTAATAATATATAAAACAAATGAGTCCTGTGGAAAATTGAGTCTTCTGGAATTTTTTGAGGATGTAACTAGGAAAATGGACAAGGATAGAGCCAGTGGATGTAGTGTACCTGGACTTTCAGAAAGCATTTGATAAGGTCCTACATAGGGAATTAGTGGGTAAAATTAGGGCATATGGTATTGGGGGTAGAGTTCTGACATGGATAGAAAATGATGTTGGGGGAGTCCAGAACCAGGGGCCACAGTTTAAGAATAAGGGGTAAGCCATTTAGTACGGAGATGAGGAAACACTTTTTCACACAGAGAGTTGTGAGTCTGTGGAATTCTCTGCTCATAGGGTGGTGGAGACCAGTTCTCTGGATACTTTCAAGAGAGAGCTAGATGGGGCTCTTAAAGATAGGGGATATGGGGAGAAGGCAGGAACGGGGTACTGATTGTGGATGATCAGCCATGATCACATTGAATGACGGTGCTGGCTCGAAGGGCCGAATGGCCTACTCCTGCACCTATTGTCTATTGTCTAAAAGGGAGAAATGGAAGAACATGGGGGGAAATCTGAAGAGCACATTAAAGCTAAAATTATAATTGTTGATACTTTTAAACTACAGTATTTATGGAGTTCAAAAATGTTTTTTTTCATTTGTATTCCATTTTTAAAGCCCTTGAAAATTGAGAGGTTCAGTATTGTTCCAAAATCATGAAGTTCAATGTAAAAACTGGATAGTGGTGGTTGAAGAGGGACAACAGTATTATATCATGGCATGATCCTTCAGTTCATTTCTGCAACATTTCAAAATTCTTCTGCTTTGAAAAAAATTGTTGCTCTTAGAAACATTGCAGATCCTGGAATTCTGAAATTGGGAAGTATTGGGGTTTGAGCAGGCCAGAATCATCTGTGGTAAGATTGGAGCTCAGAGTGGAATCCTTTGCCAATATTCAGCCATGTTTTAATAAAGCTTCTACCACCCAAATATTAACTGCTCTTCATACAATAACAATTTGTTATTGTTGTTTCATTTAAAATGTATTTACATGTGGAACCAATTTTTGCAATTAATCCTTTTGGGGTTTTTTTCAATGTAGGCTAAACCTGAAGCAGATGATGGAGTTGAAATAGCTCGTTGTTCAAGAGGACAATATTTTGGAGAACTTGCTTTGGTAGCGAATCAACCCCGTGCAGCATCTGCATTTGCTGCAGGAAGTGTGAAATGTCTAGGTAACTTTTTAATCGGTTTAATAGGCATTTTAAAAATATGTGTACGCAAGATGGGGTGACCTCTAATACTCTTCACATTGAATTATTAATAGTGTAAATAAACTTTTGGGTAAGTAAACAGACTGGAAACTTCAGTGGAGTAGAATTAACAAGCTGAGATATTATGTTAAATGGATATGAGATATACCGGAGTCAGCATACCATGCATAGTTCCAGACTCCATGTAATAAGAACAAAATAAAGGTCATGGAAGATGCATGAAACGATTTAAGATTATTTAATTAAGTTTGTATAGGGAAAAAGGTACCAATGTAGAAAAACATGGGTGATCTCTATAATAAACTGTGCACATATATGTGTACTAATTATACAAGCAGGTATATTGATGTTTTCTAAGGAAATGTACAGGAATGCACATACTTTGATTTGGTTCGGATGCTAAATCTTAGATGAAATTAGTTATATCTTGCATTTCTCACTTCTAACACCAAATGGACATGGAATGCCAGCAACTTAACTATTCAATTTAAAAAGTGTTGCATTTTCTTTGACAATTTATTTTCACACCTTTTTTGCAGTTATGGATGTGCAAGCCTTTGAGAGACTGCTTGGCCCTTGTATGGACATTATGAAAAGAAATATTGCAAATTATGAGGAGCAACTAGTGAGCCTTTTTGGAACAAATATGGATCTTGCTGATCGAAGTGTATGAAGAAAAACATGAAGGATGTCTCAATACATCACTGTGTAAACTTATTTTACCACTGAAATTTGAATTCTATGGAAACAAGTTGTATATAAACAAACAATTTTTATAATGATTCTATTTACTTCAAACCAAAAATAAAAGTGATTTATTTGCAGTGTAGGAATAACTTGAGCAGTAATCTTTACTGCTTGATTTTCTCTCCAGAGTACACAGGTGATTAAATAATGGATGCGTCTTTAATTAAAATTCTTAAATATGTTAGTCATATTTGAAATGGTTTATTCCATTAAATGATGGTTCATCGCAGACAATAATTGGGTTTTAAGGATGTTTCAGTATAATTTAAGCTGCCGAGTAAGAACAAACAATGTAGAAATAAAGAATTGCAGATGCTGGCTTAGACAAAAAGAGACAAAATGCTGGAGTAACTCAGCAGGTCAGGCAATATCTCTGGAGAACATAGATAGGTGACAACCCGAAGCATCATGGTATCCAGAGATGCTGCCTGACCCACTGAGTTACTCCAGCACTTTGTGTCCTTTTTTAAGAACTTACAATTTTTAACAATTTACAAGGGTGACACTGTGGTGCAGCGGTAGATTTGCTGCCTTACAGCGCCAGAGACCCTGGTTCGATCTTGGCTCTGTGCTCGTCTGTACGGAGATTGTACGTTCTCCCCGTGACCTGCGTGGGTTTTCTCGGAGAACTTCGGTTTGCTCCCACACTCCAAAGACCTACAGATTTGTAGGTTAATTGGCTTGGTATAAATGTTTTAAAAAATTGTCCCCAGTGTAGGATAGTGTTAGTGTGTGGGGATCGCTGGTCCGCGCGGACTCGGTGGGCAGAAGGGCCTGTTTCCGTACTGTATCTCTAAAATTAAGACTAATAAACTAAATTGTCCTGATTACATTAAGATAAAGCATTAAATATACAGAACATTTATATAAGAGAACTTATTTGCTTTTATTTACAGTTTGGCATCTTGTGGGTTTAATTTTAATTCAAAAGTGTAATATTTGGTGAACAGCTATTTCATTCTGGTGCCGAATTAATTATAATAGAAAAGAAATTTGTTAAATCAAAAATATTGAAGTGAAAGTAAAAAAACCAATGTATTTATTCTTAAACTTATTTTTACAGTAAAGTGTGAACTAATGTATTTTTTTTCCCCTGCCAATTGAAGCCTCCTACTCTTGTACATAGGATTTAGAAAAATAGAGCAACAGAGTTGTGATGTGTTGTGAATCAGATTTTATGGTAGAGGTTGAAATGAGGTAAGAGAAGCAATTCCATTATGTCATAGAATATGCAAGCAATTGCCATTCCAGTGGCTCTTCTGAACTGTAAACAGTTTGGTCTGTAGCTTTAAGAGCCTGTCCCACTTGGGCGTCATTTGCGCGTCACGCAGGTGGCGTGCGAAGATTTTGTGAATCCCAAAATCCTGGGGCGCCGCGCGCCACTGCCTATGCCACCCCGCCTCACCTCGCGCCATGCGTGCGATGTGACGCGTAAATGATGTTGCGCAAATGACGCCCAAGTGGGACAGGCCCTTCACGTCTAAGTGCCGGCCAGTGTCACTGCATTGAGGGGGGGAATAGGAAATGGCAAGGTGCGGGCATTGATGGATAAGATGGATGGTTTAATGTCCACTATCCCATCATGTAATGTACAGTAGACCATGGAGTCAAAAGAGAGGACAAAAACAACACGGTATTCGCAGGGTCCAGTTTTACAGCAGCACATCTCTGTCTCTCTCTGTCTCTTTTCCTTTCCAAGGACTTTATTCAGCAATTGCATATTACAGCATACCAAAAGTACATAAACGTTCAATGGTTCCAATACATCAAGCAGTCATTATAGTATAATGGTGCAATAATTATTTACAAAGCTCTCGACCCCTCTCGGCGACCAGCGTTCACGGAAGGGACACACGAGCACGGACATAGGCCGGGAAGAGGGACAGGCAGCTGACTCTGGTGTGACCATCGACCGCCCAAAACCTGAGGAGCAGCCCCTTCAGATATTCATACAGGGGCAGCAACTGCACACACCCCATACACACGTGGAACATGGTCTCTTCCTCGCCGCAGAATTTACAGGCGGCCGGCGAGCCCATGAACCGACTCAAAAGTCTCTCTTTTTCCTCCTCCCTCTCATTGCCCTTTGGTGAACCACTCTCATACATGAACTTGAACTAACTTCTGGCTTACTGGTGCCTGCCTTTATACAGGTAAGAAATCAGGTGTTGAAATCTGGCCAATAGCGCTGCTCTCAAATTCATACTATAACCAATGGCAGGGGACTGCATCCCCCACCCCCTAGGAACAAAGCGCTATCAGCCGCAGACTGGTGTGTAAAGCAATACACAGCGCCAGACTTGCCGCGTAAAGGTAATACACACAGCGCTGCTGGTTTGGCGTGGAAAGGTTTATTCAGCAATATTCAAAGGTTTATTCAGGTTTCAGGTTTATTCAGAGCGCTGTTGGATTAACGTGTGGGAATTTAAACAGCTGTCAGCTGCAGCGCTATGGGTTCTAAATATTGTGCTACTGGCTGCAGCACTATGGGCTTTAAACTGAGCGCTATGGCCACCGCGCTATGAGTCACAGACGGTTCGGAAAAATTCTCGTATAACACATGGGGAGGGGGAGAAAAGGGAATATCTCGGATATGCTATTTACATAACCGCTCGGTTGATAGATTAATGAGGGCAGTTAGAGAACAAGAAATGGCTGCAAAATACAATTCTCAGCTATTGTAGAACCAAATAAAACATTTTTGAAATGCTCAGCAGATCAATCGGTGAATATGGAGAGGAAAAATGAGAAATATTAATGCTTAGTCCACACGCAGTGTTAGAGCAGATCTGGCCAGTTTTGATAAACAAAAAGTGAGTTACCTTAAAATGTTGAATTCAATATCGAGACCTGAATGAAGGCTGTAACGTATCCAGAAAGATGATGAGCTGATGCTCCACACGCTTATGTTGAGAAATGTTGGAACAGTGCAGGAGGTGACAGACAGATGATACTGTAGTATTTTGCCCTGAATTTTTAATAACGTCAGCAAAGTGCTGGTTTAAAAAAAAAAAATCTAACTGGGTTGTCTTTTGTCGTTAAGTGCATTTATATGACATATGGTAGAACTCTAAAACTGCAGCAGGACTCCGATGCAGCTCAAAACCTGGATCCGAAGGGAAGCACTACGAGATTCCTTGAAGAGATTATGCAATATTGCTTCCAATTCACTTCTCATGTGGATCCTGTTTTCTTATTAGTTCCAAGTTTAAATTCTGTGAGCAGAATTCTGATACGTATATCGAAATAATTGATTTTCTATTGTAGTGTGGACTGTGCCAACTGCCATGTATGGTGGCAGCTTTGTGGGTTACAAAAATACACCAGGTATAATGAATAGTTTACAATCCAGAATATAGTACTCCTATTCATTCCTATTCAGATATATTCTTGCTGGGTGAATTTATGCTTTGGATGTATTTACATTCAACCCTCCAGTTGTAGAAGACTGGCGATTTAGCACTATTTGGGATTCATTTAAGAACTGTGGAGGTAGGTTTTCAACATAGAGTGATACAGCATGGAAATGTGCCCAATTTGATCATGCCAAAAAGCCCCATCCGAGTCCGGGCAATATCCTCAAATCTTTTCTGCACCTTATACTTTTACAGCTGGGTATATTGATCTCTGGTCCATGTACCTTTATGTACCTCAATAGCATAGTTGTCTTTAACTTGGGTTGTACAGTCAGCAACAGACTGGTTCCATCAAGATTCAGCAACAGGCTGGGTTCCACCAAGATGGAGGACAGAACGCCATAGGAGATCCTTCTTCCCTTTGGCTATCAAACTGTACAACTCCTCTCCCTTCTGTAGTGGGCTAGACTGAGACTGACTCTCCCCCCCCCCCCCCCACACACAATCTTTGCACATCCCCAATCCTTTCTACTCGTCACTTTAATTTCATGTATGTTGTGTATTTATGACTGTTGGCAGATCAATTTCCCTCCTATCATATCATACTTTTTCTGTAACACTATATTCTGTGCTCTTGCTTATTTTCTATTTTCACTACCCGGCATCTTTCCTACAGCAGGGTGACCAAATCTGAACACAACACTGCAAGTGCATTCTACCATCATCATGTATAACTGTAACATGATGTCCCAACTTCTTTATTCAACTCTGACTAATGATAGCCACCCTGCCATGCTACTTTCAGGGAAATATGTACTTGAACTCCCAGATTCCTCTGCTCTATCAACCACTGAGAAGGATCTGCTCTGGTTTGATTGCACAAAACTCAATGATACACTGTGATCCGAATTAAACCCCTTTAGCCATTCCTCAGTTCACTTTTCATGATCCCACTGTAATTCTTGATAACCGTCCTCGTTGTCTACGATACCACATTTTTATGTCATATGCAAACTTATTAATTATGTCTTGTGCATCTCATCTAAATTGTTGATAAAGATGACAAGTAACAATGGGTCCAGCATCCAATTCTCGAGACACACCACTAATCACAGGCCTCCACTCTAAAAATGAAAAACAACCTCCCACCACCACCATCGATTCTTGCCATGAAGCCAATTTCTGTATCCAGTTAGCCCGCTCTCCCTAGATCCTATGCGATCTAACCTTCCAGTGCAACTACCATGCGGAACCTTATCAAAGGCCTTCATAAGTCCATATAAACCACATCTACGGATCTGTCCTCAACAATCTTCTTGGTTACTTCATCAAAAAACTCAAATTCATGAGTCGTTCTCTCTCACACTCGTGACCATGCTGACAATCCAGAATCAATCCTTGTCTTTCAAATCAGTGGTGCTACAAGTGGTGCTTTAAGGGACGACAGATGGCGCAATGGGCTAAGTGTTCGGCTGGCAACCGGAAGGTAGCCGGTTCGAATCCCGCTTGGAGTGCATACTGTCGTTGTGTCCTTGGGCAAGACACTTCACCCACCTTTGCCTGCATGTGAATGTGTGTGAGTGATTGGTGGTGGTCGGAGGGGCCGTAGGCGCAGATTAGCAGCCACGCTTCCGTCAGTCTGCCCCAGGGCAGCTGTGGCTACAGAAGTAGCTCACCACCACCGAGTGTGACTGAGGAGTGAATGAATAATGCGATGTAAAGCGCCTTGAGTATTAGAAAGGCGCTATATAAATCCCATCCATTATTACAAGCAAAATAGTGGCAAAAGAACCTTTAATTGGGCATGGACCCAGTAAATGTCAGTGCAATACTATTGGCATAGCTTGTTGAGTCTTCAGTGATGTTGATACATCTTTTAATATGCTTTCTCTTTACCATATCTGTAAAGACTGTTCCATAATCTTTCCACAATTACAATTGTCAACATTTATAAAATGTTTCTCTCTTCTACCAAGATGAATAACCTCACTTTGGCCTAGTTGTACATTATTTCCCATTCTCGCCTGTTTTTATCTTTTTTGCATTCTCGCTATCTAAATATATCATTGGTAAACTTGGATATATTACACTGTCTTTTCATCAGTATTGTATTTCGACATTCTTTCCTGTTATCACATGGAATGGATATCGACATAGATCTTTCCCAAGAAATCTTCCACGTCGTGACATCTAGACTCAGTAATTTCCGTTATAAATGGATCTCTAATTTAAGATACCTAATCTCTCGGGGGAAATCTGTCATGATGTTAACAGTTAAATTGTTTTTGCTAGGTAAATGTTGCTGAGTAATTGTCCTATGACATCAAGTTAGAGTACAATGGTTTGCAAATGAAGTTGTCATTTACAACAGAACCCAAAAGCAGAAAAAAAAGTTTTCTGGATTTGATTCTGGAAGATAGTCCTGGACAAAAGCTTACCTAAACACATAACACAGAATTTTTCAGTTTTTGTAATTTAAAAAAAAAATTGTTTTGGCAGCGATTTTTTTCTGCTGAATGCAAAATTTTATCAGATGGGATTAATACCCCAAAATGTTTTGAAACCGTATAATGGTTGATACATCAATAATGTCAGTGCAAAGCAAATTAGAAAGTTTAAAAAAAAGAAATATGGAGCTGTTATAACTTTAATTTCTGATATAAGGATCTGCATACCTCCAGATTCAGGGACCGTATCTTCCCAGCTGGTTTCAGGCAATTGAACGGTCCTCTCATCAGCTAATGTGATCCTGACGTCCCATCTACCTCATTGGAGACTTCTGAACTATCTTTAATTGGTCTTCATCAGACATTATCTTGTACCAAATGTTGTACCCTTTATCTGTGTGCACTGTGGACAACTTGATTGTAATCGTGTATATTCTTTTCCTTCACTGGATTGCACGCAAAAAAAGCTTTTCACTGCACCTCTGTATACGTGACAATAATAATCTAAATTAAACTAAAACTAAACATAAACCATCACATCCTTGAAGGCCAATAGGGATGGGCAATAAATGCTGACATTGCCTGCAACAAAAAATGTAGATTGGTTTTGAATGTAGATTGGTTTTGAAGTCTGAGGAAAATTGTCTTCTGAATGTCACTTTTACAGCTGCATATATTGGCCATGTAATGTGTGCCATGTCTGTTGGCCATGTAATTGTGTGCAGCTTATTTGAGCAGTTGTTTTTAACTTGGGTTGTACTGTTTGTAACACTATATTCTACACTCTTGTTTATTTTCTCTTTTGCACTACCTGATGTATTCTTGTAAAGTGTGATCTGTTTGGATAGTACGCAGTCAATGTTTTTCACTAAG